>CM070837.1:23935592-24506863 GCA_036326025.1 Chrosomus eos | reverse complement strand
GCTCTGCGGCAATAGCAGCAGCCTATCGAGAGAGGCTCTGCGTGACGTCACGACGAATGGGGGCCTTTCGCGCCCATATCGTCACGTCCCGCCAGAAAGGGCGTGGTCTCGCCCTATATCTAGGCTCGATAGCTGCTCTTACGTCGGTTTTCATCGCCGAAGCGAACCAGAGTGTATTCCAAGCACGGCAAGATACGCAGTACTCGTTCCCTCTCTAGAGAGAACCGAGGTTACGTTAGTAACCGAGTACGTTCTCTTACGAGAGTATCTCTCGTACTGCGTAATATCTTACGCTATGGGGAACACAATGCAACACGCCGTGCTGGTAGGGATCCAACACCAAAGTCCCAGGGGCCGAAGCCCGGGGCGCATATAGTGCATAATCACCATAAACTCACAGAGAGTGAGGGAAGAGAGGCTAGAAGCATCATTCCCTGTAAATAGCATCCGAAAGGAGCTAATCATGTGACAATAAACCATACCGTCAGGGTGAACATTCAGCCTGAACTGGGTGGCCACAAGTGTGTCAACTTTTAAATGAGCTGCTGTACCGGTCAGTGAGCAATACGCAGGTCAAACTCAGTATCCGAGCCGCACAGCGGGCAGATAGCACTGAATTTTATACCGCCAAAAGTTTAGCTTGTAAGGCGGGGACCTCCAGATTATAGTATTTTATAAATGTAGACGGCGAGGCCCAGCCCGCGGCCATACAAATATCTTGCAGGGTAACCCCGCTAGACCATGCCCACGAGGAGGCCATGCCTCTTGTGGAGTGCGCTCTAACACCCAAAGGGCACTGTAGGCCCTTAGAAGTGTAAGCCAGCGCTATGGCACCAACTATACATCTGGATAGGCTCTGTTTCGACGCGGCAAGTCCCTTAGCACGGCCGCCAAACGAAACGAAAAGCTGCTCAGTCTGTCTGAAACCAGACGAGCGGGACACATAAGCCCTTAGTGCCTGACAGGGCAAAGGAGACTCGCGTCCTTCTCCTCATTGAGAACTGGAAGGGCAGACAGGGAAATCACCTGGGCCCTGAACGGTGTGTTGAGGGATTTCGGCACGTAACCGTGCTTTGGTTTGAGTATGACCTTTGAGTCGTTAGGTCCAAACTCCATGCATGACGCGCTTACTGAGAGCGCTTGCAAGTCCCCTACGCGCTTCACTGAAGCGAGAGCCATAAGAAACGCTGTCTTGAAAGACAAGTGTTTCATGTCTGACGACTGGATTGGCTCGAATGGGGCGCCTTTCATGGCCTCCAGGACCGTGGAAAGGTCCCATGTCGGGACTGAAGGGGGCCTGGGAGGGTTTAGCCTCCGAGCTCCTCTAAGGAAACGCACGACTAAGTCGCTCTTTCCTAGTGACTGGCCAGACACCGGTTTTGCAAACGTTGCTATGGCCGCCACGTATACTTTGAGCGTGGAAGGGGACCTGCCCTTATCCAGTAGCTCCTGAAGGAAGGAAAGCATTTCCGTAACCCCGCAGTCTACAGGTGAAAAGCCCTGCGCTTGACACCAAGCAGAGAACACAGACCACTTCGAGGAGTAGAGCCGTCTGGTAGACGGGGCTCTAGCCTGCGCGATCGTGTTTAACACTCCCTCTGGGAGGTCAGCGGGTACCCGTTGATGGCCCATGCGTGCAGGGACCACAAATCCGGGCGAGGATGCCAAATCGAGCCTTCCGCCTGAGAGAGGAGGTCTCTCCTCAGCGGTAAAGGCCATGGAGCAGCGCTGGTCAGCTGCATCAGGACAGGGAACCACGACTGGTTTGTCCAGAGCGGAGCTATGAGTAGCACTGGGCATCCCTCCCTCCTGATTCGCTCCAACACCTGAGCCAGGAGTAAGACAGGGGGAAAAGCATAAAGGGGGCGGCGGGGCCAAACATGGGCCAGCGCGTCCCGGCTTTTCGAGAAGAATCTCGGGCAGTGAGCGTTTTCTTGGGACGCGAACAGGTCCACCTGCGCTTTGCCAAACGTTTCCCACAGCAGCTGGATCGTCTGCGGGTGCAGAGACCATTCTCCTGCTGGAACGTTGTTTCTGGACAGCCTGTCTGGTCCCACATTTAGGTGACCAGGCACATGCGCCGCTCTCAGCGAGAGCAGGTTGTGCTGAGCCCAGACCAGGAGGCGTTCCGTCAGCCTGTAAAGGTTTCGGGACCTGACGCCGCCCTGGCGATTTATGTATGCCACCACTGACATGTTGTCCGACCGGACCAATACGTGGTGGCCTGTTATCTGGGGACAGAAGCGCCTTAGCGCTTTGTCGACTGCTATTAATTCCAAGCAGTTTATGTGAAGGAGCTTCTCCCGCACTGACCACAGGCCAGCCAGCGGTCTGCCCTCGAGCAGCGCTCCCCACCCCGAAGTGGAGGCGTCCGTAGACACCACCTTCACACTTGAGGGGATCCCCAGACTCACACCTGACTGATACCAGTCGGTTGCTTTCCACGGTTTCAGAGCCGAAATGCACTGAAGGTCGACCCTGAGGCGAAACAGACCTGCGGTCCATGCCCTGGGGGGAACTCGTGCTTTTAGCCATAGCTGCAGTGGGCGCATGCGGAGCAGGCCCAACTGGAGTACAGAGGCTGCTGAGGCCATGAGACCCAGCATTTTCTGAAACCTTCTGAGCGGGACTATAGAGCCGTGGCGGAAGGATTTCGCGACGTGCTGAATATTCAATCCGCGCTCTGGTGACAGGCGTGCCGTCATGGATAGCGAGTCTAACACTGTTCCCAGAAAGGAAATCCTCCGACTGGGGAGCAGTGAGCTTTTCGCCCAATTGACTGTAAGGCCCAGCTCCTCGAGGTGCTCGAGTAATGCGGCCCTGTGTTCTAAGAGCTCCGTTCGTGAACGAGCTAGAATCAGCCAATCGTCCAAGTAGTTCAAAACTCGCATGCCCCGAAGTCTCAGGGGGGCGAGGGCCGCGTCCATGCACTTCGTGAACGTACGGGGTGCTAGGGACAGGCCGAACGGCAGGACTGTGTATTGATACGCCTGGCCCTCGAAGGCGAATCTCAAGAATCGCCTGTGATGGGACGCTATTTGTATTTGGAAATACGCGTCTTTCAGATCTATTGACATGAACCAGTCTCCTTGGCGCACTTGCGCGAGGATTTTCCTGGTCGTAAGCATCCTGAACTGGCGCTTCACGAGCGCTCTGTTCAGCAGCCTCAGATCTAGAATGGGTCTGAGCCCACCATCTTTCTTCGGTACCAGAAAATATCTGCTGTATAAGCCCCGTTCGCTCTGAGCCTGAGATAAAGGTTCTATAGCCCCTTTCCTCAGTAGTTTCGCTATCTCGGCTCGAAGTAGATGAGATACTTCGCTTTTCACCGTAGTTTCGACGCGCGCCGTGTAGCGGCGAGGGCGTCGAGCGAATTGCAGCGAAAAGCCTCTCTTTATAGTGTTCAGCACCCACTCTGATACCCCGGGAAGCCTTGACCACGCATCCGCGTGAATAGCTAGGGGCAGAATGAAATCTGGGCTCTGGCCGCGGGAAAGCGGCGGCACAAGAGTCTGTGTGTGCTGGGAAAACAGCGCCGTGTTTACGGCGTTCGAGGCGGGGGGCGCGCTGATCACAGCGGGCAGCCTGGCCGCGCTCATCTCCTCTGAGGCGGGTGGTGCCGAGAGAGCGAGCGGGGCGAATCCCGTGGGATTCGGCGTGTCTGTGAGGAAATGTGGGCGCGGGACCACGGGCACATTTGCTACACTGAAAACACTGTCGTTTAGGGCCGACTGAATGTGTGTTGGTTTCGTTTTTACAGAAACCGAGGGACACGCAGCGTGTAGTGTAAGCGGGCATGGGCGCGTTCACTACAGTGTTTGCACAATCGACCGGAGTCGATTTTATTTGTGCGAGCCCTGCACCGTGGCGGGCTGTGTCTGGGTGTGGGAATGGGCACTGGGGCGTGGGCATTCTTACAACACTCATAACACCATCGGCCGAGGCCGGAACACCAGAAAATACACTCTTTATTGGATTTATCTGGGTAGCCGTAAAAACAGCTTTTGTGTGCAGGCAAGCGGGCTGAGACACCGGCTGCTTCACTGCAAAATACACTGGGACAGTCACAACGCATGGGGCTGAACGAGCGAGAAGTTTTGGTGGAAATCCGGCCGCAGCGGGATCTGAACACCGTCGTTTTCCTAGAGCGGCTAGGAAGACTTTGAGGCCTCGGGCTTGATCTCAATCCTCGGCCGGGGCCCGCGGTGAGGGGGGCGGCGTCCGGCGGAGCGAGACCGCGGTCTCTGATCCCGGGCCTGGCGGCGCTGTGAGGCGGCGGCGGCGGAGGGCGGTGCAGGCTGGGGCTGAGAGCTGCGAGCAGGCGGCTTGGTGCGGCCTGTAGCGGAGCTCGAGCGCTTCGGCAGGAAGTGCTTCATAGCCTGAGAAGTCTTCTGCACCTCAACAAACCTGTCCGCGAAGTCTTTGACGGCCGTTCCGAAAAGGCCCTCCGGGGAAATGGGCGCGTCGAGGAAC
The DNA here is from genome assembly GCA_036326025.1 of Chrosomus eos. Classification (NCBI taxonomy): domain Eukaryota; kingdom Metazoa; phylum Chordata; class Actinopteri; order Cypriniformes; family Leuciscidae; genus Chrosomus; species Chrosomus eos. Next base: position 24,502,390 of record CM070837.1, on the reverse strand, counting down.
ACAGAGCGCTCGGCTTCCGTCATCTCAGACAGCGTCAACCATAAGTGTCTCTCGGCAACGGCGAGAGAGGCCATGTTCCGCCCCATGGCTTGCGCAGCGGCTTTAGAAGCGCGTAGAGCGAGGTCCGTAGCGCTCCTCAGGTCCGCCACACAGATAGCGCCGGGTCCCTCCTCGTCCAGCTTGAGGAGGAGATCTGCCTGGTAGATCTGCAGAATAGACATCGTGTGCAGCGCTGAGACTGCCTGCCCGGCTGCGGCGTAAGCGCGTCCGTGCAGCGATGATGTCACTCGGCAGGCTTTGGACGGGAGCGTCGTCTGAACCCGCCGTCCCGCAGAGGGCGGGCAGAGATGCGACGCGACAGCCGTCTCCACCGGAGGAATGGCGAGGTAACCTCTACTTCCCGCACCGTCGACAGCGGAGAATGCCGCGGAGGTAGAGGTACGCATCCTGGCGGAAAAGGGGGCCTTCCACGACTTTGCAACCTCCTCGTGAAGTTCCGGGAGGAAGGGCGCGGGCCTAGATTTTGACGGAGCCTCGTCTTTCCCGAGAAAGCGCCCGTCTAATCTGTTGCGCGGCGGCAGCGTGGGTGCCTCCCAATCGAGGCCGATGCTTTCCACGGCCTTGGTGAGCAGACGCATCAGCTCAGTCTCAATGCCGGCTCTCTTCCCAGAGGGTTGGCGGGGAACGTTAGCGGAGGGGAGGTCCACAGAGCTCGCCCAATCCTCGCTATCCGAAGCCAAGAGAGAACACGCCTCGGTGTTGTCGTCCAACTCGATGGCGGACGCGGCGGCCGCTGTCCGTCGGTGAGCGACTCGAGCGAAGCCGGCGAAGCTGGCGGGCGAGCCGGCGAGCTTTGGCGGGCTGGAGATAGCTCGGGAGCGCGCTGGGCGCGGCGCTTCTTGCGACGCGGCGTCACGGCAGGCTGGGATGCGGGCTCGGAGAACGAAGCTAGACGAGTCCGCAGAGTCACCATAGACAAACGTTCACAGTGATGGCATCCGCCATCAGCGAGCGCGATGGCCGCGTGATCCTCACCCAGGCAGGACACGCAGATGACATGTCGGTCCTCGTCGCTGAGTGGGGCTCGGCAAGAACCACAGGAAGGCATCTTTAAAAAGACGCCGCTCTTTTAGAGGGGTGGGAAAAAGCAGAAATGCAAACACACACACACACTCTAGGCAGAGGAAAGGATATAACGCCGGAAAGCACAGCAGGTACGGCGGCTGAAGGCGGCGAGGCCAGCGACTCCAGGCTCAATGGCACGTCCCGCTGAAGGCTACAGGTCGACGGCGCGGCTTCTCACTCTGGATCCAGCGATGCGGGAGGCTTCGCTGAAGAGATGAAAATCGACGTAAGAGCAGCTATCGAGCCTAGATATAGGGCGAGACCACGCCCTTTCTGGCGGGACGTGACGATATGGGCGCGAAAGGCCCCCATTCGTCGTGACGTCACGCAGAGCCTCTCTCGATAGGCTGCTGCTATTGCCGCAGAGCAGCCAATAGGCGCGCGAGCTGTCTCGCCTAGGTCTGCTTGCTGCTGCAAAGCGTTTTACATTAGTAAAAAATTAAGGATAATTTTTGGCTTCAATATCTCGTGGAAAAGAGTTTTCCCCATAGCGTAAGATATTACGCAGTACGAGAGATACTCTCGTAAGAGAACTCTAACTACAGTCTGCACTACCAACAGTCACCTGAGCTAAACAGTTCACATCACCTGCAAAACTCACTCCAAGCAACACAACTCTTAACACATGGCTCAAAACAGGCTCAGTGCAGCAAACACTACACACAACCCTCACTGAGATCTGTCACTCAGAACACACTGAGAATAAAAACACTAGCATCAAACACCAATACAGAAAATACTAACTTTTCATCTTTACAGTTTGAACAATTTCAGTGACTTCATACAAAGTAATATTTTCTTCAAAGAAAAGAGTGCCATTCTTTCACATGATTTATTTACATTTTTAGAAAATAACAATTCTTTCAGGTAAATGAAAATTAGCAGTTTGCTTCAATAGTCTGTAGTAATTTACGGAATTACATGCAGTAACACATGTACATTTACAACAACCATGTCAACAATAGCATTTTCCTGCGCATCTGAAAATATTTTTCCTCTTCCTCCTGTTAGGGGCAGTCTTTAGGTCCTGTTGTAAAAATATATTTTACAGTCAAACTTACTGTAGTATATATCTGTGCAAATATTCTATAATTGCAATACAAAATAAATTGCTGTAATGTTTTACAGTTTTTCTCGATTGTTTACACACATTTTCTGAAAGAATGCCTCATATTCTCAGAACTCTACACACAAATCGAAAAACACACACACAATGGGCAAAACCCCTCAATTCTCCTGCAAAATGAAACTTTACATTCAAAACAATGTTATTTCTTCTCAAAATGGTATTTTGTTTTCAAATGACACACACAAACCATCATATGAATAGACATTTATAAGAAGCAGTTGAACACTGATGTGCTCAATGTAAAACACTTCTTCTCCATTCATCATAATGACTCAGGCCTTTTTTGTTCAGTGTTACACTTAGTAAGTGTGTTGTAAAATATTTGAGAATATTGTTTTTTATACCCAGAACACACAAATACACGGCAACAAATATATTTTATTTTTCCCACAAAAACAATGGGAGATAGATCGCACATTTCGTACATCCCAACCAACACAAAGTTGCACATACAGTGGTCTACATACAAAACAACAGAAAAGTGTACTGTATGCAGTTACAGTAAAAAAAACCTTAAAAAAATAACTATGCTGCATCTTCTCTTCTGCTTCGGTCTTTTATGCTAAAGCTCTAATTGCTAATTGTAAAACTGTGTGACATGTGTTTGCCCATGTGACGAGTCAGTGTGCAGATCTGAATGGCAGTGTGTTCCTTGTGAAAACAAGAGATTTTGTGCATGAAAATTGTGCCAAATGCAGAGAATTGTGTGTAGTGTTTTGAAAAACGTGTGTTTTAGAACTGCAATTTGAGTGTAAAGCAGGAATTGTGCTTGTAGTTTAGCAGAATTGGTTCAGGGGGTTGGTGAATGAGTTACATGTTGTGGTCATTGTGTCTCAAGTACCAGAAATTGTGTGTAAACAATTGAGAAAAACTGTAATTTACTGTAAGGATGTAACTCACCTGTTTGTATGATGGAAAATGGTGGATCTTTGCAGTTTGGGTTGCACGCTCAACCCTGCCTCTCTCAGTGAGAGACCATGGTTCACGACATGGTCTATAAGTGTAGCCCTTATTTCATCTGAAATAACAGCTCTTTGTCTTCTTTGTCTTCCTCCACGCATCCGCCCTCTCCCTGCCACCTTTCTCCCTCCACAAACCTGTCTTCTTTGGTCCATTTCCAAAATTAGTCTTTCTAATTGTGTGTGTGTGGTGTGTGTGTGTGTGAGTGTGAGTGGTGGTGGTGTGTTGTGTGTGTGTTGTGTGTGTGTGTGTGTGTGTGTGTGTGTGTGTGTGTGTGTGGTGTGTGTGTGTGTGTGTGTGTGTGTGTGTGTGGTGTGTGTGTGTGTGTGTTGTGTGGTGGTGTGTGTGTGTGTGTGTGTGGTGTGTGTGTGTGTGTGTGTGTGTGTGTGTTTGTGTGTGTGTGTGTGGTTTTCACTAACAAGTCTAAAACAAGACCACTGCTTAGCCTTTCAGCTGAAACTGCAATCAGCAGTGTTTGAAAGGCACAAGGCTGAAATCTATTCTGTTTTGAATGTGTGGTTCACAGTTTTGACTGCAGTGTGTCAGCATTTGAACAAAGTGCTGTAAATCCACAGTGTTGTGCAGGTTGTGGTTAAAGTCATGGGATAAGTGTGTAGAGTTTTGAAAACTGTGTTCAAGCAATGAAAAATGAACTAGAGTTTGGTCCACATGAACTGCTGCTGTGCAGACTGTAGTTAGAGTTTTGCACATGTAGCTCCAGTTGTGCTCACTGTCGTTTAGCAATCGAAAAAAACTGTAGTAGCATGCCTCGAGCAATAGATTCGATTTAGCAAAACAATGGTTTAACCTTTTTTATTGTGGTTGTTCTTTCATGGCAGTTTATGTATTTCAATAACGTTTGTCAGGTCAGATGTCATTTTGTGCATTTCCGAATGTACTTGTATATGTTTGTGTGTATGTGTGTGAGACTTCTGTTACACACACTAGCCAAATCAAAATGCACCCTGGCTTTGCTTGAGCACTAATTCCTTTGGAATTGTGATGCTTTGGCAGCAAACTCTCCCAGCTGGCACCCCCAAAAGGTTAAAAAGACAGAGAAAGAGGGGAAAGGATATGAATAAATAACAAATTCATGACCAGAAGATGACAACCGACGTGTGTTTCTGTATCAAATCCCATTGGATTTTTAGTTCTTTTTTGGAAGCTAAAGAGAACTAAGTGAGCATACCTTTTCCAATAGATACCGTTGAAGGATGATAATATAAAACTACTTGATCTAGATTTCCCCTGGTCTTTTTCATTACTGACAACTAAGATTAGTTACGAGACATAGGCTCGATACACTTTTAATAAACGCACACTTTTATTTTTAAAGATGTTTTCAGTAACTATTTGGCTAACATTATAATTAATATTTTAATTGTTTAACATACCGCATGCACATCTTTTTTTATTATTGGAGATTAAATTTGTTGTCATGATTTATTGTATAGATATTTGGATGGAGGGGGCTTTGGAGGTGGTCGAGGCGATGCCGCAGGCAAGTATACAGGAGATGCCGAAGAGATGGCAGAAGCAGGCAGATGGGACTGTGGAGGTGCAGATGGATGTTGACAGTGTTGCCGACCCAGAGCGCGACCAGGCCATGATGGTGATTTGATGGCCATCATCCTGGTGACGATCGACGGACAGGCAGCCGCTGGAAGAGCCCCTCGCGCAGACGTAGAGCAGAAGAAGCGATGACACGCCGATGACCTAGGCGGCCATGACGGAGTTGCAGCAACGACCCCCACGAGAAGGAAGTGGGGACCCTGAGCACCATTTATAGCATTTATAACAATGAACAAACTATTTGAACATAACATTGAACAAGATTTATATATTTTAAAATACTCTACTTTTTTAAAATACTTATTGTATTTTATAATACTATATGCATGTGTATAACATGTAGGTCCACTCCAGATGATGAAGAGAAATATGAAAAAGGTTCCAAAATAAAGTATTTATTTATAAAAAAAAAATAAAAAAATAACACAATTGCGAGATGTAGGCAACATACCGCATAACAAAGACACAAACAATATCGGACCCTGAAAATACTGCTGTTAAATATGGTAGATATCAATCTAACCAAAATCCATGTGGAAATAGCTGTATAAGCTCCGCCCTCACTTCCAGCCTGTGGCTGATGGCATAGTGCGGCTGGATACTATTAGAAACACCTAAGCAGCATTAAAATCTTTTGTTGAATTGTTATTGAATTGTAGCAGAAATATATTACATTATACATCACAGTTTTTTACAATCACTTTGTTGCTATTTTCAGAACCTTGATGTAATTTTTCACAACTCTAGACACAAAACTCACAACCAATGATCAAAATGCACATTTTTCAAAACTCTAACCCTTTTCTCAATTGCTTGTATACAATACACATAAAACTTAGATAATTTGTTCATTCAACAAAAATCACCTGTTCAATATGACTCAACTTAACATCAAAGTACTATTTCAAAAGGCAATTCACACATTACATTTCAAATGAGTGTTGATTCATTTCCTTACAATGATCTAACTATCAACTGCTCAAAATGCTAAGTACAGTAACTGCTGCATTACTCTTACGTAATGCATAGTTGTATGGAAACAGACAAACAATCTTCCGTGTTTACAGTAAATCATGAAAGTTTCAAGATAACGAGATTCATTGTCACCAATTAGCGTGGAGCATGAACCAATTAGACTACAATATTCATGGATGTAGCCTACAGTAATATTTTATATTTTTGCTTTGATTCCATGATTGTACTGGAGTGTTTTGCATCAATATATTACAAACTTTGTTCAGTGATTCCACTATGTCTGTATTCTCTCTACTACTGCAGTAATTTTACAGAGATGTATTTACTGTACATGTAGGACCATAATGAAACCTGTATCACCTATTTTGTTCTACAATATTTAATGATTGTACGAACAATGACACAGTGAAACTATTGGTTGCTTGTGTGTGGGTGATCTATAGTTATGTTTCAATGATATTTCACAGTAAATTCGTTTTTTGAACCAATGATTGTGCAAGTGCAAGATTTCTTTAAAGATGTGAATGCACAATGCAATGTTTTGAACATTAGACAGCCTGTGTTACAAGTGATAACCGTTGTGAGTTTTGTGTCTAGAGTTTTGAAAAATGACATCAAGGTTCTGAAAATAGTAGCAAAGTGATTGTAAAAAACTGTATTACATTCTTACAATTATTTTAGTAAATACTTTAGCTCATTTGTAAAATTATTAACTATTTTTAAATAATAAAGAATATTTATTTAACTGTGTTCCATAAGGTTAAGAAAATTATTTTATTGACTATTTGGAAACAGGCCATTTCATTGTCTCAGCTTGTGTGTGTGTGTGTGTGTGTGTGTGTGTGTGTGTGTGTGTGTGTGTGTGTGTGTGTGTGTGTGTGTGTGTGTGTGTGTGTGTGTGTGTGTGTGTGTGTGTGTGTGTGTGTGTGTGTGTGTGTGTGTGTGTGTGTGTGTGTGTGTGTGTGTGTGTGTGTGTGTGTGTGTCACAGTCCTCTCCTTAAGGGTGATAGGATGCAACAATGTGTCACAAGGAAGCAATCTGTCAGCTCGGATCAATATTTGCTCTAAGCTTCCCACCTGCATCACAATGGTTCTGTCAAAGCCCTTCAACAACAAAACCGACACACCTTCTTAATTTAACTCTATAGTAAAGAAAAGGATTTATCTCATTTCCCACCGGAATTTTTGCATTACAGTAAAGTAACACTAAGGATTTTTCCTCTTCGGTCGCCCTACTGGTTGGAAACGAAATTGTCCATTGCCGCTGTCGTAAATAATTTAGCCTACCGTCGCACGCACGCTCGCTGTTTATCCAGCACCGGCTTTAGAATGAACGATGTCCTCAGACAAGGTAGAGTATGTTACATGATTTCATGAAAGGATGATGTATTGCGACATCAGAAACGAAGAAAAACGAAATAATGACTATTGTAGCGCTTGACGTAAAGCAGTCGAATTGTGTAGTTCTTTTTGTGCACGGGTTCCTACCCGAAACCCGAAGTTACATAGTGCCAGTAAAAGCGATACAGACAACGTCAGGCTATGGCAGACGTGTCATTTAACTTATTTTAAGTCGATGTACCATCACAAGGGTCTTGGAAATATATTATGAAGGTTGAAAATTGTTACTTAGTGTTACTTTAACTCAGAATTTAATAAACCATTTTTAATTTGAAATAACAGCAGTTAATTCAATTTCAATAGCAGATCTCTTTTGTTCACTGATGTAAGGGCCACCCATTGGGGTACAGTACAGTATGTCTTTTCAGCACTCAGTGAATTCACTTATTTAAGAATTTAGTTCAAGTTACTTTAGCTCTACGCTTAATCTGACAATCCTAAATATTACTTATGATTTAATTTAGATCTTTGATTATTCTGGGTATCCCATACTTTCAATTATTCTTTTATTAAGGGACCCATAGAGTAAGAAATGCATTCCTAACAGAGACACACAGTGGTGTGTGAGTGTGTTCCGACAGGAAAACCCTGACACAGCACTGCATGGGGGTTTTCTGGTTACAGATTCCCAAAGACTACTCTGCCACTTACCCTTATATACCCAGACCAGAACAAAAAGCTTGTACAAATATTTAGTTGGTTTGGGTCAATTCATGTACCCCAGGGGGGTAACACCTGGTTCCCTTTCAGTCGCTCACATTCGATGTAGTCGATGTGTCGACTGATTGGGATCACACGTAGGGAGCCTGTCATCTTCGAGTACTGTTAAAACAAGCGAATGCACATTGGCATGCGAGATCTGCATCGCACACTCCGCCCGTGGCAAGGGTATAAATACGGAAGTGGATGCACGCATCAGTTGTCTTTCGCTTCGGAGCCGATCGGTCTTCATGTCGATGTCTCTGAAGAGTGTTGTTATATTACAACGAGTGAGTGTGTCGGCGCTTCTTCAGGATGTCTCTCGCGGTGCAGCAGTGTTCACAAGCCTTCTGAGCTCTCAACTGCTGTTTTAACAGCATCACAATTCTCCAAGTTCAGCGGCATTCGTTACACTTTGGTGTTGAGCGAACGTGCCCCAGTCATGCGCGAGGAGATCGCAGTCATACTGGCGAAGGATGCGATAAAACGTCTGCATTTATATAGCGCTTTCACAGACCCAATGGCGCTTTACATTTTGCCTCACATTCACCCATTTGCCTCATCCCTACACCGACGGCGGTGTCAGGCACCACCCAGCTCATCGGGAGCAGCTGGGGTTAGGTGTCTTGCTCATGGACACCTCGACACTCGGTCAGGTGGAACTGGGGATTGAACCACCAACCTTTTGTTTTGTAGACAACCTACATGAACCACTGAGCCACTGTCGCCCAACTGTTGGTCGAGCCAGTTCATCTAGCCAATTTGAAGACCGGCTTCTACAGCCCGTACTTCATTGTACCCAAGAAAGGTGGTGGGTTACGGCCAATCTTGGACCTGCGAGTTTTGAATCGAGCCCTTCACAAGCTTCCGTTCAAAATGCTAATGCAGAGAAGCATTTTTGAATGCATCAGTCCCCAAGATTGGTTTGCAGTGATCGACCTGAAGGACGCGTACTTTCATGTCTCCATCCTGCTGCGACACAGGCCATTCCTGCGCTTCGCGTTCGAGGGTCGAGCGTATCAGTACAAAGTCCTACCTTTTGCTGGCCCTGCCCTGTCGCCCCGCGTCTTTACAAAGGGTCGCGGAGCGGCCATTGCTCCCATGAGAGAGCATGGTGTTCGTATCCTCAACTATCTCGACGACTGGCTGATACTAGCTCACTCTCGAGAACAGTTGTGCGAACACAGGGATTGGGTCTTCAGGTCAACTGGGAAAAAAGCAAACTCGCCCCCGTGCAGAGGATCTCTTTTCTCGGTATGGAGCTGGATTTAGATGGAGCCGCCTCACAGAGGAACGTGTCGGTTGGTGCTAAACTGCCTGAATACTTTCAAGAGCAGAACAGTGATCCCACTGAAATGTTTTCAGAGCCTCCTGGGGCATATGGCAGCCGTAGCTGCAGTAAGCCAAGGTGGGCGTGGCAGAGCAGCACGCTCTATGTGACAATCACCTTGGTCTGCCGCCAAACTCTCAGCCCGTGGTCAGACCCTTCGTTTCTCCGGGCCGGAGTGCCCCTAGAACAAATGTCCAGGCCTGCTGTGGTCAACACAGATGCGTCCAACATCGGCTGGGGGGACACGTACAACGGGCATACAGTACCAGGGATCTGGACGGGCCCTCAATTTAGGGCTGGGTGATATATCGCATCACATTGTTATGCCCATCTCGTCAGTAAAGCCGGTTCCTTGATTAGTAGTAAATCACCATCACCTGCTTTCAGATGGAGCGGCATTTAATACAAAGAGCCGTAGTTAACTGACAAGCTGAGCCATATAGCATTAATTATCACTGGCGATACGTCCACATTAATTACTGCGATATTTATCGCATTAATTACCTCAACTGCATTGGTACAATGCTGCAACCCAGCCCTACCTCAACTGCATTAGTACAACAACTGCCTTGAGTTGTCTGCAGTACACCTTGCTTTGAGATGCCTCAAAATGTCACTGCTTGGCAAGCATGTACTGGTCCGTACAAACAACACTGCGACCGTTTTGTACATCAACCAACAAGGTGGTCTACGCTCCCTTCGCATGTCGCAACTCGTCCACCACCTCCTCCTATGGAGTCAGAAGCATCTGAGGTCGCTTCGTGCCATTTATATTCCCGGCCTGCTCAATCTTGCCGCCGACAAGCTCTCACGACAGCCTGTGGCCCAGGGAGAATGGCGAGTCCATCCCCAGGCGGTCCAGCTGATTGAGACCATTTCGGGGACTCATAGATAGATCTGTTTGCCTCTCCGGACTCGTCCCATTGCCAGTTGTTTTACAGGCACATCCACTGGCACACAGCTGGCCCCGGGGCCTCCGCAAGTATGGGTTTCCCCCAGTGAGCCTTCTTGCAAAGACACTGTGTAAAGTCAGGGAGGAGAGGGTCTTGCTAGGTGCCCCTTATTGGCCCAACCGGACCTGGTTCCCCCGAACTTTTGCACCTCTCGACAGCCTACGTCGAACGTCAGCGACTGAAAGGGAACGGCTCAGTTTCGTATATAACCCTTGTTCCCTGAAGGAGGGAACGGAGACGTAGTCCCGTCGCCACTCTTGGTGGACCACCGCTGACTCCGGGCTCCGCTCGGCTGCTCAGCGAAAAAAAAGTGGTGTGTGCGTATTTATGTGCGGAGTGTGAGATGCAGATCTCGCACGACAATGTGCATTGGCTCTTTTAACAGTACTCGAAGATGACAGGCTCCCTAAGCGTGATCCCAATCAGTCGACACTTCGACTAAGTCTATGTTCCCTCCTTCAGGGAATGAGGGTTACATAGACTTCGACTAAGTCTATGTTCCCTCCTTCAGGGAATTAGGGTTAAATACGTAACCGAGACGTTTCTGGGGAGACGGGAGAATTATCAGATATCTTGAAGAGACACAACCCAAAGAGGAGAACAGGATTCTTTCTCATAATACCAATGACTGCAATGAAATTAAGACAATTTTACCAATCGCACTGAGACATTTAAAATGATACCAAACATGAAAAGGAAAAAAGATTCACAAGAGACATCATATGTGATATATAGACATTCTCAGTGAACTTTTAGTAACTTGAATCAGGGGGAAAGGAAGGGAGTAGGGAGAGGGGGATGCAGAGATAAGCAAGGAGAAAAGTTTGGACAAGACAATGTCCTGTGCTCTTTCTTTGAGATCTTCTGTCCAGGGTGCGTTTTATTGCTTTATTGCAGGGTGAGTTTTATCTCAGCTTTTGTCTTAGCAGGAAAATCACATCTTAAACTGATATAATTAAATGATTCATGAAACTGTGATGTGACTCTAACACTGACCTATAATTCATGAATTGATTAATTTCTTCCTCTCTATTTCAACCAATTGTATTATGCAAATATGAGCAAAAATTCCCATCTATTGAAGCAGTGAACTGTGTGTTATATTAATATATAGTTTAGTCTTAATCTACACCAGGACTGTGTACTAATCATCATGTTAATTTCTTTGTAATCCAATAATTTATACATCACAGTCTTGTTTGTACACTTGTTATCACTGAAGATACCTGTGTCTCAATCCATCCAGACAGTTCTGTGACTCAAATAACTGAGACTTGTTTTATAACTTGTTTCATCTTTTCATTTTCCTTAGCAGACCCCAATGTATCACTTAAAATATTTGACTGACATTTAAACAGCCCCACTGCTTGAATCTGACATTTTTAATTTTGGAAGCAAAAAATGTTGCATGAAATCACAGTCGAAGAGGGACATTGCAACATTAATTTTGACTGTGAGAGACCTCTTGAAGTAAACATCAAATCAAAATGATCCCTTTCAGATAATGTTAGCCAACAGCAAAATTACACCATCCAATCAATTACCAATGGATTCAGAAGTCAATCAAGTCCCACCCACAAAACTCACATTATGTGAGTAAATAGTGTTGCAAGCATTAACATTACATGAGACATGGACAAAGAACATGGTCTGTGTACTTAATTGGTTATACAGTTGGTACTCAACCAGAATAATACTTTTACCAATACATTGCGGGTGTGTATTTGCTGCCTTTTACAATCACAGACTTTGGAAAGTGTCGGTTTATTCTCTCTATTGCGTAATTTGCCGCCGCAGCTCATTCAGAACGATTGAAAGCTGGTAGCAGATGAATTCAAGTGAATTATTGTAGTTAAATGAATTCATAATCACAATCCTGAAATTACTGAAATTAAATTGAATAAATAATGAAAACATTTCAACATAAAACATTGCAATAGAAACATATTAGGCTACATCAATGAGGCTTTGCAAGAGCCTAAAAGACGTTATCTTAACAGCGTTCAGACGGTAGCTCTGTGGTCAACGCAACAACATGAGCCTCACGGAGCCTCATATAAGAATTTTGGTAGATTTACAATGCTAATAACCATGAAAATTCGTCATTACAGTTTGTAAATATCTCTTAACAACACATTGCAATCACTAGTAAGACTTTCTATAAAGTATCTGGTAAGAATCTTTGTGTCCATCTTTCTCCACATCATTCAGATAACTTTTAAAACTGTCCGATATTTCCATTGCCGTCCATTGAGTGCCCTGCTCCATTGTTTGTTCTTTATCTTTATCGTCATCTTTTTCTCTTTCTCCTTCCATTTCTTTTTGTTGTAGACTTTCTTTCTGGTGTCCTTCCTCACTGTTTCCTTCATGCACCTGTCCGTCCACCTGATTTTCCTTACCTCCTTCCTCTTCCTCCATCCAACATTCACATTTGAATTTTTCACTTTTAAGAACCTTGTTCCATCCTCAATGTCAGTGCCCGGGTAGAATCTTCTTTTTATTTCTGAAATGAGATTAACTCCCAAGCCTTCCAATTTTTCTAAAATGTCTATTTTCATCAAGATAGACGGGCAGGTGCATGAAGGAAACAACATAGTCTCTATTTTTCTGACCGATTGCGCCACTGGAGCTTCTAAACAGGAACATATACTTAAATCCATTTGGGGATTTTAGCCACAGGAACTATTATAAATCTTTCAAGTTATCCCTTTAATACTTTAAGATATACATTGTGATGGATCCCACGATTAATACCGTTCCCAATTATAAAACATCCTATTCAGGACATTAATATAATCCCGCGGTAACTAAAGAGCCTATCCTTTAGTCGTGTCCTCAAGAGTTAGGTGATTAGTCTATATAAATTCGTATTGTATTATAAAATAATAGATTTCCCCTTTATATTATAAGTCTCCCTTTTAATGGCACTCTTAAACCGTGTTTGCATTATAACTACCTGTCATATGCATAAACAGTACACATATACATGTTACATGCTGCCTCTTTGGCTAGGCTTATCTGCTCAATCAAACCTCAATCAAAAGGTTAGTTCTTAGTTAAAAAAAATTCTCACCCTCTGATCTCGTTGTCTTCTGAAAGGAGCTTCCTGTCCCAGTCAAAAGAATGTGACTCACACTCAATGATCCAAGGTCCAGTCAAATGGTTAAAATAAATGCTTTAACAAAATGTATTAAAAGAATCAAATGAAAACGGAATACTTGTTACAGATCATAAATGAGTAATAACTAACAGATAGATACTAGCTAGGCTTGATGCTTCTTGCCTCTGACAACTGCTGGGGTGTCAGAGTGGTGGTTTCAAGGAAGAGCGAAGAGTCTCTCTCATTCTTCTTCTTTTATATGCTTTTGGTCAAGCGTGCTTGCATGCATGTGCGTAGCAAGCGTTTATGCAGTTGTTAGGAAAAGCTATGAAGCCATAGTTGTTAGAAGCAACAGGTGCTAGTTTCAACAGTTGTTAGAAACAACACTTGTTAGAAACAACACTTGTTAATAGCAACACAAAGACATGCTTACATGGCAGGTGATTAGTAAGAGTCTAGGGGTAAGAGGTCTCCTGAATACATTACTAATCTACTGACTCTTTGTGGCTGAAAAATATAGTACAAAGCAAAAAGACTCCTTTTACATAGGAGAACATTTTTTAAATGGTTACAGTTTCCATTAGCCCAGTCAGTTCTTTTACATTGGCTGAACAACACAAAGACTTTTTATTATGACCTTTTCTCCCTCTGTGCCGAGATAAGGTTTTGCAGAAGTGAAGGAAGTGCCACTCTCAGATGGGCCTATCACCACAACATTGAACAATAAATTGTTTTTTTGCATTATTTCGTGATCATTCTTCGAATGGATGACGGCAATGTGATGCTCAGACGATCTTTTAAGTTAGACATTGAAATCTTTAACTTCCATAGCATCTCTTGCTTTCTAAAAGCATGCTCCAGGTGAGGCTCGAACTCACAACCTCGGCATTGCTCAGCTGCGTACTGCCTTATAAGTACCGCGCGCTAACCGATTGCGCCACTGGAGCTTGTAAAAAGGACATAAACCAAAATCCATGTCGGAATATAGCCACAGGAGCTATTATCATGAGGGTGACTCAGTTTTAAAACTTTAAGATATACATAGAACAATAAATGTTTGGGGATTTTTGATTATTTCGCTATCTTCTCTAATGGATGACGGCAATGGGATGTTCAATGATCTTTTAAGTTAGACGTTGAAATCTTTAACCTCCATAGCGTCTCTTGCTTTCTAAAAGCATGCTCCAGGTGAGGCTCGAACTCACAACCTCGGCATTGCTCAGCTGGTACTGCTATAAGTACCGGCGCTAACCGATTGCGCCACTGGAGCTTTGTAAAAAGAACATAAACCAAATACATGTCGGAATATGGCCACAGGAGCTATTATCATGAGGTGACTAGTTTTAAAACTTTAAGATATAACATAGAACAATAAATGTTTGGGTTTTTTTGCATTATTTCGCTATCATTCTTCTAATGGATGACGCAATGGGATGTTCAGATGATATTTTAAGTTAGACGTTGAAATCTTTAAATTCCATAGCGTCTCTTGCTTTCTAAAAGCATGCTCCAGGTGAGGCTCGAACTCACAACCTCGCATTGCTCAGCGCGTACTGCCTTATAAGTACCGCGCGCTAACCGATTGCGCCACTGGAGCTTGTAAAAAGAACATAAACCAAAATCCATGTCGGAATATGCCACAGGGCTATTATCATGAGGGTGACTAGTTTTAAAATTTAAGATACAAAAAGAACAATAAATGTTTGGGTTTTTTGCATTATTCGCTATCTTCTTCTAATGGATGACGCAATGGGATGTTCAGATGATCTTTTAAGTTAGACGTTGAAATCTTTAACTTCCATAGCGTCTCTTGCTTTCTAAAAGCATGCTCCAGGTGAGGCTCGAACTCACAACCTCGGCATTGCTCAGCTGGGTACTGCTTATAAGTACCGCGCGCTAACCGATTGCGCCACTGGAGCTTTGTAAAAAGAACATAAACCAAAATCCATGTCGGAATATAGCCACAGGAGCTATTATCATGAGGGTGACTCAGTTTTAAAACTTTAAGATATACATAGAACAATAAATGTTTGGGGTTTTTTGCATTATTTCGCTATCATTCTTCTAATGGATGACGCAATGGGATGTTCAGATGATTTTTAAGTTAGACGTTGAAATCTTTAAATTCCATAGCGTCTCTTGCTTTTAAAAGCATGCTCCAGGTGAGGCTCGAACTCACAACCTCGCATTGCTCAGCTGCGTACTGCCTTATAAGTACCGCCGCTAACCGATTGCGCCACTGGAGCTTCGTAAAAAGAACATAAACCAAAATCATGTCGGGAATATGCCACAGGAGCTATTATCATGAGGGTGACTAAGTTAAAACTTTCAGTTGCCATTTATGACTTTAAGTATTCATAAAACAATAAGGTTTGGTTTCAACCAATTGTCTTCAGGATACTAAAATTAAAGCAGTGGTTTGATCAGTAGAGATAAACTGTGCAGGAAGTCATCGCCAGGAGCAGGTTGGCACACACTTTAAGATATACAATAGAAATAAATGTTGGGGGTTTTTTGCATTATTTTGCTATCATTCTTCTAATGGATGACGGCAATGGGATGTTCAGATGATCTTTTAAGTTAGACGTTGAAATCTTTAACTTCCATAGCGTCTCTTGCTTTCTAAAAGCTTGCTCCAGGTGAGGCTCGAACTCACAACCTCGGCATTGCTCAGCTGCGTACTGCCTTATAAGTACCGCGCGCTAACCGATTGCTCACTGGAGCTTTGTAAAAAGGACATAAACCAAAATCCATGTCGGGAATATAGCCACAGGAGCTATTATCATGAGGGTGACTCAGTTTTAAAACTTTAAGATATACATAGAACAATAAATGTTTGGGGATTTTTGCATTATTTCGCTATCGATTCTCTAATGGATGACGGCAATGGGATGTTCAGATGATCTTTTAAGTTAGACGTTGAAATCTTAAACCTCCATAGCGTCTCTTGCTTTCTAAAAGCATGCTCCAGGTGAGGCTCGAACTCACAACCTCGGCATTGCTCAGCTGCGTACTGCCTTATAAGTACCGCGCGCTAACCGATTGCGCCACTGGAGCTTTGTAAAAAGAACATAAACCAAAATACATGTCGGGAATATGGCCACAGGAGCTATTATCATGAGGGTGACTAAGTTTTAAAACAATCTTTCAAGTTAGCCATTTAATGCTTTAAGAAACATAGAACAATAATAGTTTGGTTTTTTTGCATTATTTCCTATCATTCTTCTAATGGATGACGGCAATGGGATGTTCAGATGATCTTTTAAGTTAGACGTTGAAGCTTCTAAAGCAGTCAGTGAGGCCGACTCACACTCGCATTGCTCGGTCTGCCTTTAAGTACGCGCTACGTTGCGCCACTGGCTGTAAAAGATAACCAAATCTTCGGATATGCCAAGGAGCTTTATCATGAGGGACTGTTAAACTTAAGTTAATGACAAAATGTTTGTTTTTTGCATATTCTATCTTTTAAGGATACGCAGTGTCAATGATCTTAGTTAGACGTTGAAATTTAATTCCAAGTCTCTGCTTTCTAAAAGCATGCTCCAGGTGAGGCTCGAACTCACAACCTCGGCATTGCTCAGCTGCGTACGCCTATAAGTACCGCGCGCTAACCGATTGCGCCACTGGAGCTTGTAAAAAGACATAAACCAAAATCATGTCGGAATATAGCCACAGGCTATTATCATGAGGGTGACTAGTTTTAAAACTTTAAGATATCATAGAACAATAAATGTTTGGGGTTTTTTGCATTATTTCGCTATCATTCTTCTAATGGATGACGCAATGGGATGTTCAGATGATCTTTTAAGTTAGACGTTGAAATCTTTAAATTCCATAGCTCTCTTGCTTTCTAAAAGCATGCTCCAGGTGAGGCTCGAACTCACAACCTCGGCATTGCTCAGCTGCGTACTGCCTTATAAGTACCGGCGCTAACCGATTGCGCCACTGGAGCTTCGAAAAAGAACATAAACCAAAATACATGTCGGGAATATGGCCACAGAGCTATTATCATGAGGGTGACTAAGTTTTAAAACTTAATAGATATTAAGAACAAAAATTATGGTGTTTTTTGCATTATTTCATATCATCTTCTAATGATGACGGCAATGGGATGTTCAATGATCTTTTAGTTAGACGTGAAATTTTAATTCCATAGGTCTCTTGCTTCTAAAAGCATGCTCCAGTGAGGCTCGAACTCACAACCTCGGCATTGCTCAGCTGCGTACTGCCTTATAAGTACCGCCGCTAACCGATTGCGCCACTGGAGCTTGTAAAAAGAACATAAACCAAAATCATGTCGGAATATAGCCACAGGAGCTATTATCATGAGGGTGACTCAGTTTTAAAACTTTAAGATATACATAGAACAATAAATGTTTGGGGGTTTTTTGCATTATTTCGCTATCATTCTTCTAATGGATGACGGCAATGGGATGTTCAGATGATCTTTTAAGTTAGACGTTGAAATCTTTAACTTCCATAGCGTCTCTTGCTTTCTAAAAGCATGCTCCAGGTGAGGCTCGAACTCACAACCTCGGCATTGCTCAGCTGCGTACTGCCTTATAAGTACCGCGCGCTAGCCGATTGCGCCACTGGAGCTTTGTAAAAAGGACATAAACCAAAATCCATGTCGGGAATATAGCCACAGGAGCTATTATCATGAGGGTGACTAAGTTTTAAAACAATCTTTCAAGTCAGCCATTTAATGCTTTAAGAGACACATAGAACAATAATATGTTGTTTTTTTTGCATTATTTCAATATCATTCTTCTAATGGATGACGGCAATGGGATGTTCAGATGATCTTTTAGGTAAGACGTTGAAATATTTAACTCCCATAGTGTCTCTTGCTTTCTAAAAGCATGCTCCAGGTGAGGCTCGAACTCACAACCTCGGCATTGCTCAGCTGCGTACTGCCTTATAAGTACCCGCGCGCTAACCGATTGCGCCACTGGAGCTTTGTAAAAAGAACATAAACCAAAATCCATGTCGGGAATATGGCCACAGGAGCTATTATCATGAGGGTGACTAAGTTTTAAAACAATCTTTCAAGTTAGCCATTTAATGCTTTAAGATATACATAGAACAATAAATGTTTGGGATTTTGCATTATTTCGCTATCATTCTTCTAATGGATGACGGCAATGGGATGTTCATTAAGATCTTTTAAGTTAGACGTTGAAATCTTTAACTTCCATAGCGTCTCTTGCTTTCTAAAAGCATGCTCCAGGTGAGGCTCGAACTCACAACCTCGGCATTGCTCAGCTGGGTACTGCCTTATAAGTACCGCGCGCTAACCGATTGCGCCACTGGAGCTTCGTAAAAAGAACATAAACCAAAATCCATGTCGGGAATATGGCCACAGGAGCTATTATCATGAGAGTGACTAAGTTTTAAAACAATCTTTCAAGTTAGCCATTTAATGCTTTAAGATATACATAAAACAATAAATGTTTGGGATTTTGCATTATTTCGCTATCATTCTTCTAATGGATGACTGCAATGGGATGTTCAGATGATCTTTTAAGTTAGACGTTGAAATCTTTAACCTCCATAGCGTCTCTTGCTTTCTAAAAGCATGCTCCAGGTGAGGCTCGAACTCACAACCTCGGCATTGCTCAGCTGCGTACTGCCTTATAAGTACCGCACGCTAACCGATTGCGCCACTGGAGCTTCGTAAAAAGAACATAAACCAAAATACATGTCGGGAATATGGCCACAGGAGCTATTATCATGAGGGTGACTAAGTTTTAAAACAATCTTTCAAGTTAGCCATTTAATGCTTTAAGATATACATAGAACAATAAATGTTTGGGGTTTTTTTGCATTATTTCGCTATCATTCTTCTAATGGATGACTGCAATGGGATGTTCAGATGATCTTTTAAGTTAGACGTTGAAATCTTTAAATTCCATAGCGTCTCTTGCTTTCTAAAAGCATGCTCCAGGTGAGGCTCGAACTCACAACCTCGGCATTGCTCAGCTGCGTACTGCCTTATAAGTACTGCGCGCTAACCGATTGCGCCACTGGAACTTTGTAAAAAGAACATAAACCAAAATTCATGTCGGGAATATAGCCACAGGAGCTATTATCATGAGGGTGACTCAGTTTTAAAACTTTAAGATATACATAGAACAATAAATGTTTGGGGGTTTTTTGCATTATTTCGCTATCATTCTTGTAATGGATGACGGCAATGGGATGTTCAGATGATCTTTTAAGTTAGACGTTGAAATCTTTAACTTCCATAGCGTCTCTTGCTTTCTTTTTTTTTTTTTTTTTTTTTTATATAATAGACAGGAATATTTTTTTTTATTTTATTTTTTTATTTAACAGTCAGACATACATACAAACCAACATAGTACAGTAGTGAGCAATCTTGTAAATCCATAATTCCAGAAGTGACATAAAAGTGGTATAATTGTTTGATCTAAGTGTGTATTTGAGCGGGTGTGAGTGTGGGTATGTGTATGTGTGTGTATGCGTAAACAAAGTAACCATTTATTATTTATTACCATTATCATTACCATCACCACCCCACTCCCCACTACCACCATATTGCCAATATTGTGTTGGTCGATTTTTATTTCCATCCTTCCTCCTATGTAACAATTGCCATTGTCAATGCTGTATAAAATAAAAGATGATATAATAAGATGATAAGATAATATAAGATAACCTTCCCCCACATCTCATCAGTCCCTATCTTTTCCTAATTTTTTTTTTTTTTTTTTTTTTTTTGTGTGTTATTTGCAATGTCTAAGGTGCATTAAAAGAGGGAGTACAGTGCGAGGGTGTCTCAAATTGGGACAGAGATGCTGTCCCGTTGAAACCACTTCTCGTCTGTCTTGCCTGCCCTGGTGTTTGTGAGGTTTTCCATATATACATATTCCTTTTTTTTTTTTTTTTCCCTTTTTTTTTTCATTTTATGTTGTGGTGCATTAAAAACCCATGAAGAGATAAGGGGGGAATTATTGCAGTAGTGATGATAATGACATTTAATTCCAATACAGCATTGACAATGGCAATATTGATGATTATAATAATAATGATAATAATAATATTATTAATAAATGATAATGATGATGGCAGTGGTGACCGCAATGGTGAGAGCAAAAGACAGCAACAACAGCAATTACAACAATGAAAAGATAAAAGTGAAAATAGTAATCATAACAATAACAGTGAAGATAGTAATAACAATGATGACATAAGCAAGTTCAAACAGCCAAAATGCATTAATATTCGTGGTTGGTTAAGAAGGTGGGAGGAGTCGGAGTTGAAAACAGAGAAAGGATTCATAGCTCTAAGAGGTCAGAAAGTGTTGGACGGCAGAGGTCAGTTTCAGATGCGTAATTATGAAGGGGAGATGTGTATTCCATTGCAATGAAGTCTGTAATAAGATTTTTCCAAATGTTAATGTGTAATTTATTTCTAGTTTTCCAGTTCATGAGGATAGTTTTCTTGGCGATGGTTAGAGCTATGAGGAGCATTTTAGAGTTTATAGTTTTATCAGTGATTATTGTCAGGTCCCCCAGCAAGCAAAGAGAAGGCGACAGTGGGATGTGGCAGCCGACTATAGTGGATAGTGACTGTGTGACCTCTTCCCAAAAGTGTTTGATTGGAGTGCAGTGCCAGGTTGCATGGATGTATGTATCTGTAGAATTTTGATTGCAGTGTGTGCAAACTTCTGATGTGAAACCCATTTTAGCTAATCTGCTGCCCGTGTAATGTGTTCTGTGAAGTATTTTGTATTGTATTAACTGAAGATTCGCATTTTTGGACATGAGATAGATGTTTTTACAGATTTGGGTCCAGAAGTTGGCATCAGGGGCTATTGAAAGATCGTTTTCCCATTTTATTGTTGGTAAGTATATGGTCTGAAGTTGGTTTGAAATCATTTTGTATATTTTAGAGAGAAGTTTCTTTGGGGAGGAAATGTTGACCAAGTCTGATATTGCCGGTGGAAGTTCTAAATTTGTGTCTCTGATGTTTATTTTTGTCAGAACAGAAGATTTGAGTTGTAGGTATTTTAAAAATTCGTTGCTCCCGATGCCATACTCCTGGGCCAGTTGCGGAAATGGTGTAAATGTGTTAGATTTGAAAATGTGCTTAATGTGGGTGATACCCTTTTCTGCCCATGTGTGAAAATTCAATGTTTTTTTATTGCTTATAAAGTCACGGTTGTTCCACAGTGGGGTGAGGTTAGATGGAGCTAATGTAGAATTTGTGATTTGGTGAAATTTCCACCAGGCTGTCAGTGTGGTGGCTATAGTTACTGCATTAAAACATGTGTGTTGTTTAATTGATTTGGTGAGGAACGGTATGTCAGCTATATTTAATTCTTTGCATAGTGATTGTTCTATATCTAGCCATATAATATCAGATTGGGTGGGGTGAATCCATTTGTATATGTATTGCAGTTGGTTAGCCATTGAGTAATATTGGAAATTTGGTGCTTCTAGTCCTCCTTGAACCTTACTTTTTTGTAGTGTAGTGAGTTTAATCCTTGGTGTTTTATTTTTCCAGTAGAAGCGAGTTATAATGGAGTCTAGTGATTTAAACCAGGTGAGTGTGGGGTGGGTTGGAATCATTGAAAATAGGTAATTAATTTTCGGTAAAATCGTCATTTTTATTGCTGCTATCCTGCCGATTATGGAGATTGGAAGGTTGAGCCACCTGAGCAAATCTTCTTCTATTTTTTTAGCAGTGGTGTGAAGTTAAGTGTTACCAACTCTGACAGTCTGGAGGAAATCTTAATGCCTAAGTAAGTGATGTGATCATGACATATAGGTATCGGTGATTGATGGTGTGCCACATCCCATTTGGTTTTATGTAAAGGGAGGATGAAAGATTTATTCCAGTTTATTGCATAATCTGATATTTTTGAGAAGGATTGGATTGTTTTAATTATTTCTTAAGTAGATGCTAGGGGTTCTTGTATATATAGTAGGATATCATCTGCATAAAGTGAGATTTTATGTGTTTGTTGTGGTGTTTCAATACCTTTGATTGCTGGGTTTTGACGGATAGCTGCTGCTAAAGGTTCAATAAAAATCGTGAATAGGGATGGAGAGAGTGGACATCCCAGCCTCGTCCCCCTGTGCAGTGTGAATCTTTGTGATGTTAGTCCATTGGTTGTGACTGTGGCCGATGGTGATGTGTATAAAATCTTGATCCAGTTAATAAACGACTCTCCAAAGCCGAATTTTTGTAACGTGGTGAATAAAAATTTCCAGTTGACCCTATCAAAAGCTTTTTCGGCGTCTAATGTGGCAATGAGAGTATCTTTCTGTTGTACTGATGAGTAGTGCATTAAATTGTATAATCTGCGGGTATTATTGGATGCGTGTCTACCCTTTATAAAGCCGGTCTGATCAGGGTGGATTATATATGGTATAATTTGTTCAATTCTATGGGCTAGTGCTTTGCTAATAATTTTTATGTCGACATTTATAAGTGAGATAGGACGATAGTTAGATGTGAAGGTGTGGTCTTTGTTAGGTTTAGGAATGAGTGATATAAGTGCTGTATTCATATGGGAAGGGAACTTTGCGTTATGTTTTATTTCTGTTACTGTTCTGCTAAATAATGGGTATAAGGTTGACCAAAAATGTTGGTAGAACTCAGCAGGGAAGCCATCTGGACCTGGTGCTTTATTATTTTGCATGCTTTTCAATGCGGAGTGAAGTTCCTTTTCTGTGATTGGTAATTCTAGTGTGTTTACTTGTTCCATGTTGAGTTTTGGTAGAATGGTGTTATCGAGGAATTGGGTTATGTCTTCTTGGTTTGGGTCCAGATCAGAGGAGTATAATTTTGTATAGCTTCGTAAAAAGAACATAAACCAAAATCCATGTCGGGAATATGGCCACAGGAGCTATTATCATGAGGGTGACTAAGTTTTAAAACAATCTTTCAAGTTAGCCATTTAATGCTTTAAGATATACATAGAACAATAAATGTTTGGGATTTTGCATTATTTCGCTATCATTCTTCTAATGGATGACGGCAATGGGATGTTCATTAAGATCTTTTAAGTTAGACGTTGAAATCTTTAAATTCCATAGCGTCTCTTGCTTTCTAAAAGCATGCTCCAGGTGAGGCTCGAACTCACAACCTCGGCATTGCTCAGCTGGGTACTGCCTTATAAGTACCGCGCGCTAACCGATTGCGCCACTGGAGCTTTGTAAAAAGAACATAAACCAAAATCCATGTCGGGAATATAGCCACAGGAGCTATTATCATGAGGGTGACTCAGTTTTAAAACTTTAAGATATACATAGAACAATAAATGTTTGGGGGTTTTTTGCATTATTTCGCTATCATTCTTCTAATGGATGACGGCAATGGGATGTTCAGATGATCTTTTAAGTTAGACGTTGAAATCTTTAACTTCCATAGCGTCTCTTGCTTTCTAAAAGCATGCTCCAGGTGAGGCTCGAACTCACAACCTCGGCATTGCTCAGCTGCGTACTGCCTTATAAGTACCGCGCGCTAACCGATTGCGCCACTGGAGCTTTGTAAAAAGGACATAAACCAAAATCCATGTCGGGAATATAGCCACAGGAGCTATTATCATGAGGGTGACTAAGTTTTAAAACAATCTTTCAAGTTAGCCATTTAATGCTTTAAGAGACACATAGAACGATAATATGTTTGTTTTTTTGCATTATTTCAATATCATTCTTCTAATGGATGACGGCAATGGGATGTTCAGATGATCTTTTAGGTTAGACGTTGAAATATTTAACTTCCATAGTGTCTCTTGCTTTCTATTGGCGCTAACCGATGCCTTATAAGTACCGCGCGCTAACCGATTGTGCCACTGGAGCTTTGTAAAAAGAACATAAACCAAAATCCATGTCGGGAATATAGCCACAGGAGCTATTATCATGAAGGTGACTCAGTTTTAAAACTTTAAGATATACATAGAACAATAAATGTTTGGGGGTTTTTTTGCATTATTTCGCTATCATTCTTCTAATGGATGACTGCAATGGGATGTTCAGATGATCTTTTAAGTTAGACGTTGAAATCTTTAACCTCCATAGCGTCTCTTGCTTTCTAAAAGCATGCTCCAGGTGAGGCTCGAACTCACAACCTCGGCATTGCTCAGCTGCGTACTGCCTTATAAGTACCGCGCGCTAACCGATTGCGCCACTGGAGCTTTGTAAAAAGGACATAAACCAAAATCCATGTCGGGAATATAGCCACAGGAGCTATTATCATGAGGGTGACTCAGTTTTAAAACTTTAAGATATACATAGATCAATAAATGTTTGGGGTTTTTTTTGCATTATTTCGCTATCATTCTTCTAATGGATGACGGCAATGGGATGTTCAGATGATCTTTTACAGTTTTTGCCCGTTGCTTGAACACATTTTGCAAAACTTCGCTCATTGTGCCAAAACTCTACACACAACTAAACATGACACAACACTGGGAAATATACCATTCACATCTGTGTCAAATTGAAACTCTACCATCAAACCCTAAACTCTGCTATCAAAACCTAACATTCCTTTGTCAAAATATAACTCTGATGTCAAAATGACACATACTTCCATCATATGCATACACTTTAGGATCAGGGGGAACACACTAGTCTACTTTATATAAAACACTGCAGTCTTTGATTTTCACTGTTTATTCAGAAGGCACATTTTCAAACAACCAAAAAAGCAAATATGCCTACTCAATATTGTACATTGCAGCACTGTACATTGCAGTAACAAAAATTCAGATAAAGCAAAAATATATATATATTATAATAGAAAAAACACTATACTGTAAACACAGAAAATCATGGCAATTGTGCATACGTGGGCTCATGGATCCCGGCGTCTGTTGGGATCTGGCCACAGGATCTCATCGACATTGCAAGCAATGTCTTCTCCCGCTAGGCACCGGGGAAAATATCCCCTTGCATGTCAAAACCATCAAGGTCTTCTAGTCATTCTAGAGAAATACAACCACAAATTGTCATCGGTTTGCTTCTTTTTCTTACATTACTGTATATACTGTATCATCCACTGTACTGAAACATCTCAATATACTGTAAGTAATCATGCCATGGTATGTTTCACAAAAACTACCACTTTGGCTGCAAAAGGAGCATTAGCACCCTGCAATACCCTGTACACGTGATGTGGTAATGTGATATACTGTAGTACAGTGCTGTAAATACCATCTGAGTAGAGTAGAAGGTAAGAAGGTGAAGACATACCTGTTTTCCAGTTGGAATGTTCTTATATTACAGATGCCACTGTGAAGCGGCTTAGATGTGGGTGGACTCTCTGCCCAGCTTCCCTCATAGTCAGGCCATGGTTGATGACATGGTCCACCAAAGTTGCTCTTATATCATCAGAAATAGGGGTCCGTGCATGGCCTCTTCGACCTTGACCTTTTCCTCCTCCTCCTCCTCTTCCTCCTCCTCCTCTTCCTCTTCCTCCTCCTCTCCCTCCATCCATGCTTGCAAAGTTCTTGAAATGGCTAAACTGAGGGCTTTAGCTGATTGGTGTTCAATTTTGCAAGTAAGTGCCTTCAGTTGTGTATTTGAGTGGTTGCAATTACCCGATGTGTTTTGTATTTTGGATACATGTGTTTTCCAAATGGCTCCCTGAGATTTCATTTTTGAACAAAGTGTCTTATGTATGAAATAGAGTGTATTATGCAGGACCAAGTGTGTTGCATAAAGGAGTAAGTGTGTTGCAGAATTGCAACTAGAGTGCAAAGCAGCGCTTTTGTTTAAGGTATGGGTACATGTGTTTGAGGTATGGAAACAAAAGCTTCAAGTTGTGTTACTTTAGTCTAAGCATGGGCCTATAGTGTTCAAGCAACGGGCAAAAACTGTAAGTTAGACGTTGAAATCTTTAAATTCCATAGCGTCTCTTGCTTTCTAAAAGCATGCTCCAGGTGAGGCTCGAACTCACAACCTCAGCATTGCTCAGCTGCGTACTGCCTTATAAGTACCGCGCGCTAACCGATTGCGCCACTGGAGCTTTGTGAAAAGAACATAAACCAAAATCCATGTCGGGAATATAGCCACAGGAGCTATTATCATGAGGGTGACTCAGTTTTAAAACAATCTTTCAAGTTAGCCATTTAATGCTTTAAGATATACATAGAACAATAAATGTTTGGGATTTTGCATTATTTCGCTATCATTCATCCAATGGATGACGGCAATGGGATGTTCAGATGATCTTTTACAGTTTTTCTCAATTGCTAAAACACTAAACTCTATTGGCTGAACCAAATGCTCAGTTGCCTGAACCCTCTGATTAAATCAATCATACTTTTGGCAAAACCATAAGCACTTTTCACCTGTTTAGACACAACTTGCCAACACATTTTCATTGTGATGCACCCGTGCTGCATAATGGTGAGCACTGGTGACAAAAGTCAAACACAATTAAAGCACGTGTCACCACTTGAACACAACAACTCAAAATTTATCACACTTTTGTCTAATGATGTGAGGGAACATATACAGTAAGCCAGTTCAGAGAGCACTGGTTTGTGAGGCCCTACAATGGATAGAAATCTGAGAGGAAGAGTTTGTGTGAGAGGAGGTCGAGGTGGTCAACGAAGACAAAGAACAGTAATATCTGATGAAATCAGAGCTACTGTGATTGACCATGTTCTTTTCTATGGTATGCGCATTGAGCATGAGGGAGCTGAACAAAGGGTACAACCAAACATCAGTAGATTCACTGTGTCCACCATAATCCGAAGATTTAGAGAAGAGATGTTGACAGCAATTACTGTGACATACTATATACTGTACCACAGTATACTGTAAGTAAATATATGTTTCAGTACATTACTGTACCAATGTACTGTAGTATTGTAATGTAGGGTTGGTCTAACTGTTTGTAGTCCTATTATTCCATGTATATTTTTGTACTTTATTTTTACATGGGCTTACTGTACACAAGGGGCAAACGCATAAGATTTCTGTTTGTTTGTATAAGTGCTATGTGTAAATGCACAAGATTTCTGTTTTGTCTTTTTGTACAAGTGCTAAATGAACAGGGTTTTTTTTTTTTTTTTTTTTTGCAACATGCATTTAGCCTACAGTGAACAATAAACATTTATTTCTCCAGCCTCATGTCCTGAGCATTGTGTTTTCTATTTTTCTACAAGTGCTAAATGCACAGGGTTTTTTTTTTTTTTTTGCAACATGCATTTAGCCTACAGTGAACAATAAACATTTCTTCATGTCCTGAGCATTGTGTTTTCTATTTTTCTACGTAGTGTTTAGTGACTGTTCAGTAGTGTGTTTAATTTTGATTGACTCGGGGCACGATTTGACAACATAGTTCAGTTTTGAGCACAGATTGAACTGTTTTGAGGTGAAAGTTTGGTTTTGCAAGAAGAGTCTGAGGTTTTGAGAATGTAGCTTGAAAATTGGGTTTTGTGTTCACAGCTTAGAGAAAAGGAGAGCAGCTTTCAAGAAATGTGTCTTAGCAATCGAGAAAAACTGTAAGTTAGACGTTGAAACCTTTAACCTCCATAGCGTCTCTTGCTTTCTAAAAGCATGCTCCAGGTGAGGCTCGAACTCACAACCTCGGCATTGCTCAGCTGCGTACTGCCTTATAAGTACCGCACGCTCACCGATTGTGCCACTGGAGCTACAAAATATGAACATAAACCAAAATCCATGTCGGAAATATAGCCACATGAGCTATTATCATGAGGGTTAATCAGTTTTAAAACCATCTTTCAAGTTAGCCATTTAATGATTTAAGATATACATAGAACAATAAACGTGTTTTTTGCATTATTTCGTCATCATTCTTCCTATTGACGGCAATGTGATTTTCAGATGATCTTTTAAGTTAGACATTGAAATTTTTAAATTCCATAGCATCACTTGCTTTCTGAAAGCATGCTCCAGGTGAGGCTTGAACTCACAACCTTGTGGATGGTTGTCGGGAATTACTAGTAAAAGTAATAATGTGGATAATCTGCTGGCGGGTGGGCAACGTTAACGGAACGTTAGGCCTAAGCTGAACTGTTGGAGAAGTTAGTTGAGCTAAAAAAACAGCTAAACTGTACTGAAAGGATAATAGATTAAGGGGGTTTATGCATTGTTGTTGTTGTATAACAACATAACAACATACAACATAACAACGGTCACAGAAGCCCTGCGGATCGCAAAAGCTGCTTCCAAATCATCAGTTCTCATTCTCCTGGACCTGTCTGCTGCCTTCGACACTGTGAATCATCAAATCCTCTTGTCCGCCCTCTCATCACTGGGCATCACTGGAACTGCCCTCCACTGGTTTGAGTCCTATCTCACAGGTAGGTCCTTCAGGGTCGCATGGAGAGGCGAGGTATCCAAAGCACATCATCAACTGACCACAGGAGTTCCTCAGGGTTCAGTTCTTGGACCGCTCCTCTTCTCTATCTACACCACATCATTGGTACCCATCATACAGGCACATGGTTTCTCTTACCATTGCTATGCTGATGACACCCAGCTCTACCTCTCATTTCAACCAGATGCTCCCACAGTAACGGCACGGATCTCAAGCTGTCTGGCGGACATCTCAGCATGGATGAAGGAACATCACCTGCAGCTCAACCTGGCAAAGTTCCGTCTCTACAACACGACTTCACTATCCAGCTAGACTCTTCCTCAATCACCCCATCAAGGTCAGTCAGAAATCTTGGAGTAATCTTTGATGATCAGCTGACCTTCACCGACCACATTACAAAGACAGCTCGATCATGCAGGTTTGCTATGCACAACATCAGGAAAATCAGGCCTTTTCTAACTGAGCATGCAACACAACTTCTCGTCCAGGCCCTGGTCATTTTTTGGCCCATGCTCTTATTGCTGGACTTCCATCATGTGCAACTAAACCTCTACAAATGATCCAGAATGCTGCAGCTCGTCTTGTCTTCAACGAGCCCAAAAGGGCCCACGTCACTCCTCTGTTCATCTCTATGCACTGGCTACCACTCGCTGCTCGCATCAAGTTCAAGGTGTTGACGCTTGCTTACAGATTGACCACAGGTTCAGCTCCCTCCTACTTTCACTCGCTATTACAAGTCTACATCCCTACCAGAAGCCTACGATCGGTCAATGAGCGGCGGCTCGTGGAACCATCACAGCGAGCCACAAAATCACTCTCCAGAACTTTCTCATTCACGGTTCCATGCTGGTGGAATGATCTGCCCAGCCTCATTCGGAATGCAGAATCCCTGACAGCATTCAAAAGACAACTGAAAACTCATCTCTTCAGGGAGCACTTAACATAAAAAAAAAAAAAAAAAAAACTTTCCCTTTCCTTTAAATCCTCCCTTGCTTGGCTTATTCTACTCCGAGCTATGTGTGAACTTTGTACTTTGAGCACTTCTTGCGTTGTTTTTGCCTTTTCACGATGACTCGCTTGGTTTTGTCCTCAGTTGTAAGTCGCTTTGGATATATGCGTCTGCTAAATGACTAAATGTAAAAATGTAAAATGTATACAGTAAGTTGTAAGGAGGAAAACGTACTCGGTTACTAACGTAACCTCGGTTCTCTCTAGAGAGGGAACGAGTACTGCGTAATATCTTACGCTATGGGGAAAACTCTTTTCCTCGAGATATTGAAGCCAAAAATTATCCTTAATTTTAAACATGCAAAACGCTTTGCAGCAGCAAGCAGACAAGGGCGAGACAGCTCGCGCGCCCATTGGCTGCCTTGCTGGAAAAGCTGCAGCCTATCGAGTGAGGCACTGCGTGACGTAATGACGAATGGGGGCGCTTCGCGCCCATTTCGTCATGTCCCGCCAGTAAAGGCGTGGTCTCGCCCTATAATATCCCCTCGATAGCTGTATTTCCTCTGATTTTTCAACGCCGAAGCGAACCAGAGCGTATTCCAAGCACGGCAAGATACGCAGTACTCGTTCCCTCTCTAGAGAGAACCGAGGTTACGTTAGTAACCGAGTACGTTCTCTTACGAGAGTATCTCTCGTACTGCGTAATATCTTACGCTATGGGGAACACAATGCAACACGCCGTGCTGGTAGGGATCCAACACCAAAGTCCCAGGGGCCGAAGCCCGGGGCGCATATAGTGCATAATCACCATAAACTCACAGAGAGTGAGGGAAGAGAGGCTAGAAGCATCATTCCCTGTAAAATAGCATCCGAAAGGAGCTAATCATGTGACAAATAGAGCATACCGTCAGGGTGAACATTCAGCCTGAACTGGGTGGCCACATGTGTGTCAACATTTTAATGAGCTGCTGTACCGGTCAGTGAGCAATACGCAGGTCAAACTCAGTATCCGAGCCGCACAGCGGGCAGATAGCACTGAATTTTATACCGCCAAAAGCTTAGCTTGTAAGGCGGGAACCTCCAGGTTATAGTATTTTATAAATGTAGACGGCGAGGCCCAGCCCGCGGCCATACAAATATCTTGCAGGGTAACCCCGCTAGACCATGCCCACGAGGAGGCCATGCCTCTTGTGGAGTGCGCTCTAACACCCAAAGGGCACTGTAGGCCCTTAGAAGTGTAAGCAAGCGCTATGGCACCGACTATCCATCTGGATAGGCTCTGTTTCGAAGCGGCAAGTCCCTTAGCACGGCCGCCAAACGAAACGAAAAGCTGCTCAGTCTGTCTGAAACCAGACGAGCGGGACACATAAGCCCTTAGTGCCCTGACAGGGCAAAGGAGACTCGCGTCCTTCTCCTCATTGAGAACCGGAAGGGCAGACAGGGAAATCACCTGGGCCCTGAACGGTGTGTTGAGGGATTTTGGCACTGTTGTAGAAATTTTAATAGTCATTTATTCCTAATCTATTCAATGTGTAAAAGTATATGTGTGTACGTGCTTGTGCGTGACGTTTCAGGAATATATGGGACAGGACGTCTTGACCTTAGGAATGGTCAGGTTTGGCTAGTTTATTCCAGTACCAGTTTGTGTCCTTAAGAAAAACTGAACAGCAGTGGGGGCCTTATCTGGGTGGAAAAGTACAGCGGGTGAGAAGGAACCTTGAAAAGAGTATAAAAGCTGTCTCATGTCTTCCTGGTGCGCGCCACTCACTTCACAGAATGTAACGGCTGTGATGGCGACTGGGCCTTCTTGCAAGAATAAATATTTCTCTTTTTATTAATTTGACTCTGAGTGTCTCTTACGCAGTGATGGTGTTTAACAGAAGTTTTTGCCACAACATTTGGTGTCAGAGTGGGATTCCTTGGCAGTGCCTCCTGGACCTGAGAGCGGACGGTGTTTGGCCACCTGGACTGAGCAGTTCCAGCTCTACCTCGTAAGTTTCAGAGAGAGGGGCCGACCGCTATCAGGGCCAGGAGAAGCTCCACTGGAATCAGATGAAAACGAACCCGTGGCAACTCAAGACATCTCTGGTAAGAGACGGCTAAAATATTTTTCTTATGGGCTAAAATATTTTTCAAAGTGAAACTAAACCATACTGGCTGAGGGCTGTTTCTGTGGTACGTAATCTGAGATTAATTGAGATCTATATATAGATCAAGAAATTTCAAACAGATACGAGGGAAAATAATCTGAGATTAATTGAGGTCTGTGACAGATCAAGAAATTTCAAGCAGATAAATAATCTGGGATTAATTGAGAACTGTGACAGATCAAGAGATTTCAAACAGATAGGTAACCTGAAAATGAGTTGTTCCACCACGGAGCAAATTGTTTTTAGGTGCTGAGGCTAATTAGGGGGAACCAAAACAATCATAACAGATTTTTTGGTGAACCATAATTAGGAGGGCACTAACAGTGCAACCCGACCGATTTGGGTTAAAAGAAAAGAATCGGGTTTGTTGGGGACGCCTAACAGACTAAAGAAAACGCGCGTTGAAGAGAAATCCACAGAGAACAGAGAAGCAGCAGTATGGGGATGTCTCAAAAGCAAGCTTGCGAAATTTGGTACACCGGTTTTCTGTCAAATGAGATAAAATTAAGGGCAGAAATGTATGATATTGAGCGCCACAAGATTAAAGGTGGTGCGGGGAACAGTTGAACAGGGCAGTGAGAAATAAAAGTGTCTGCGTTCAACATGTGTGTAAAAATGTGAACAGATAATGAAATGTTGGCTTGAAGATAAAATGTCGAACTGCCAGGAGAAATAATGTTTTTACTTCTTCATCCAGTAAATGGATGCATGACATTAGATGTCTATAGAACTTAAAGTTATACGATAAGGATTGAAGTAGCAAGCAGCAATAAGGCTGTCTGTGTGAAATAGAGTGATAGAGTGATAGAAAAAGAGAGAACTGTAAGTGAGAAATTTGATGGAAGAGGGAAGTGAAGGGAAAACAAGAAGGTTGGTGTGTGAGATATGTTTATGTGGGGATTGTGCAAACAATCAAGTTCTGGTTAGATAATGAAGGAACTGGCATGTTTGAGAAAAGAAAGGAGAGGGGACAGAATGAAATGGCATGTAGGGGAAGATTGAGAAGAAATATAGTAGAAAACTATATGTGATGAAAATAAAATGTCTGACAGAATTTATGGAAGTCAAATTAACTGTTTAAATGGTATGAAAAGTCAGTTTTAGAATAAAATAAGGCATTGTATGATTGACAGGGATTAACATGACATGAAGAATGCAGTATGCAGTATGGGGAACAATTCTATATTTTTAATGGTAAAATAATGATTGAAATTAGGTTTAGTTTGACAATCATTGTGTTTTGAACCTAAAGGGTCTAATGGGGGTAGTGAAAGGAATGGATTTACCATCCATCTTCGTTTATTATGAAAGGAATTGGAAATTATAGTTTTATAAAAAAACGAATGCATATCCTGGTGTTTATGATTGCAGACAATGTCTGTATTTAATATCTGAGGAGTGACTGAGGGTTCGATCAAGGTCGAGAGTACAGGACCAGTGTCTTCTTATTCAGCCCGGCTTTTTGGATGTTAGATATGCACTTGTTCTGTAATCAGTGTTGATGATAATAGCAAATTAGTAAAATGTAAAGACAGCTATGTCCAAAGATTCCGGAAATCAATAATGTATGTTGTGCCAGTAATAATGATGATTCGGCTATTGTTGTATCTGCCATTGGTGGACTGTAAAAGAATATGGAGCACTGCTTATCAGTGGCTCTGTTTGCATTCCTCAATGGAACACACTGCTTCAAGGGTGTGCAGTAAGTTAGAGCAGATGGAGAGTGTTTAAATTGTGGTCAGCAGGACCATTTAACATGTAACTGTAAATGCTCACTGAGAAGGGGTTTGAAAATGTGATAGTGACACATTTCTGGTAATAATGTGGGTTTGAAAGTAGATCAGTGTTTAAGTGACGATATTAAAATTTCGTCTGAGAAAGAATAAGAGGAAAAAAAAAAAAAAACAAGGTCAAAAGATTGAAGTCTTAAAGTGAATCCTTTGAAAATATCTATAATAGTAATTATTATAAGTGAATTGATGAATACAGTTTGATGCAAAATTAATGACTCAACAAATGGGTTGCAGAAAGGTAACTAAAAGTATGATTGTGTTTTAATGCAACATTTTGGAAAAGGATTCAGGTAATATAGAGAGACTATCTCACAGATGATTTATAATAACTACAAAAGATGTATCACAAGCAGAGAGTACTAGCCTCGTCAAAGTTAGTGTGAATCCTAATTGGAGATTGATAAACTCCTAGGAAAAAAAAAAAAAAAAAAAAACTTTGAAGAATATTAAGCTATGGTAATTGAGAACTTGACAATTAAAATTAAGATGAAATGTGAAATGTTATTGAGAACTAGAATAATTATTTAAGATCAAATAAGCAGTTGGTTACTGAATTAACAGTTGATAAATGTAAATGTGTAGAAAGGCATCTGATTAAACAAACAGCTTGAAAAGTGTTGACCATGAGAGAACTAGAAGCTGATGTTTTGCTTTTAAAAGATAAGTTTGTTAGGAGCTGTAATGAAACAGCTTGCTTATCTGAATCTGATGTGTGCTGTGGCTGTAAACGGCCAGTACGACAGACACTCAATCTGAGTGGAAATCTGTAATGTCTAAATTCCCTGTATGGGCAAAAGACAACTATAAAATGATGTTTATTTGGAAACAAATGTCATTTCTGGCAAAGATGCCTTAAGCTGGGATAGTTAAAAGATGATAGATAAAGTTTAATGATTTTGTTGAAGTTAGAAGTTTATGAGAGAACAGTGTACCAATCCTGAGTGCCTCAGAGTCTCTCTCAGTCAATCTCAGCTAACAGGCTGTTATCTGACCCTGTGTCATAAGTAATAATAAGCTATTTATAGTAAAAGCACAGTGTTTCAGTTGAAAAATCAGACACAGAGATGTTAAAGAAATCATTGCCATGAAGAGGGCAATTTGTATTTGTGAATGTTTTAAAAGTAAACTGAACGACTTTAAAGAAGTCTTTAAAATAATAATGCAGACCTTAAATGATAGAAATAACATTTTTGATTATTTTATTTTAGGACCAGTAACTTCTTTGTCTTATCTTAAGTCTCCACCATTGAAACAGGCCCGATGGCTACAGCTACAGATGTACAGTAACAGTACACTGAATTTATGGTTGTGAACTAAATTCACTGAGGATAATCTAAGTAGCTAGGTTGATGATTTTAAGGTGGTTAATGGATTTAAGTGATTAAATACTGCTGTTTTTAACATGTCTCCCTGTGTAAACACTATTAGGCAATCAGAATGGCTCTGGTGACTCTTGAACGTGCCTTTCCTAAGCTCCAGAAAGCAGCTGAGTTCTGTTAAAGGAAACTGATTGTGTGATGGGAAAGAGCGGTACCAGTGTGTACGATGGCTACTCAATGACGGGATGATTCTCCTGGCCAGGGGACAGCCTAACGCAGGGGGTCACGGACATTGGGCACCTCAGGACGGGGGTGTGGTACATGCAAGAAAGGTAGTGAGAGTTGAGCGCTGACTACTGGAGGCCACTGGGGTCAGCAGAGCATTGAGAGGTGAGATGCGCTGTGACGAGTTGCGGCAGTCTGACCCAAGAGAATGTGAGTTCCTCTATACCACTTGCCAGAAGAAACCGCATAATCGTACGCTTGTTTTTCATTGTGACAAGTGTCTGCAATTAAGCCAGGGGGACAACACCCTGAAGAGAAAATTATAGATAAAGAGCTAAGGGGGAGTTCAATAGCCACCTGAAACATGAGGGGATTGCCATTATTTGTTGTGGAGACAGGAACAAAACTTTTTTATGTATTGGCTGCCTCATGGGCAAGAATAAGAAAATTTATAGAAGTGTTGATTTTGAACTAATATGTTTTAACTCCTGAAGGACGTTTGACATGGTGGGTGGCTAAAGATGAAGACAGTTTTTGATTTGAGAAAAATCTGGATAACAAAATTTAATGGTAAAAGGATAGTGATTAATTTAATGTGATTATTATTTGTTAATAAGAGAGAGAGACTGTTTGAGTGGAGGAAGGCATGGTAAACTGTGTCTGTCTTTCTGTTGTCGGCCTGCTAGAGCAAGCTGAAGCAAAATAATGATAAGGAAAAAATTAAACAAAGCAACCCAGCAGACTGAAAATCTAATGAATAATGAACAGAAATGCTTTGGAACTGGTTAAGAGACCATGTAAAATTAGGTAAAAGCTACAGAACAATGCGAAGTTTAAAATCTTATTTAAAATTTAAATCTTTTTAGCAATAATATAAAGAAAGGCGAACATGGAGAATGAGTAGTTAACATATGTGTGTCTAGTATGAGTGTGTGTTGATGGTGACAGCACTTTAGGTCTTGTATGTATTAGTTTAGGGTACTAATATTCCGCCTGAATAGTGAGTATATATGTTTCATCATTACAGATGGATTGAGGCAAATGACAAATTTTTTTTTGGGCGATAATTGTGAGTGGATCGGATGAAAAGATGATACAGAACATAGGACGAGCTTTAAATTGATTGGTCATCAAGCTCTGTCTGGTATTAATTACTTTTTGTTGATTTGAATTACGTTCTGGATCAGTTTAAGTATTTGTGTAAATTGGAATTGTGGAGTTGTAGATCACAATCTGGCATGGGCTGAGATAAATGAAAATGTTATAGATTTGATGGCAACAACAAAGCGACACATTGGCTGAGTCAATATCAAATATGAAGAGAGCCCCTAAAAATGTATGATTATTGTGGGCAGAAGGATGAGAATGTTATTTGACTGACATTGACCAAGTCTGTACACACGACCTGACTTGATAGAAACAATTGATGACTTTGAAAATGTTTTTAGATGACTGATTTAAGAGACCAAACAACAGGCCGAAAAGCAGGATACGCTGTGAGGCTCAGGGCCTTTGCCCTTCAAATACTTCGTTGAGCAGATGATAATGTGGCTTTAAGTGAAGAATGTAATATTTTTGTTTCAGAGGCAGATAAAGATGTCTGGAGGAAATTTGTCTGAAGGACAACTTTTGGGTTAGTGTTGATGCAAACTTTATCAAAACACTATGTTAAATGTTATGTTAAATTGATGCTCGAGTTGTGTCGTGCATCAAGAGGGAGATGGTATAACAATTGCCAAATATGGTTTACTAAGGGACAATATATGTTGGGAGGACACTGGGTTTAATTGGGTAAAAGGCCGTCCCAAACAAAATTTGCTTTCTGTAAATGTATTTGCAGGATTGTTTCAACAGGAAACGCCAGGGTATCGAAGGCCCCGGGAGAACAGTAGACAAAAGAAACTACGTGTAGTTTTACTATCTGAAAATAACCTCGACATTTTGTTTTCTTTCCAGAGAATGGAGCGGAGCATAACTTAAAATTTTCCTTTCACAGAATGTCAGGATTGGATTGCAGCTAACAGAATGATTCTGTTCCAAAATGTATTAATATTGTGTTGTTGACATGAGTAAAGTGGGTTGAAAGTTAATGTAATAGTTGAATGAGTTTCAGGTTGCTGAATTGGCCAAATGTTGAGAATAAATTTGGAACTAATAATGTATATAATCAGTAAACAAATGGTGAAAATTCCACAGGTCACACCAGAAGGACGAGCGGCTAGACAAGCGGTCACTAACAAAATACTTAAGGTCTCCATTCACAGGTGACAGCAGCTAGGAGATGGTCCACTCCACAAACAAGGTTGCAAGGATGGAGATTGCAACACCACCGTCCAAACATCTCACCTTAAACAACGCCAACGAGATTTGATTGGTCACTGATTAATTAGAAAGTATTTTAGGAAAATGAATGGATTGTTTGATTACTCTTTGGGGTTTCGGGGGTAGGATTGTCA
This sequence comes from Chrosomus eos, assembly GCA_036326025.1. Taxonomy (NCBI): domain Eukaryota; kingdom Metazoa; phylum Chordata; class Actinopteri; order Cypriniformes; family Leuciscidae; genus Chrosomus; species Chrosomus eos. Next base: position 24,464,928 of record CM070837.1, on the reverse strand, counting down.
ATATTGTGTGTTTCCAGCTCAGTTAAATTGGTAAAATGACAGTTTTATCCAAATGATGATGACAATGACAAGAAATGTGATGATGATGATTCTAGTAGTGGAAGCTGCAGTGACATGTGTTAGACATTTGGTGTTTGTTTTTCTTTTCTTTTTCTTCTTCCTATGAATGTTTTTGTTATGAACAGATGGTTAAAAGCTGTGCTTATCCGCTATGTGATAAGGTACAAGGAGAGGGTTTTGAAATGAAGGGTTTTATTATACTTTTCTTATACTTTATATTTTGATGTAACAACTGTGGATTGATGATTTGTTGTTTTTCTAACTAGTCTGTACACTATTTCTTATTTAACTAAGGTGACTGAGGGTCAAGCTATGCTTGGGGTACAACAACAGTGATTTGTTTATCTAGCCCGGCTTTAGTTGAATTCTTTATCTGCTTGCTAATACTTAAGGGACTATCCTTACAAAAACAGCCTAAGCTTTTTCTTTTCAAATGTTATTTTCACAAATGTTTAAGAAGAGTGATCAGTTATGCGAAAACTAGAGATGAAGAGTAGTGTGATGATATGACTTAAAATTTGTCTTTTTGTTTATTATTGTGATTATGGGTAATCTGAATGATAAAAAGTGTGGAATTGTTGTAGAAATTTTAATAGTCATTTATTCCTAATCTATTCAATGTGTAAAAGTATATGTGTGTACATGCTTGTGCGTGACGTTTCAGGAATATATGGGACAGGACGTCTTGACCTTAGGAATGGTCAGATTTGGCTAGTTTATTCCAGTACCAGTTTGTGTCCTTAAGAAAAACTGAACAGAAGTGGGGGCCTTATCTGGGTGGAAAAGTACAGCGGGTGAGAAGGAACCTTGAAAAGAGTATAAAAGCTGTCTCATGTCTTCCTGGTGCGCGTCACTCACTTCACAGAATGTAACAGCTGTGATGGCGACTGGGCCTTCTTGCAAGAATAAATATTTCTCTTTTTATTAATTTGACTCTGAGTGTCTCTTACGCAGTGATGATGTTTAACAGAAGTTTTGCCACAACAGTATTTTATAAATGTAGACGGCGAGGCCCAGCCCGCGGCCATACAAATATCTTGCAGGGTAACCCCGCTAGACCATGCCCACGAGGAGGCCATGCCTCTTGTGGAGTGCGCTCTAACACCCAAAGGGCACTGTAGGCCCTTAGAAGTGTAAGCCAGCGCTATGGCACCGACTATCCATCTGGATAGGCTCTGTTTCGAAGCGGCAAGTCCCTTAGCACGGCCGCCAAACGAAACGAAAAGCTGCTCAGTCTGTCTGAAACCAGACGAGCGGGACACATAAGCCCTTAGTGCCCTGACAGGGCAAAGGAGACTCGCGTCCTTCTCCTCATTGAGAACCGGAAGGGCAGACAGGGAAATCACCTGGGCCCTGAACGGTGTGTTGAGGGATTTTGGCACGTAGCCGTGCTTCGGTTTGTGTATGACCTTTGAGTCATTAGGTCCAAACTCCATGCATGACGCGCTCACTGAAAGCGCTTGCAAGTCCCCTACGCACTTCACTGAAGCGAGAGCCATAAGAAACGCTGTCTTGAAAGACAAGTGTTTCATGTCTGACGACTGGATTGGCTCGAATGGGGCACCTTTCATGGCCTCCAAGACCGTGGAAAGGTCCCATGTCAGGACTGAAGGGGGCCTGGGAGGGTTTAGCCTCCGAGCTCCTCTAAGGAAACGCACGACTAAGTCGTTCTTTCCTAGTGACTGGCCAGACACCGGTTTTGCAAACGTTGCTATGGCCGCCACGTATACTTTGAGCGTGGAAGGGGACCTGCCCTTATCCAGTAGCTCCTGAAGGAAGGAAAGCACTTCCGTAACCCCGCAGTCTACAGGTGAAAAGCCCTGCGCTTGACACCAAGCAGAGAACACAGACCACTTCGAGGAGTAGAGCCGTCTGGTAGACGGGGCTCTAGCCTGCGCGATCGTGTTTAACACTCCCTCTGGGAAGTCATCGGGTACCCGTTGATGGCCCATGCGTGCAGGGACCACAAATCCGGGCGAGGATGCCAAATCGAGCCTTCCGCCTGAGAGAGGAGGTCTCTCCTCAACGGTAAAGGCCATGGGGCAGCGCTGGTCAGCTGCATCCGGACAGGGAACCACGACTGGTTTGTTCAGAGCGGAGCTATGAGTAGCACTGGGCATCCCTCCCTCCTGATTCGCTCCAACACCTGAGGCAGGAGTGAGACAGGGGGAAAAGCATATTGGGGGCGGCAGGGCCAAACATGGGCCAGCGCGTCCCGGCCTTTCGAGAAGAATCTCGGGCAGTGAGCGTTTTCTTGGGACGCGAACAGGTCCACCTGCGCTTTGCCAACGTTTCCCACAGCAGCTGGATAGTCTGCGGGTGCAGAGACCATTCTCCTGCTGGGACGTTGTTTCTGGACAGCCTGTCTGGTCCCACATTTAGGTGACCAGGCACATGCGCCGCTCTCAGCGAGAGCAGGTTGTGCTGAGCCCAGACCAGGAGGCGCTCCGTCAGCCTGTAAGGTTTCGGGACCTGACGCCGCCCTGGCGATTTATGTACGCCACCACTGACATGTTGTCCGACCGGACCAATACGTGGTGGCCTTTTATCTGGGGACAGAAGCGCCGTAGCGCTTTGTCGACTGCTATTAATTCCAAGCAGTTTTTGTGAAGGAGCTTCTCCCGTACTGACCATAGGCCAGCTAGCGGTCTGCCCTCAAGCAGCGCTCCCCACCCCGATGTGGAGGCGTCCGTAGACACCACCCTCACACTCGAGGGGATCCCCAGACTCACACCTGACTGATACCAGTCGGTTACTTTCCATGGTTTCAGAGCCGAAATGCACTGAAGGTCGACCCTGAGGCGAAATAGACCTGCGGTCCACGCCCTGGGGGGAACTCGTGCTTTTAGCCATAGCTGCAGTGGGCGCATGCGGAGCAGGCCCAACTGGAGTACGGAGGCTGCTGAGGCCATCAGACCCAGCATTTTCTGAAACCTTCTAAGCGGGACTATAGAACCGTGGCGGAAGGATTTCGCGACGTGCTGAATATTCAATCCGCGCTCCGGTGACAGGCGTGCCGTCATGGATAGCGAGTCCAACACTGTTCCCAGAAAGGAAATTCTCCGACTGGGGAGCAGTGAGCTTTTCGCCCAATTGACTGTAAGGCCCAGCTCCTCGAGGTGCTCGAGTAATGCGGCCCTGTGTTCTATGAGCTCCGTTCGTGAACGAGCTAGAATCAGCCAATCGTCCAAGTAGTTCAAAACTCGCATGCCCCGAAGTCTCAGGGGGGCGAGTGCCGCGTCCATGCACTTCGTGAACGTACGGGGTGCTAGGGACAGGCCGAACGGCAGGACTGTGTATTGATATGCCTGGCCCTCGAAGGCGAATCTCAAGAATCGCCTGTGATGGGACGCTATTTGTATTTGAAAATAGGCGTCTTTAAGATCTATTGACATGAACCAGTCTCCTTGGCGCACTTGCGCGAGGATTTTCCTGGCCGTAAGCATTCTGAACTGGCGCTTCACGAGCGTTCCGTTCAGCAGTCGCAGATCTAGAATGGGTCTGAGCCCACCATCTTTTTTCGGTACCAGAAAATATCTGCTGTATAAGCCCCCTTCGCTCTGAGCCTGAGATAAAGGTTCTATGACCCCTTTCCTCAGTAGTTTCGCTATCTCGGCTCGAAGTAGATGAGATACTTCGCTTTTCACCGTAGTTTCGACGCGCGCCGTGTAACGGCGAGGGCGTTGAGCGAATTGTAGCGAATAGCCTCTCGTTATAGTGTTCAACACCCATTCTGATACCCCGGGTAGCCTTGACCACGCATCTGCGTGAATAGCTAAGGGTAGAATGAAATCTGGGCTCTGGCCGCGGCAGAACGGCGGCTCGAGAGCCCCTGTGTACTGGGAACACAACACCTTGTTTACAGCGTTCGAGGCGGGGGGGGTTGGGGGGGGGGCGCTGATCACAGCGGGCAGCCTGGCCGCGCTCAGCTTCTCTATGGCGGGACGCGCAGAGAAAGCGAGCGGGGCGAATCCCGTGGGATTCGGCGTGTGTTAGAGAATGTGGGCACATTTACTACACTGAGAATACTGTCAGCTCGCGCCGACTGAATCAATGCTGTGTTTACAGCGTGCGAGGCGCGCGCTGATCACAGCTGGCAGCCTGGCCGCGCTCAGCTTCTCTGTGACAGGTTGTGCAGAGGAAGCGAGCGGGGGTGAATCCCGTGGGATTCGGCGTGTGTGCCAGAATGTGGGCACGAGACTGCGGGCACATTAACTGTACTGAGAACACTGTCAGCTCGCGCTGACTGAATCAACGCTGCTGTGTTTACAGCGTGCAAGGCGCGCGCTGATTACAGCGGGCAGCCTGGCCGCGCTCAGCTTCTCTATGACGGGTTGTGCAGAGGAAGCGAGCGGGGGTGAATCTCGTGGGATTCGGCGTGTCAGTGAGAGGATGCGGGCGCGGGACAGCGGGCACATTTACTGCACTGAGAACACTTTCGGCCGGAGCCGACTGAATGTGCGTTGGTTTCGTTTTTACAGAAACCAAGGGACACGCAGTGTGTAGTGTAAGCGGGCATTGTATGGGCGCGTTCACTACATAGTCTGCACAATCGACCTGAGTCGATTTTATGTGTGCTAGCCCTGCACCGTGGCGGGCTGTGTCTGGGTGTGGGAATGGGCACTGGGGCGTGGGCATTCTTACAACACTCATAACACCATCGGCTGTAGCCGGAACACCAGAAAATACACTCTTTATTGGATTTATCTGGGTAGCCATAGAAACGGCTTTTGTGCGCAGGCAAGCGGGCTGAGACACCGGCTGCTTCGCTGCGAAATACACTGGGACAGTGGAAAGTTTTGGTGGAAATCCGGCCGCAGCGGGATCTGAACACCGTCACTTTCCTAGAGAGACTAGGAAGGCCTTGAGACCTCGGGCTTTACCTCAATCCTCGGCCGGGGCCCGCGCTGAGGGGGGCGGCGTCCAGCAGAGCGAGAGCGCGGTGTTTGATCTCGGGCCTGGCGGCGCTGCTAGTTAGCCGAAACGACGGCCTTTGTGCGCAGGCAAGCGGGCTGTGGAACCAGCTTGCTCACTGCGAAATACACTGGAACAGTCACATTGCTTGGAACTGAACGAGCGAGAAGTTTTGGTGGAAATCCGGCCGCAGCGGGAACTGAACACCGTCGCTTTCCTAGAGAGACTAGGAAGGCCTTGAGACCTCGGGCTTTATCTCAATCCTCGGCCGGGGCCCGCGCTGAGGGGGGCGGCGTCCAGCAGAGCGAGAACGTCGAGGAACACGGAGCGCTCAGCTTCCGTCATCTCGGATAGCGTTAGCCACAAATGTATCTCACCATTCAGGGGGGAAAGGCGCGGGTCTCGACTGTGACGGAGCTTCGTCTTTCCCGAGAAAGCGTCCGTCCAGCAACTGCGCGTTAGTTGCGCGAGCGCCTTTCAGTCGAGGCCGATGTAATCCACGGCTTGAGAGAGCGGACGCATCGGCTCAGTTTCAATGCCGTCTCCGGTAAGTTCGTCGAGCTCAAGTGCGGACGCGGCGGCAGACGGCGGCCGCTGTCCGTCTGGGAGCGACTCGAGCGAAGCCGGCGAAGCTGGCGGGCGAACCGGCGAGCTTTGGCGGGCTGGAAATAGCTCGGGCGCGCGCTGGGCGCGGCGCTTCTTGCGGCGCGGCATCACGGCGGGCTGGGATGCGGGCTCGGAGAACGAAGCTAGGCGAGTCCGCAGAGTCACCATAGGCAAGCGTTCACAATGATGGCATCCGCCGTCAGCGAGCGCGGTGGCCGCGTGATCCTCACCCAGGCAGGACACGCAGATGATGTGGCGGTCCTCGTCGCTGAGTTGGGCTCGGCAAGAACCACAGGAAGGCATCTTTAAAAAGACGCAGCTCTTTTAGAACAGTAGAAATGGGTGTTGCGTCACGTAAGCAAACACACACACTTAGCAGAGTAAAGGATATAGTACGCCGGAAAGCGCAGCAGGTACGGCGGTTGAAGGCGGCTGGGCCAGCGACTTCAGAAGATGGCACGTCCCGCTGATAAGGCTACAAGTCAACGGCGCGGCTTCTCACTCTGGATCCAGCGATGCGTGAGCTTCGCGTGAAGAGTAGAAAAATCAGAGGAAATACAGCTATCGAGGGGATATTATAGGGCGAGACCACGCCTTTACTGGCGGGACATGACGAAATGGGCGCGAAGCGCCCCCATTCGTCATTACGTCACGCAGTGCCTCACTCGATAGGCTGCAGCTTTTCCAGCAAGGCAGCCAATGGGCGCGCGAGCTGTCTCGCCCTTGTCTGCTTGCTCCTGCAAAGCGTTTTGCATGTTTAAAATTAAGGATAATTTTTGGCTTCAATATCTCGAGGAAAAGAGTTTTCCCCATAGCGTAAGATATTACGCAGTACGAGAGATACTCTCGTAAGAGAACTCCTCTCTCTCTCTCTCTCTCTCTCTCTCTCTCTCTCTCTCCTCTCTCTCTCTCTCTCTTTCTCTCTCTCTCTCTCCACTGTTACCTTCAAATGATAGCTTTAATATTTTTGTATTTTCAATTTACAAATTACTTGTATTTTAATTAAATACATTTTTCACATCAGTATTTTGTATTTTATTTAAATACATTTGATGAGTAATTTGTAATTAGTAATTAAATACTTTTTTATGTATTTGTGCCCATCTCTGATCCCAGTTAGTCTAGCACAGTACACTTTAGCATTTTATAATCTATTATTATAAATAGATATAGAATAGTAAGGGTTAGTATTTTTACGTTCTTGAAGATGTTGTCAAGTGTTTCGAAAAAGATGCATCTTCAGCAGTTTCTTTGAAAACGGCTAAAGGCTCAGCAGCTTGGCTGAGTTAAGCAGGTATTCCACAAGCTTGGAACAATCAAGGTAAACCGAGCTTGATGACTGATGATCCGAAAATAAGTTGACTATTATAAAGAACAGCTGAACATCAGTTCACAAATAAAATATATTGGTAAATTATTACTGCCTAAAAACACTAACTTGATTAGATTTATATTTGTTTTTAATAAATAGAATATTACAGTTTTTCTCAATTGCTAAAACACTAAAATCCATTGGCTGAACAAAGTTCTCAGTTCCCTGAACTCATTCAGCTAATTGTGGAGTCTGTTGTCAATACCGTAAACAATTTCACATGGTAAAACACAATTTGCAGATCTCACTTAGACTTTTCAGCAAAACTCTGAACACATTCTCATTCCCAAAACACATTCTGCACTCTAATGCACATGTCATCCATACTGGCTCCTTTCATTTGTGTCCCTTTGAGTATCGTATACTGTAGTACAGTGCACTGATGTAGACTGAACAATGAAAAAATATGAAATTTTTTTGAGATTAAAAATGTATTTTCTCCCTGAGTGTCACAAACACCCAGTCATCAGCGCCAGATCTTGTCTCTCCACCCACTCGTTCCTCATCTCCGGAGTTTTTATTCTGTACACCTGTCTGAATCAGCTGACGGCTATCTGCAATCAAGTTCACTCACCTTTATATCGCCGTCAGTTTCCTCAGTCCTTTGTCTGGTCTCGTCTGCAAACCCTAGACGTCCTGACTCTCGTCATATTGAGATTCTTCAGTATACGAAACCTGCCTTGAATACTCACCCGCTCTGCTGAGAGTTCCGTTCTTCTGATCAGTCTGTCTGTATCCTGGTTCACCGCCTTCTGATCTCGTCCAGTTTTCCACGCCTGCAACAGATAAGAGACTTGTATCCATCTGACTCTTCCGTGCACCGTTCAAGACGGATTTAATGAAAGATTACTCACCTGCTGTTTCAGTTCCTGTTGTCAATAAATTCCTTTGTTTCACTTACCTGTTGGCATTCTTCTCATCTGTGACAGAAGACCAGACCAACAATGCAAGATTCCGCTGATGCAAGCGCGGAAGGTGCGGCTGCTCAAACTCCGGTCTCGGAGATTCTTCTGGAGATTCGACAGGCGCTTCAATCGCTCGCCCCTCCATCTGCACCATCTGCCTCTGTAAGTCCCATGGCCCGACCATCATCTTTTTCTGGTGAGGAGGGGGAGTGCAGTGGCTTTCTGCTGCAATGTGAGCTGTATATGGAGATGCAGGCTGCTCAGTTTCCCACCGAAAAAGGGAAGGTTGCCTTCATTATCTCGCTCCTCACAGGACGCGCGCTGCTCTGGGCACGTGCGTTATGGGACGCGAATGGGCCGGTAACGCAAACTATGGCGAATTTCACAGCACATTTCAAAGAAGTTTTCGCTCAAGCTCCTAACACCCTTTCCATTCATGATCAGTTATTTCGTCTTCAGCAAGGGAATTCCTCAGTTTCTGATTATGCTTTGCGGTTTCGCACCCTAGCAGCCAATTGCAATTGGAATGAGACAGCACTGGTTACTGCTTATCGTCAAGGTCTAAATCGAGACATATGTTTACAACTGGCCATTTATGATGACACCATTGGAATCGAAAGCCTCATTCAGCGTTCCATTCGTGTGGCTCAGCGCCGCTCCGCCTGCCTTACTAACCTGCCTGCACTTCCTCCTCCTCGCCCCCAATCCACTCGACAGCCCTTCAGTACCAGTACCTATGGAGGTAGATTCTGCGCATTTAAGTCACTCTGAACGTCTTCGACGTATCAACAACAATTTATGCCTCTACTGTGGTAATGCCGGTCACCTCCTCGTCACCTGTCCAGTGCGTCCTCCACGACCTGCGGTGAGTACAGTGGTTCTCCCATCACCCATATCCTCATTGAAATATACTCCGATTTTGCTTACATATTGTATGCGATCTGTTCTAGCGAAGGCGCTGATCGACTCAGGATCCGCTGGAAACTTCATTTCTCTCTCGACTCTTCTAAAACTCCAAGCCCGACGTAAATCTGTGAACCAGCCACTTCACATTCATTCTATCCTGGGGAAACCGCTAGGTCGTGGACACATCAGGTACTGCAGCCCCATTTTGACTGTAAAGATTGGTTGTATGCATGTGGAGAAACTATCTTTTCTGGTACTGGAGGGCTCCACTGCGGAGGTCATCCTGGGACGCCCGTGGCTGGAACTCCATTCTCCAAATATTAGTTGGTCCTCTGGAGAAATTCTTCAGTGGGGGAAAAGTTGTTTTTCTCATTGTCTGTCAGCCATCAAGAAGATACCCTCACTTACTCCAGCTTCGAGTCTTCCCGTCAATGCTACTACGATCGAGAGTCCAGCCACCAGTACGGAACCTGTGATTCCTAGCCACTATCGGGCGTTCCAGGAGGTATTTGACAAACAACTGGCCACGAAACTGCCTCCGCATCGGCCATGGGACTGTGCGATCGACCTGCTGCCTGGGGCTGTTCTACCACGCGGTAAGATTTATCCGCTGTCCATCCCGGAGCAGAAGGCCATGGAGGAGTACATTGCGGAAGCTCTCCGTCAGGACTACATCAGACCTTCCACGTCCCCTGCCGCTTCTAGCTTTTTTTTCGTCGGAAAGAAGGACGGAGGCTTGCGCCCTTGCATCGATTACCGTGTCCTCAACAACTCTACTGTCAAATACCGCTATCCTCTTCCTCTGGTTCCAGCGGCTTTGGAACAACTACGTGGTGCTCGAGTTTTTTCTAAGTTGGACCTTCGGAGCGCATATAACTTGATAAGAATCCGAGAGGGAGATGAATGGAAGACTGCGTTCATCACCCCAGCAGGTCATTATGAATACCAAGTCATGCCTTTTGGACTGTCCAATGCTCCCGCTGTCTTCCAGGGCTTTATGAATGAGATCTTCAGAGACTTCTTGCAACAATTTGTCATTATCTATATTGACGACATTCTGATATATTCATCCAGTCTATCCGAGCACCACCAACATGTCACTCAAGTCCTACAACGTCTGCTTGACCATCAACTGTTCCTGAAATTAGAAAAGTGTGAGTTTCATCGAGAGTCAATTCAGTTCCTGGGATATGTGATCTCTTCTCAAGGTATTTCCATGGACCAGAGGAAGGTGGAAGCGGTCGCCAACTGGCCATTACCCACTAACATCAAAGAACTTCAAAGATTTCTGGGCTTCGCCAACTTTTACAGACGATTTATCAAAGGTTTCAGTCAGATCAGTGCGCCCATCACATCTCTGTTGCGTAAAGGGGCCAAGTCTCTGTCCTGGTCCAATGAAGCTCTCAAGGCCTTCGAAAGACTCAAGGTGACTTTCTGTTCCGCTCCTACCCTCGTCCATCCGAATCCTGATTTACCTTTCCTCGTGGAGGTTGACGCTTCTATCACTGGAGTAGGAGCGGTATTGTCACAGCGGCAGGGGACGCCTTCCAGACTCCATCCATGTGCCTATTACTCCAAGAAACTGTCCCCGGCGGAGCAGAATTATGATATCGGAAACCGGGAGCTACTAGCAATCAAATTGGCTTTGGAAGAGTGGAGACACTGGCTGGAGGGAGCCAAACACCGCTTTGACGTTATCACAGACCATCGTAATTTGGAATACCTTCGTGATGCCAAACGACTCAACACCCGTCAAGCCCGCTGGTCACTCTTCTTTACTCGGTTCAATTTTCAAGTCACCTACCGACCCGGAAACAAGAATATCAAGGCCGATTCACTTTCTCGACTATACCAACCTGACGCCATTCACTCTGACCCAGAACCCATCCTCCCTCCAGCCATGATTGTCAGCCCGATTCAATGGAGTATACACGACCACATTGCAGATGCCACTCGAACGGAACCTGCTCCGCCGGGAGGTCCTGAGGGTCGGACATATGTGCCATCTCGTTTGCGTCTGACCCTCATGGACTCAGTACACACTTCTCCGGGCTCTGGACACCCAGGCAGCCAACAAACCCTCTCGCTCCTCCAACAACGCTTCTGGTGGCCCAATATGACCCAGGATGTCTCCCGGTACGTCAAAGGCTGTCCCGTCTGTGCCATGGCTAAGGTACCCCGACATCTTCCAGATGGCAAATTAGTCCCTCTACCTGTACCCACTAGACCGTGGTCCCATCTTGGTGTGGATTTCATCACAGATCTCCCTTCCTCAGATTCCTACACTTGTGTGTTAGTAGTGGTAGATCGTTTTTCCAAAGCCTGCAAGTTGATCCCTCTTCCTGGTTTACCTACTGCCTTCGAGACTGCTGAATCCCTGTTCATTCACATATTCCGACACTTTGGCATTCCGGAAGACATAGTATCAGATCGTGGTCCACAGTTCATCCTCCCGCGTTTGGAAGGCATTCTTTAATCTCCTCGGTGTTTCAGTGAGTCTCACTTCTGGATATCATCCACAGTCTAATGGTCAGACGGAGAGGAAAATCCAGGAAATCGGAAGATACCTGCGGTCATATTGCCACGACCATCAGGACGGCTGGAGCCGTTACCTACCCTGGGCCGAGTATGCACAGAACTCTCTCCAGCAGTCTACCACAGGGCTTACTCCTTTCCAGTGCATACTCGGCTATCAGCCACCACTATTTCCCTGGTCAGGTGAGCCTTCAGATGTTCCAGCCGTCCACCACTGGTTTCAGCAGAGCGAGAGGGTCTGGGACTCAGCACATGTACATCTGCAAAGGGCTGTTCGGAGGCATAAGAGCCAGGCTGATGTAAGAAGATCTACGACTCCCACATACCAACCGGGACAACTTGTCTGGCTCTCCACCAGAGACATCCGCCTCCGACAGCCCTGTCGCAAGCTGAGTCCCAGGTACATCGGGCCGTTCGCTATTCAGAGGCAGATCAACGAGGTCACCTATCGGCTTGCACTTCCTCCACATTATCGTATCGCACCATCATTTCACGTGTCTCTGTTAAAGCCATACACTGATCCTCTGTTTCCTTCCTCCACAGGGTCTGGTGCTGGTGACGTACCTCCTCCTCCTCCTGTGGATCCTTCGGTTGAAAACATCTATCAAGTTCAGGAAATTCTGGATTCGAGACGACGGGGCGGCCAATTGGAATATCTCATTGACTGGGAGGGCTTTGGCCCGGAGGAAAGAAGTTGGGTGCATCACAATGACATCCTGGATCCCACTCTACTTCAAGACTTTCACATGGCCAATCCCAGTCGCCCTGCACCTAGAGGTCGAGGTCGTCCCCGTCGTCGGTCCATTCCGCCCTCAGGAGCTGGCCGTGGAGGGGGGGGTACTGTCACAAACACCCAGTCATCAGCGCCAGATCTTGTCTCTCCACCCACTCGTTCCTCATCTCCGGAGTTTTGATTCTGTACACCAGTACTTCTCAAAGTCCGGACTCCGGTCCGGATTCGGACCCGGAGGGAATTCAATCCGGACCCGCCTCCATTTCGTATTTCAAGAGCACTAATTGTGTGTAAGGGATTTAAAGTGTGGATTTCCTACTTTGATAAACGCATGTTAAAATCATTTGTTTATTTTTTGAGATGGTCCGAAATTAAAACGAAGGCAAGATATTTAATGTTTTCCTCAGTGATTTAGTTGCCATGACATCCAGTAAGCGTATGACTTTTGACGTAATCAGGCGCAACCATAGACTGAAAAAAGGGGCGCAACGCGAGTACGCGACACTTCACCGCAGTAAGCGTTTGAATGGGTGTGGAGGATGTCATTGTCCAGGAAAAGAAAAGTTGATGAAGAAAATAGAGTTTTCAAAGATGATTGGACAGAGAGGTATGCGTTCACAGATAGTATCCAAGTCTCCCGGAAGTTCCAGGAGTCTCCCGCATATTGATAGCGGCTCCCTAATGCCCGCAAATTAGTTCAAATCTCCTGTAATCTAGAGCTCGCGAGCTCCAAACCGGCAGAGAGGGAGAGAGCGACCTTACGTGTGTGCGCAAATGTGCCTCATGGGTTTGCCAACCGTTCTGTATAATACGTATTTGTTTAAGTTAAAAATAAAACGTATTATGAACTAAACAAATACATGGTTCATTTTTGGCAAAATGATCTTGATAGCCTTTATATATCTGAGTGGTTAAGTCTTGTATATAGATTGAGCCTACTTTGCTATACAAATTTTTGTGCAACTTATAAAATATAAAAAAATATATAATGCAACTTTGCCTAATAAGTTGCATTTATAATGTGCTATAAAACGTATGAATTTCAGGGGTTATTTCAGGGGGCATGTCACTAGCCCCCCCGGGTCAACAAACTCCCCCCCCCCCCCCCCCCCCCCCCCAACAGTTTCGGACCTTTGACATTTACGACAATTCTGATTTGGACCTTTGAATATAGACTTTGAGAACCCCTGCTGTACACCTGTCTGAATCAGCTGACGGCTATCTGCAATCAAGTTCACTCACCTTTATATCGCCGTCAGTTTCTCAGTCCTTTGTCTGGTCTCGTCTGCAAACCCTAGACGTCCTGACTCTCGTCATATTGAGATTCTTCAGTATACGAAACCTGCCTTGAATACTCACCCGCTCTGCTGAGAGTTCCGTTCTTCTGATCAGTCTGTCTGTATCCTGGTTCACCGCCTTCTGATCTCGTCCAGTTTTCCACGCCTGCAACAGATAAGAGACTTGTATCCATCTGACTCTTCGTGCACCGTTCAAGCGGATTTAATGAAAGATTACTCACCTGCTGTTTCAGTTCCTGTTGTCAATAAATTCCTTTGTTTCACTTACCTGTTGGCATTCTTCTCATCTGTGACACTGAGAACTATATGTTTTGAATAATGTGTTTTAAATTTTTTGGTGTATTGTTTACTGACTGCTTGATAGTGTATAGCATTTTGATCACTTTGTTTAGGATTTGAGAGCAGTGTTTTATTCTGAACACAGGTAAAAACTGTTTTGAGAGCAGTGTTTTGATTTTGAACACAGGTAAAACTGTTTTGAGAGCAGTGTGTTTGATTTTGAACACAGGTAAAACTGTTTTGAGAGCAGTGTTTGATTTTGAACACAGGTAAAACTGTTTTGAGAGCAGTGTTTGATTTTGAACACAGGTAAAACTGTTTTGAGAGCAGTGTTTTGATTTTGAAACACAGGTAAAACTGTTTTGAGGTGAAAGTTTCATTTTGCAAGAGGAGTCAGAGGTTTTGTAAATAGTGCTTGAAGATGAGGTTTTGTGTTTAATGTTTTCAGAAAATGGAGCAAGGTAGGCAAGGAAATTGTGTTTTAGCAATTGAGAAAAACTGTAATAGAATATAATAGAATTGTATTTGATTTTTTTTTCTTTGGGGGGGGCGATGTAATGTTTATTTAAACAGGAATATTAGACATGGATTTACATTTGATTTATTAAAATAAAATAAATAAATAATAAAATAAAAAAAAAACGCCACTGATACAGATTGTGCCTTTCCATTGAAGATGTCCATTTAAGTCTCCTTTGAGGGAAGATATAGCACACATGCTACAGATTGTGCAGGCTCAACAGAAGATGGTCATCCAATGTCATATAATTTCTAAAAAGAAACCGATACATAAACAGATAATGACTTTGCTGTACAACTCTTACTTTGCATGATAACAGACCGAATAAACATTTACTTTAAAAAATGAATAAATACAATATTATTTTACCATTATCTAGTCAGTATTTCCTGATGAGAATGTAAAAATGCTACCCTGCTTATTGCATTTCTTCAAGTTAAAACATGCTAAAAATACCCGCAGCAAAACAATACAAGGTTTTGAGGACATAGTTTCCACGTCCCCTGCCGCTTCTAGCTTTTTTTTTCGTCGGAAAGAAGGACGGAGGCTTGCGCCCTTGCATCGATTACCGTGTCCTCAACAACTCTACTGTCAAATACCGCTATCCTCTTCCTCTGGTTCCAGCGGCTTTGGAACAACTACGTGGTGCTCGAGTTTTTTCTAAGTTGGACCTTCGGAGCGCATATAACTTGATAAGAATCCGAGAGGGAGATGAATGGAAGACTGCGTTCATCACCCCAGCAGGTCATTATGAATACCAAGTCATGCCTTTTGGACTGTCCAATGCTCCCGCTGTCTTCCAGGGCTTTATGAATGAGATCTTCAGAGACTTCTTGCAACAATTTGTCATTATCTATATTGACGACATTCTGATATATTCATCCAGTCTATCCGAGCACCACCAACATGTCACTCAAGTCCTACAACGTCTGCTTGACCATCAACTGTTCCTGAAATTAGAAAAGTGTGAGTTTCATCGAGAGTCAATTCAGTTCCTGGGATATGTGATCTCTTCTCAAGGTATTTCCATGGACCAGAGGAAGGTGGAAGCGGTCGCCAACTGGCCATTACCCACTAACATCAAAGAACTTCAAAGATTTCTGGGCTTCGCCAACTTTTACAGACGATTTATCAAAGGTTTCAGTCAGATCAGTGCGCCCATCACATCTCTGTTGCGTAAAGGGGCCAAGTCTCTGTCCTGGTCCAATGAAGCTCTCAAGGCCTTCGAAAGACTCAAGGTGACTTTCTGTTCCGCTCCTACCCTCGTCCATCCGAATCCTGATTTACCTTTCCTCGTGGAGGTTGACGCTTCTATCACTGGAGTAGGAGCGGTATTGTCACAGCGGCAGGGGACGCCTTCCAGACTCCATCCATGTGCCTATTACTCCAAGAAACTGTCCCCGGCGGAGCAGAATTATGATATCGGAAACCGGGAGCTACTAGCAATCAAATTGGCTTTGGAAGAGTGGAGACACTGGCTGGAGGGAGCCAAACACCGCTTTGACGTTATCACAGACCATCGTAATTTGGAATACCTTCGTGATGCCAAACGACTCAACACCCGTCAAGCCCGCTGGTCACTCTTCTTTACTCGGTTCAATTTTCAAGTCACCTACCGACCCGGAAACAAGAATATCAAGGCCGATTCACTTTCTCGACTATACCAACCTGACGCCATTCACTCTGACCCAGAACCCATCCTCCCTCCAGCCATGATTGTCAGCCCGATTCAATGGAGTATACACGACCACATTGCAGATGCCACTCGAACGGAACCTGCTCCGCCGGGAGGTCCTGAGGGTCGGACATATGTGCCATCTCGTTTGCGTCTGACCCTCATGGACTCAGTACACACTTCTCCGGGCTCTGGACACCCAGGCAGCCAACAAACCCTCTCGCTCCTCCAACAACGCTTCTGGTGGCCCAATATGACCCAGGATGTCTCCCGGTACGTCAAAGGCTGTCCCGTCTGTGCCATGGCTAAGGTACCCCGACATCTTCCAGATGGCAAATTAGTCCCTCTACCTGTACCCACTAGACCGTGGTCCCATCTTGGTGTGGATTTCATCACAGATCTCCCTTCCTCAGATTCCTACACTTGTGTGTTAGTAGTGGTAGATCGTTTTTCCAAAGCCTGCAAGTTGATCCCTCTTCCTGGTTTACCTACTGCCTTCGAGACTGCTGAATCCCTGTTCATTCACATATTCCGACACTTTGGCATTCCGGAAGACATAGTATCAGATCGTGGTCCACAGTTCATCTCCCGCGTTTGGAAGGCATTCTTTAATCTCCTCGGTGTTTCAGTGAGTCTCACTTCTGGATATCATCCACAGTCTAATGGTCAGACGGAGAGGAAAATCCAGGAAATCGGAAGATACCTGCGGTCATATTGCCACGACCATCAGGACGGCTGGAGCCGTTACCTACCCTGGGCCGAGTATGCACAGAACTCTCTCCAGCAGTCTACCACAGGGCTTACTCCTTTCCAGTGCATACTCGGCTATCAGCCACCACTATTTCCCTGGTCAGGTGAGCCTTCAGATGTTCCAGCCGTCCACCACTGGTTTCAGCAGAGCGAGAGGGTCTGGGACTCAGCACATGTACATCTGCAAAGGGCTGTTCGGAGGCATAAGAGCCAGGCTGATGTAAGAAGATCTACGACTCCCACATACCAACCGGGACAACTTGTCTGGCTCTCCACCAGAGACATCCGCCTCCGACAGCCCTGTCGCAAGCTGAGTCCCAGGTACATCGGGCCGTTCGCTATTCAGAGGCAGATCAACGAGGTCACCTATCGGCTTGCACTTCCTCCACATTATCGTATCGCACCATCATTTCACGTGTCTCTGTTAAAGCCATACACTGATCCTCTGTTTCCTTCCTCCACAGGGTCTGGTGCTGGTGACGTACCTCCTCCTCCTCCTGTGGATCCTTCGGTTGAAAACATCTATCAAGTTCAGGAAATTCTGGATTCGAGACGACGGGGCGGCCAATTGGAATATCTCATTGACTGGAGGGCTTTGGCCCGGAGGAAAGAAGTTGGGTGCATCACAATGACATCCTGGATCCCACTCTACTTCAAGACTTTCACATGGCCAATCCCAGTCGCCCTGCACCTAGAGGTCGAGGTCGTCCCCGTCGTCGGTCCATTCCGCCCTCAGGAGCTGGCCGTGGAGGGGGGGTACTGTCACAAACACCCAGTCATCAGCGCCAGATCTTGTCTCTCCACCCACTCGTTCCTCATCTCCGGAGTTTTGATTCTGTACACCAGTACTTCTCAAAGTCCGGACTCCGGTCCGGATTCGGACCCGGAGGGAATTCAATCCGGACCCGCCTCCATTTCGTATTTCAAGAGCACTAATTGTGTGTAAGGGATTTAAAGTGTGGATTTCCTACTTTGATAAACGCATGTTAAAATCATTTGTTTATTTTTTGAGATGGTCCGAAATTAAAACGAAGGCAAGATATTTAATGTTTTCCTCAGTGATTTAGTTGCCATGACATCCAGTAAGCGTATGACTTTTGACGTAATCAGGCGCAACCATAGACTGAAAAAAGGGGCGCAACGCGAGTACGCGACACTTCACCGCAGTAAGCGTTTGAATGGGTGTGGAGGATGTCATTGTCCAGGAAAAGAAAAGTTGATGAAGAAAATAGAGTTTTCAAAGATGATTGGACAGAGAGGTATGCGTTCACAGATAGTATCCAAGTCTCCCGGAAGTTCCAGGAGTCTCCCGCATATTGATAGCGGCTCCCTAATGCCCGCAAATTAGTTCAAATCTCCTGTAATCTAGAGCTCGCGAGCTCCAAACCGGCAGAGAGGGAGAGAGCGACCTTACGTGTGTGCGCAAATGTGCCTCATGGGTTGCCAACCGTTCTGTATAATACGTATTTGTTTAAGTTAAAAATAAAACGTATTATGAACTAAACAAATACATGGTTCATTTTTGGCAAAATGATCTTGATAGCCTTTATATATCTGAGTGGTTAAGTCTTGTATATAGATTGAGCCTACTTTGCTATACAAATTTTTGTGCAACTTATAAAAATATAAAAAAATATATAATGCAACTTTGCCTAATAAGTTGCATTTATAATGTGCTATAAAACGTATGAATTTCAGGGGTTATTTCAGGGGGCATGTCACTAGCCCCCCGGGTCAACAAACCTCCCCCCCCCCCCCCCCCCCCCCCCCCAACAGTTTCGGACCTTTGACATTTACGACAATTCTGATTTGGACCTTTGAATATAGACTTTGAGAACCCCTGCTGTACACCTGTCTGAATCAGCTGACGGCTATCTGCAATCAAGTTCACTCACCTTTATATCGCCGTCAGTTTCCTCAGTCCTTTGTCTGGTCTCGTCTGCAAACCCTAGACGTCCTGACTCTCGTCATATTGAGATTCTTCAGTATACGAAACCTGCCTTGAATACTCACCCGCTCTGCTGAGAGTTCCGTTCTTCTGATCAGTCTGTCTGTATCCTGGTTCACCGCCTTCTGATCTCGTCCAGTTTTCCACGCCTGCAACAGATAAGAGACTTGTATCCATCTGACTCTTCCGTGCACCGTTCAAGACGGATTTAATGAAAGATTACTCACCTGCTGTTTCAGTTCCTGTTGTCAATAAATTCCTTTGTTTCACTTACCTGTTGGCATTCTTCTCATCTGTGACACTGAGAACTATATGTTTTGAATAATGTGTTTTAAATTTTTTGGTGTATTGTTTACTGACTGCTTGATAGTGTATAGCATTTTGATCACTTTGTTTAGGATTTGAGAGCAGTGTTTTATTCTGAACACAGGTAAAACTGTTTTGAGAGCAGTGTTTGATTTTGAACACAGGTAAAACTGTTTTGAGAGCAGTGTTTGATTTTGAACACAGGTAAAACTGTTTTGAGAGCAGTGTTTGATTTTGAACACAGGTAAAACTGTTTTGAGAGCAGTGTTTGATTTTGAACACAGGTAAAACTGTTTTGAGAGCAGTGTTTGATTTTGAACACAGGTAAAACTGTTTTGAGGTGAAAGTTTCATTTTGCAAGAGGAGTCAGAGGTTTTGTAAATAGTGCTTGAAGATGAGGTTTTGTGTTTAATGTTTTCAGAAAATGGAGCAAGGTAGGCAAGGAAATTGTGTTTTAGCAATTGAGAAAAACTGTAATAGAATATAATAGAATTGTATTTGATTTTTTTTCTTTGGGGGGGGGCGATGTAATGTTTATTTAAACAGGAATATTAGACATGGATTTACATTTGATTTATTAAAATAAAATAAATAAATAATAAAATAAAAAAAAAACGCCACTGATACAGATTGTGCCTTTCCATTGAAGATGTCCATTTAAGTCTCCTTTGAGGGAAGATTAGCACACATGCTACAGATTGTGCAGCTCAACAGAAGATGGTCATCCAATGTCATATAATTTTCTAAAAAGAAACCGATACATAAACAGATAATGACTTTGCTGTACAACTCTACTTTGCATGATAACAGACCGAATAACATTTACTTTAGAAATGAATAAATACAATATTATTTTACCATTATTCTAGTCAGTATTTCCTGACTGAGAATGTAAAAATGCTACCCTGCTTATTGCATTTCTTCAAGTTAATCATGCTAAAAGTACCTGCAGCAAAACAATACAAGGTTTTGAGGACATAGTATTCATTGTCTCTGGATACATAAACATTTTAGTCCACATTATGTTCTCCATTTTTCATATTTTCTCTGGCAAATGTGTTCCCACACTACTTGATTTATGTTGACGTCAGGGCTGTATGGTGGCATTATGATACTGGTTGTTACATCCTCCAGAAGTCTGCTTTAAGCAGGCTTTATAAATGTGTTTTCAATGTGCTTGGCGTCACTGTCATTATAATTGATAAAGTTTTCAGTCATTTTTTAGACAGATGTAATGTAGAATATAGTACACAACTATGTATCAAAGAAACTATTGATAGACATCGGTCGGTGTACTTCATAGCACTTTCTGCCATGTACAATATTTAATAGACTTCTTAGTGGTAGCTTGTGCATTGATGATTTTCCCTTGTTTGACCATTATTATTTTTTTTGCAATTATTTGTGACTAGACGAAGAAGGAGATGATTTGAAATACAGTCTTTAGTATACTACATGTCATGTGACGGTCTCGGACCTGTCAGCTTTTGACTTGAGCTCCGCGGCTGAAGCTCCGCGAACGGTGACGGACTTTGGACTTGAGCTCTGCGAACGGTGATGGACTTTGGACTTGAGCTCCGCGAACGGCGACGGACTTTGCTCCGGACTTTGGACTTGAGCTCCGCGAACGGTGACGGACTTTGGACTTGAGCTTGGACTTGAGCTGCCTCGGGCCCTACTCGGTACCCTTTATCCCCCCGGTACCACGCCCCTGCATGGCATCCTTTAGCGTCAATATGAGACGCAGAACCCAAGGCGTCATAACTGTAACCCTGCTCCAGACCTAAACCTGCTACGTGTTATATTGACGCTAAAGGATGCCATGTGCGTAAGATTTCGACGAAATGTCATATGGCGTCACCTATATGACGCTAAAGGATGAGAATGCGTTGGATAAACTCATCTTTCAGGCATTTGACTGACCGGTTTGACTCTTCAGCGTGAGAAATCGGGGGTGTGGCGTGTGCGCGTGTGAAACCATTCAAATGTGGGTGTCTCACGGCCAATGCGTGAGAGTTGGCAGCTATGCTTATTTCTTGTCTTTAATAAATATTATTTTGAATTCAACTAGTCCGCGTGGTCTCCCCTCTCTGTTGCATGGGCCGGCACGGGCTGCATGTAACAGATTGGTGGCTCGTCAAGGGATTTGAACGTTCGGGATCTGAAACAAACAGACTGGGGGGCTCGTCAAAGTAAGGATTTGAAAAGATATCGGTAAATATATTTTGATGCTTATAACTAGGTTTTGAATGGCCTGGACCTTTGGAAGCTTTAAATATATTAGGACCGTTTCATTCAGGTACGTTTGATTTGGAAAGTGCTTTGATAGTTCATTGAGTTGAACGTTTAGTTTTGAATCATTGATTGGGAAGACGCATGTGAATTAGTTTGAAAATTTGTTGCGTTTAAAATTGTTTAATAATTTGTTTTTGTCTTGGTGCGGAGAGGAGGAGAATATTTTTGTTAAATTTGTGCCTGGGCTGTTTTTTTGGAAGTAAGCCAGGTTGAAGATTTTGCGGTGAGCCATTGTTTGGTAGGGGTGGGTCTACACTGTGCGTGCAAGATTGAGTTTATTGATAAAATATTCGATAAGATAAATATCGGAGCTTTGTGAGTGCCCTTAAATTTTTATTGTTTTGTTTGTTATTTTAGTTTGTTATTTTTGTGCTATCCTGGGCAGAGGGCACCGTCGTGGATGCCTGCTTTAACGGCATTTTGTTGGGGGAGTTAAGGCACCGCTGATATTGTGTTTTAAAAAATCTCTGTCCTAGGGATATGCATGAAGAGGATCGTTGTTTTTCTTGTTTTTTGTGTGTTTTGTTTACAGGGCAGCTCCATTTTGTCTCGTCTTGATGCACAGTGCTGTGGACACACTTACCATTTGAAAAGGTGAGCTCGTTTGTTTTTCTTTTTAGAATCTGTAAGAATTGTATGCTGTAGAATTTGTTTAATTTTTATGGCTAGTTTGGAGGACTTTTTTGTAGCTCCATCTGTGGAGGTTCTGAATAATTTGACAAAGGATCAGTTGCGTCAAGTGTGTGAACATTATAACTTTGACTTGGGTTTACCCAGATCAGCGAAATTAGCCCAGATTAGAGTGTCCGTTCAGGCGGAATTGGTCGTTAGGAATATTCTTTCGTCACCTGCATCTTTAATTATGGAGGAGTTAGAGTTCGATGAAGCAACGTCGACACCTCTTTCAACCGAGTTTTCTAAAATGTCACTTACGTTTGAGCAACAAAAGGCGTTGATAGAAATGCAACAGAAAGAGAGAGAAGCTCAACGTGAGGCAGAGCAGAGGGAGAGAGAAGCTGAACGTCAAGAGAGAGAGGCTGAGCGTGAGGCGGAGAGGAGAGAGAGAGAAGCTCAACGAGAGGTAGAGATGTAAAGAATAAAAAGTCAACGTGATGTGGCTTTAGAACGATTGAGACTGAGCGCTGAAGGTAGGCTTTCAGTTGATGAAGGTGAGGGTACTGCTCTTAGGGGGTTTGTGCGTTCTCCTGATATATCTAACATGGTTAGGTTGCTGCTGAAATTCAATGAGAGAGATCCCGATGTTTTTTTTTCTTTATTTGAGAGTGTGGCTGATGACCGTGGATGGTCTGACTCTGAGAGAACGTTGTTAGTCCAAAGTGTTCTTGTAGGTAGGGCACAAGAAGCGTTTATTGCGTTGCCTGTGCCAGATAGAAAAAAATATGTCAGAGTAAAAGAGGCAGTGCTTAAAATTTATGAATTAGTTCCTGAGGCTTATCGTTTGCGGTTTCGTAGTTGGAGAAAAGGAGACAAACAGACCTATACAGAAGTAGCGAGGGAATTGAATGGCCACTTTAATCGTTGGTGCTCTGCAGTGGGAGTCACTACTTTTGAAGAATTGTCTAACTTAATCGTTTTAGAACAGTTTAGAAACATCCTTCCTGAGCGTATCGCTACACGTATATCTGAGCATAAGCTGAAAACCGCAGCGGAAGCAGCAGTCGTGGCTGATGATTTTGCTTTGACACAGAAGTATAGTTTAAAAGAAAACAATACAGGTAAGGTTTATCAGGAACAACGATTTGGACGTTTCAATAGAGTTTTCGGGTCTTCTTCGTTGGGTTCATTGGAGTCAACTACTCAGAGGAACATAGATTCACACTCAAATCAAACACACAGAGGTGCTGTGAGTTTTCGCAGAGACAATAGGTATTCTGCGTTTACACCTGGTGGTCAGGCTAAGAACGATGCTGATGTGTGTCGATATTGTTTAGAAAAGGGGCATTGGAAGAAAGACTGTCCTGTTTTAAAGGGGAAAAGTCAGAGAAATGGTAGTGATGTTGTTAGGGGCGTCACACTTGCTGTATCTGAGTCAGTTATACCTGCTAAAGTTTTGGTGGGGAAGACTGAGGTTAAAGCTGAAGGCGTTGTGACTTCATCTCAGACATCAGGCCTGAGTTCTGCTGAAGCTAGTGAGAGAAATGGTAGGGCTGATTCAGTTGTAACGGATGGGAGTGGTTACTTTCCTTTTGTTACAGATGGCTTAGTTTCACTGGTGGGTAGTTCCAACTAGGTGCCGATTAGGATACTTAGGGACACAGGGGCGTCTGAGTCTTTTATCTTGGGGTCTGTGTTGCCTTTTTCTGCTGACTCGAGTACTGGGAACAATGTTTTAGTCCGGGGGATTGGGTTGCAGGTTGTTTCTGTTCCTTTGCACAGAGTTAATCTGCAGTCTGATTTAGTACAGGGAGAGGTAGAAATAGCAGTCCGCCCTTCTTTACCTATAGAGGGTGTCCATCTTCTCTTGGGTAACAATCTGGCTGGAGGCCGTGTCTGGCGTGATATACCACCCCCTGTAATTGTTAAGAATGTTCCCTCTATTGCAGATGACAGTGACGTTCATGGTCAGAATTTGTCTGTTTTTACGGCTTGTGCAGTGACACGTGCTATGAGCCATGCCGTTAAAGATGATGTTTCCCAGACTAGAGAGGTTAAGTCTGTTATTGTGCCTAATCTACCACCATCTCTCTCTCATAGTGATTTTGTTGCAGCTCAAAAGGAGGATGTGACATTAAAAGATCTGTTCGTTGGGGTGTTACCACCTGAGGAGTTGCGCAATGCAGTAAGGGGTTATTTGGTTCAGGACGGGTTGTTGCTCCGGAAGTGGTCATCTCACACTGACGAAGGGGTTGAGGATCCAGTATTTCAGGTGATAGTACCAGTTAAGTTTAGAGACTTGGTCCTACAGACAGCTCATGGGGAGGGAGCTGGGCACTTGGGGGTAAGGAAAACCTATGACCGTCTTATGAAGCACTTCTATTGGCCTCGGTTAAAGAAGGATGTGGCATCCTTCATTAAGACGTGTCATGTATGCCAGTTAACAGGGAAGCCTAATCAGGTGTTAAAGCCAGCTCCACTCTACCCTATTCCAGCTGTAGGTAAACCATTTGAGCATCTGTTAATTGATTGTGTGGGACCATTGCCTCCATCTAAGTCAGGGTGTGGTTACCTGCTGACGGTGATGTGTCAGTCTACCCGATATCTTGCTGCCTATGCTTTGCGAACAATAACAACCAGATCGGTGGTGAAAGCTCTTTCACAATTTATTTCTATTTTTGGTATCCCTCATACTATACAGAGTGACAGAGGATCTAACTTTACGTCACGCATGTTTAGAGAAGTGCTCGAGCAGTTGCGTGTAAAACATCAACGTAGTAGTGCTTATCACGCCCAGAGCCAAGGTGTTCTGGAGCGGTTTCATCAGACACTGAAGTCGCTTCTCAGGGGTTATTGTGTTGAGCTTAACAGAGACTGGGAAGAAGGGCTCCCATGGCTAATGTTGGCAGCACGAGAGGTAACCCAGGAGAGAACGGGTTTCTCGCCTAATGATCTGGTCTTTGGGCATAGAGTTCGTGGGCCTTTAGCAGTTTTACAGGGGGAGTTGAAGTGTCCTGAGTCTCCTGTTAATCTGTTGGACTACGTGAACGGTTTTCGTCGTAGGTTGTTTTTAGCCTGTGAGATGGCGACGGACAACCTGACTAAAGCCCAACAGAAAATGAAGAGTTGGTATGACCGTCGAGCTGAACCAAGGGTCTTTAGTCCTGGTGATCAGGTTTTGGCCTTGTTGCCTATAGTAAACTCTCCTTTCCTTGCAAAGTATACAGGTCCTTATAGGGTCATTCGACAGGTGTCAGAACTGAATTATTTACTTTCCACACCAAATCGTAGGCGTTCTACTCAGCTCTGTCACATAAATCTATAAGTCCTATTATAAGTAAGTCCACTATAAGTAAGTCCATAAGTCCTATTATAGCAGGTCTTCAGTCTCTGGGACAGCAGAGTCTAGTGACCGAGTGATGCCTGTTTCTTTAGCCGCTGCTGTTGAGGCTCCTAGGGCCTTGGAGACTCCCTACACGGTGGCAGCGCGTAGTGGTGAGGATATGGTAGGTCCTGATGACTGTATGTTGAAACCTCGTCTGAGGAACTCTGAAAAACTGGGGGAGTTGAATACATTGTTTGGACATTTGCCAGAGGAACGTGTATTAGAACTGTCGTCTTTGTTGTCCGATTTTCCTTCTTTATTTTCAGATACACCATCATGTACTCATTTAATTGAGCATGATATTGATGTTGGTGACGCAGAACCAATAAGACAGCGGTTCTATCGGGTGTCACAAGATAAACAGCGACATTTAGAGGCAGAGGTGAAGTACCTGTTGGATAATGGGTTGGCCAAGCCTTCCTATTCGAGTTGGGCTTCTCCCTGTTTATTGGTCAGTAAACCTGATGGGACATATAGATTCTGTACTGATTATCGTAAACTGAATAACGTCACGAAATCAGATTCTTTTCCACTTCCAAGAGTTGAAGATGGTGTTGATCGTGTAGGATCCGCAAAGTTTGTGAGTAAGTTTGATTTGTTGAAGGGTTATCAAGTCCCTTTGTCACCTCGAGCTCAGGAAGTTTCAGCTTTTATAACATCGTCTGGGCTATATTCTTACTCAGTCATGAGTTTCGGTTTGCGAAACGCTCCAGCCACATTTCAGCGACTTATGAACCGTGTCGTATCTGGTTTGCAGGGTTGTGCTGTGTACCTTGATGATGTGGTTGTGTATAGCGAGGAGTGGTCTGAACATCTAGACCGTGTTCGGGCTCTCTTTACTAGGCTTGTTGACGCTCGTCTCACTATAAATCTGGCCAAGTGTGAGTTTGCCCAGGCTACAGTTGCATATTTGGGGAAGATCGTAGGGCAGGGTCAAGTGAAGCCGGTCCATGCTAAAGTGGTGGCTGTTGATAAGTTTCCTGTTCCTACCACCAAAACCGAGTTGCGGCGCTTTTTAGGGATGGTAGGGTATTACCGTAGTTTTTGTTCCAACTTTTCTACGGTGGTAGCCCCTTTGACCAACCTGTTAAAAGCTAAAGTGAAATTTGAATGGACTGTGACCTCTCAGATTGCTTTTGATAATGTCAAGTTGTTGTTGACCTCTGCTCCAGTTTTGATGGCACCCCGTCTAGATCAGCCTTTCCGGATGCAGGTTGATGCAAGTCATGTGGGGGCTGGTGCGGTGCTCCTGCAGAGTGATGAGAAGGGGGTGGACAGGCCAACATGTTATTTCTCAAGAAAGTTTAATTGTCATCAGTTGAATTATTCAACTATTGAGAAGGAAACATTGGCGTTAGTTTGGGGTCTACAGCAGTTTGATGTATATTTAGCTGGGGGTGCTGTTCCCATCACTGTTTATTCGGATCATAATCCACTGACATTCCTCCACTCTTTGAAGAGTCCTAGTCAGCGCCTTATGCGCTGGGCTTTATTTTTACAGCCATACAATTTGGAGATACGGCATATTCGGGGCGTGGACAACGTGATGGCTGACGCTTTGTCCCGTGCTCCGGGTGGGCTGGAGTGAATGTCTTGTCTTGTCCCATCTTTCTCTCTTCCTGTTTCTACACTCTCTTTTTCTGCCTAGTCTCCTTAAATGTAGCTTTCCAGGTACCGGGATTTGCTGGAGTTCTGGGATGAGGAAGGTCGATTGGAGTTGCTGGGGGGGTAGAAGGGGGTTGGGGGCCTGTGGACAAGAGTTATTCTGCCCCATCTATGTATGCGGATGATCAATATCCCAGAACTAAAGTTAAGTGCTCACTTTTAGATATAGAAATCTTTTTACAAATTTACAAATTGTTTATTTTGTTTTTGCAGAGGCCTTTTAGGGGCCTCTGTTTTAAGGGAGGGGGTGTGACGGTCTCGGACCTGTCAGCTCCTCCTCCTTTGCGTTGTCTGTTCATTACGTCTCCCCTGCAGGTGAGAGGAGCACAGGTGTGGCGTGTTGCAGGTGATTGCTCCAGGTCCGCGTGTGGTTGTTTCCAGTATCCTGGGTGTTAAAAGCTCTCCAGACGTGGTTGGGAGAGGCCGCCGCTTCTCCTTCTCTCCCGCACCGTTTTGCTAATTTTGTCTCTTTTTGCACGACACCACACATATCCTGATTGCATTTGTTCTCGTTTCGAGTGGTACATTTATACTGACTTTAATTATTTTATTTTACTTATTTCTTGTCTTTAATAAATATTATTTTGAATTCAACTAGTCCGCGTGGTCTCCCCTCTCTGTTGCATGGGCCGGCACGGGCTGCATGTAACATACAATATCAAACTCAGGAATAACAACCACGTTCAACACAAACAATAACCGACCAAGGACTGAACTGAACAGGGAGTAGCCTATATACTGTTACCCGAGACATGTTGTTTTTTTTCTCTTTCCCTGTGTGTGAGGATGTGCGAGCTACTGTTTTCTTTCCACGCACTCTCTCTTTCTCTCTCGCAGTCTGCCAATCCGTGGGTACGTCTCAAACTCGTCCAATCAAGGCGGGGCATTGAATCACGCAAATGCTTGTTAACAATTATTATTTACTTTTGAAAAGCATTCTCATTTTGACCTCTGTCCCTAGTGTTCTCTTACGAGAGGTTCTCTCACCATTACCAGAGACCGCTGGAGCCTGATGTGGCGTTTAAGCGCTCGCCGGAGCCTCTCACTGCAGTCCTGGTTAGCGGCCGACTGGTACAAGCGGGGGGTGATGATGGGTGCTGTCTCAAACCGAAAGGTCATCTCGACGGACACCTCCAACTTAGGTTGGGGCGCTCTCTTCGAGGGCAGACCGGTCTTTGGCCTGTGGTCAGACCGAGAGAAATGCCTTCATATAAACTGTCTGGAGATGATAGTGGTCGAGAACGCGCTGAAGCGCTTTCTCCCGTTCATATGAGACCACCACGTTCTAGTCCGCTCGGACAACATGTCTGCAACTATCCAATGGCACACTGCTCACCATAATGCTGAATTCAAAATGATCAAAATAAAAACACATCTGTTTTCCCAAATTGTTTTAAACTGTGCTGTATTTTTATTTTTTGTTTTCTGCATAGTGCATAGTGCAAATAGCGTAATTAATAAAAAAGATGTCATTTTAAATGGAAAAGTTAATTATTTATTGACAATGTATTTTTAGTTTTGTTTGTGTTTCGTTTTCATTATTTTTCCGTTTGCTACTTATCTGCCTTGGTTACTGATTACATTCACCTGTTGTGCATTTAGTTTCCTCATTACTTGCTGTGGATTTAAGCTCTTAGTTTCCTCACTTCATTGTTCATTGTTCTATGTCTCCTGAGATTTGTGATTCTTTTGGACATCCCAATTCGTTATGCGCTTGCATCCAACACCTGTTACAAGTTTGAAGGAAAAAAGTGAGTAAGGTTAAGTTGTAATTATTTATTGTGAAGAATTTTACAGGAACATTGACACATTGATTTTACATTGAGCACTACTTTTGACTCTACAAGGGCATTTCAATCATAATCGGATTTATTCCACTGTTGGAATAAATCTAGAATATTTTATATATTTCTGGGTAGCCTACATCTCTGACTTGAACTGCATATATTAACCTTCACCATTTCCTAAACGTACAACAGCGTTGTGCTGGCATTCTAAGATTTACAGAGTGATTCAGAATCTGGTATCATT
The DNA here is from genome assembly GCA_036326025.1 of Chrosomus eos. Lineage (NCBI taxonomy): Eukaryota > Metazoa > Chordata > Actinopteri > Cypriniformes > Leuciscidae > Chrosomus > Chrosomus eos. Next base: position 24,436,130 of record CM070837.1, on the reverse strand, counting down.
AAATATAAACAAATTCAATCTAAAAAATGGGGAAAATGTAAGAACTGTGCAATTGTTATTCTGCAGATAAGGACCACTTTTAAATCCAGTTACTGTTTACAAAAGTCGTGCATGACACAGCAGACTAAAACTCATTATGAGGCAATATGACCACTGCTGTGTTCGCAGTAGAATCTTGATTCCAACAACAGCCCAATATAAACTCTTAAATGCCCAAGTCTTAAATGCTTGGCATGCTTGGTTTCCTCTCTGTACATGAACTCTTCACCAACTATAAGTGATTGCAGTTATTGCTGACAAAGCTCACCAGGCTCATTTAGACTGTGTATTTTCCTACTTAAAGTTGAGTATGTCCTCTGGGAAAATGTGATTTTATTGAGTATTAGTAATCTCTGTATTTAAATATGCTATTGAGACATCTACTGTTTGCAACATGTAGTAATAATGGAGACATTTTAAAATCGGAAAATTGCTATGACAATGGGACCCAACACTAAACCACTTAAACTAAGAGTTCAAAGATAAAACTGAACATGAACATGACTTGAATAGCCATATAACTTTATTTTTTGCATTAATCAGTGATGCTTTACAATTGGCCTTGCTGCCTCAAGCAGCCGTTTCACAGTCTGATGGTTCTTGATTGGATGCTCTGATATCATTTGCCAGATGGTTGAGTGAAAAGAGTCTGTGAAGGGTGAATGTGGTCCTCAAGGAATGATCCAATCTTCATCTACACCGAGTAGATGTTCTGGGTATTTGGCAGAATCTGCTACAATTTGCATTTCAGAATGAAACATCTGCCTTTAAACGCTGTGATAAAAACCACTTGTTGAAGTTGGCCAGGATATTTGTTAGCTTGCCTAGCCTTTTGTGTAGAAAAAAGGGGCACTGCCATTCTTTTTCGAGTATGAGGCTAAAGGTGATTTTTTTTTTCTGGTTATTTAACAATAAATGAATCCAGATCATTTACTTGAGAAGCAAGTTTACTTGAGACTTTTTTTAGAACGCATCTTTATTGTCAGTATATTTTTTTTCTTAAAACAAAAGTGAACAAAATTTATAAATATTTAGGATAGGATCTGTTGAAAACATAAAAACGCATGCAGTGTTGCCTAATTTATCATGGTTTCAGGAATTTTAGATAAAAAAAATTTTTTAAATGATTGCAGTGTGTTGACTGAACAGTAGGATATTAAGTGTCTATAAAGGCAGCTGGCAGCGGATTGGCACGTGCCTTCAGATGAATGTCTCCATGAGTGTCCCCATGGCCCCGTAATTCATCCAGTGTCCTCAACATTTTCTCCTGCAGTAGAATATACTGCACACCAATGAGACAAACTCCCTCAAAACAGACATTTTACTTTCTGACGTTAGCTATGTTTCCATGCACACGTTTTTATCCGAATTAAGTGATATCGAATGAAAAATGCCTTATGGAAACAGTAAAATTCGATTGAATTTCATGAATATCGACTAAAATGAAATGCGTTCGGTGACTTCGGTCTCATCGGATTTTATTTTGATCGATATATATAGGGCTTATGCGATAAACGCTGGAAACGTTGGCGCGATGGTAGATGGCCCGATCCATTTTGTCTAGCAAAACTTTGTTCGCAAATGTTTGCTTGAATGTTGTGCAATTCAGTGCAAAATGTATGGAAACACATTAAAGGGTACCTATTATGGCATTTAAAATGTTCCTAATATTGTTCTGGGAGTCCCCAACAACAGTTTTACAAGCATGCAATGACAAAAAAACACTTTTGTTGTCTTATAATATGCATTTATTTTTACCTGATTTGCTCACCGACTTCCATATGAATCGTTTAGCGAGTCATTTTTCCAAACCCCGCCTTTGCGTGACGCTAATCTGTGGTGATATGTTAGACACCCAGCCGACGGGGTGCATTGGTTGTTGCGCTAGATCTTACCCAGATACAACAGTGCTATTTTCTGATTGCCTAACAACACCAGACGAACAACACCAGAGGAGACCAGGGTTGCCAGGTCTGCACAACAAAACCAGCCCAATTGCTCATCAAAACTAACCCAATCACGGCCAAAAATATTCAAATAGCGTTCCCGGGTGTTTCCTCAATAACAATCATGTTCCAGTGGATAAAACAATCGCGTCAACCAGCGTGCACTACACAAACAACCCGCGGAAACAGTGCAGGCATACGGACCTGGCAACACTGGAGGAGACGCGCTTGAATCCTGCCGGTTCCACAGTGAGTGAGTTTTGGGCACTGCGGCATATTAAATATATTACAAATAGTTTTTCAGCGTGAGAAATACAATGTGTGGCCGGAGAGCGTGACAAAAGACCGAAATGAGTGACTGTCACGCTCAATGCGTGATGCGTGACACTCGAGAGCCCTGTGACAACTCCATTAACAACGACAAACACTTCACATATTTCAATACAATTGACATTGAAGACCTAAGTTAGCTGCTAGAAGCTGCGCTGTGCCTGTGCGTACACAACACACAAAATAATTATAGAACATGATACAAACATAAAAGCAACAGCCTACTTACAGATTGTGATTCGGAGAAGGAAGCCAAATAAACTCGGTACTGAACCTCCCTCCTTCAGTATCAGCCGGCTCGCAAATCCATACTTTATAGCATTTAGGTTTGTGAAGCAATCATCTTCAAAATGACGCGAACACAGAACAAGTTCGGGCTATAATACTTCTGTGGTATAGTTATGAACTGTAGCCACTGTCTTCAAATGCTCCTCACTGGGCAGATGAAAAAAGTTTGCTTTTGCGTCGCACTTCAAAACACAGCAGCGTCTCGTCGACATGATGTTTTCCCTGGTGTCTCCTAATGCAATGAGTGGGCGTATCTTATTCAAATAACTTGTACAAGTGACGTACGAAAGTTAGAGAAAATGCATCGTTCGTCTATCGATTCATATCAACGACTCAGAGTCGACTCTTACTTTTGAGAGATAATAACTTTGTATACGGTGAACTTTCATATTTAAAACTTTGCAGGATGTTTTCGTTCACTTAGATTCTATGTTACACACTACATGAAAGGTAATTTTCAAAATTCCATGATAGGTACCCTTTAAAATGTTTCAAATCAATTCGATATACTAATTTGATCGCAAAACAGCATGTGACGTCATTACGCACAGGTTTTTATTCGCTTTAAAGTCGTTGGATGGAAACCAAGGGGGTAATCCACCAGCCGGAAACTGAAGTCTCCCCGGGGGCCGCCATTGGCTAACAAGCCTTCACCTGCTGTTAGCATTGCATTGAGTCCCATTCATTTTGGCGTCACTTTGACAGCAAATAACTTTACATCTGAGGCGTTTAAAGACTCCATTTGTCCATTATTTATTTCTAAAGAAACACAACAATGTATAAAAGGCTCCATTACTTTGTATCTTACGTTTTGGCCCCGTAGAAGCAGTTTTTGTAAAAACAGGCTAACGATTGCGTCATAACACGCGACTCTCGGTCGCACACTAGAGAAATTACCGTATAGACAGAAGTAGAAGCTTGCGCTCAATCGGGGGGACGTGGAGGCATAAAGTCAAGGGAGAAGCCAATAGATAGTCATAAAGTTGCTCCTGCTGCGAGCTCATGGACAGCTAATACTCACGATCTCCGGCTCTGCGAGATTCGGAAGGGAATGATTCAGATTCCTCTTGGCACAGCTCCTAGAAGACGTACAACTGTCAGTCAAGTTGCTCACGTCACATCTACGTCATCAAGCTCAGTTTGAGCCTGCGCAGTACGCTTGGCTATCAGGAAGTGAGTGCTTCTAATTGACTTCACTTTTCTCCGTTGAAGTCTATGGGGTCGCTGTGTCCATTTCTTTTACTGTCTATGATGGAAACACACTTTCACCAGCTTTATTCACATTCATTTTTTTACAGAATTTCAGATAATTCGATTGACAAGTGGATGGAAACTTGGCTAGTGAGAGCATTGTAGCTGCAGAATATGGTCAGAACAACCATCTTTGCATTTGTGCACATTTCATAATTAATTTTTACCCAACACAATTTCTTTATTAAAAAGTACAAAATAAATAAAGTAGGACTATATGTGTCACGTTTCTGTATGTTTAAGTTCTGTTTTGTGATCTTGGTTTCCCCTGTCTTTGTGGTTTTTGGTTTAGTCCTGTTAAGTTTTCCCGCTCCTCGTTTGTGTTCAGTCTCATCACCTGTGTTCAGTTAATTATCCAATCATTTCAAGTGTATTTAAGCCCTGTGTTTTCTCCCAGTGTTTGTCGATCGTCGTCTATGTGTGGTTGTGTGTAAACCCTGAAGCCCTGGAGTTTTTGTTCTTGTTTCAGTTTGGAAAAGTTTCATTTTTGTTATTAAAACTCTTATATTGAAACTTCCGTGTCCTCGTCTTCGGTCACCTGCACAAACCCTGACAGAACGATCGACCCAAAAATAAAGATGGACTTGGCTGGCCATGACCTAACTGACTACCTCATCAGGATCCTGTTTGAGAGAGGTCTCCGCATAACCATCACCCTAGTGATGCCTCCAGCCATCTGCCCGCCAGAGCCTGAGCCCGTCGCCTGCCCGCCAGAGCCTGAGCCCGTCGCCTGCCCGCCAGAGCCTGAGCCCGTCGCCTGCCCGCCAGAGCCTGAGCCCGTCGCCTGCCCGCCAGAGCCTGAGCCCGTCGCCTGCCCGCCAGAGCCTGAGCCCGTCGCCTGCCCGCCTGAGCCCGTCGCCTGCCCGCCTGAGCCCGTCGCCTGCCCGCCAGGGCCTGAGCCCGTCGCCTGCCCGCCTGAGCCCGTCGCCTGCCCGCCAGAGCCTGAGCCCAGCCCCAAGCTCCCTGAAATGCTGGTTCCGTCCAGTTCCGAGTCCCCTGATGTGCTGGCCCCGTCCAGTTCCGAGTCCCATGAAGCGCCAGAGCCCGTTGACCCAGAGCCAGCGTTAGAGCCCGTTGACCCAGCGCCAGCGTTAGAGCCCGTTGGCCCAGAGCCAGAGCCAGAGCCCATTGACCCAGAGCCAGAGCCCGTTGACCCAGCGCCAGACCCAGAGCCCGTTGACCCAGACCCAGAGCCCGTTGACCCAGAACCCGTTGACCCAGCGCCCGTTGATGTCAAGTCAGTTCCCGATCATGAGCCTGTCCTCCCCAAGAAAATTTTGGGGGGGCGCCATACGCCTTCGCCGTGGCCGGCCAAAGATCCACGGAGGCCCGAAAAGATAACACCGCCATGGCCACCTGAAGGGTCTGCACCGCCATGGCCACCCGAAGGGTCTTCACCGCCATGGCCACCCGAAGGGTCTTCACCGCCATGGCCACCCGAAGGGTCTGCACCGCCATGGCCACCTGAAGGGTCTGCACCGCCATGGCCACCTGAAGGGTCTGCACCGCCATGGCCACCTGAAGGGTCTTCACCACCACGGCCACCTGAAGGGTCTGCACCGCCATGGCCACCTGAAGGGTCTGCACCGCCATGGCCACCTGAAGGGTCTTCACCACCACGGCCACCTGAAGGGTCTTCACCGCCGTGGCCACCTGAAGAGCCAGCACCGCCCTGGACGCCCGAGGGTCCCACAGCTCCGCCTTGGTCACGACCACAGCCTGCTCCGCCTTGGTCACGCCCACAGCCTGCTCCGCCTTGGTCACGCCCGCAGCCTGCTCCGCCATTGCCACGCCCGCAGCCTGCTCCGCCCTGGAGGCTTCCTGGACCTGCACCATGCCCTCGTCAGCCTCCAGGGCGCCCACCCTCCCACCCCTTTGGATGTTATACGGCGCGAGGTCGCGCCTTGGGGAAGGGGGGAGGTAGTGTCACGTTTCTGAATGTTTAAGTTCTGTTTTGTGATCTTGGTTTCCCCTGTCTTTGTGGTTTTTGGTTTAGTCCTGTTAAGTTTTCCCGCTCCTCGTTTGTGTTCAGTCTCATCACCTGTGTTCAGTTAATTATCCAATCATTTCAAGTGTATTTAAGCCCTGTGTTTTCTCCCAGTGTTTGTCGATCGTCGTCTATGTGTGGTTGTGTGTAAACCCTGAAGCCCTGGAGTTTTTGTTCTTGTTTCAGTTTGGAAAAGTTTCATTTTTGTTATTAAAACTCTTATATTGAAACTTCCGTGTCCTCGTCTTCGGTCATCCTGCACCAACCCTGACAATATGGTTGTTCCTGGAATAATGAACCAATAATTTATACATAATCTGATACAGACATAAGCAAATATTCAGTCTAGTTTCCAATTATGTCTCAAAATGATACTAGAACGAACAGTCTCCGTATTTAACTGATAAAACTGAAAAAGGAAATTAAAATGAAAAAATCTTACCAATGCTGAGTGGAAAAATATGAGCAGACATGAGTCTCACAGCCTTGGCTTTGTTCACACTGGTGTTTTGACACTTCTAAGTAATATTTTCTTTGCTACACTTCATTTGTTTTCCTGAGTATACTGCTGAATAGCAAATACCGTATATCCTTTTCATCTCCCTCCCACCAGACAAGAACCACACTATTTATTAAAGCTGTAGTTCTCAAAATAACGGCAAATCTATGTGGCCTTAAAAAAACATAGTTGGTATGATTTCAATTTGAAAAACTAAGAAACCATAAACTCAATGGGAAAAGAAGGATTTATTCAATGGAAATATTTATTTACAAGCCCCCACACATGCTCAATGATGATGATGTGATGGTCAGATTTTCAGAGACAGAATATTTATATATAATTTACATTTTGGTTGAAACATTTACATAGGTTGATTTAATATTATTTAATAATTATAATAAAATAATAGGCTACTTAATTGAATAAAATCAGTTAAATTGTGTTACCACATGAAGAACAGATTTATCAAACCCAAAAACAAAAATGTATGTTTTACAGTATTGTTCGAGACCCTGTCATGAGGGAAACCCAATAAACCCCACCAACAGAAGAAATCTGAGCCCCTGTTTTTTTTTTTTTTTCAACAGATTATGTTGTTTTTTGTTTTGTACTGGTATTACCAGTTTAGCTCACCTCCAAAACAAGTTGTCTTGCCGCCTATCTTTCAATCTTCTCAGGTCTTTATCTCTATGAGGCTTAGAGGCATGCAAGTTAAACAGTGAAATATGATCAGTGGGATGCAGTGGTGGCAGATGGATGAGCTAGTGTCCAGTCAGGTGGACATACGAGATTGGAGGTGACAGGAGGAGTTGGGCTCCATGATTTAAAGATGAGTGTTAAAGGAGGATTCCAAGAAGTCCAGCTTATTCTCCAGAGGTATCACTTATTATTGCACTGTCGAACACCTAGGAACAAACTTGTGAAGTTAAAAAAAGGACAGACAGAAAAAAAGTGAGGGAGAGTTAGTCTGAGTTGATTTCGCCAAATGAAGTTGCCAAAAAAGTGACCATTTTCAAACAGGTTTTCCAAACACTCCCTCTTCTTCCATTGTTTAACAAACAGTTTGTCATGTTTTAGCAGTGCTTAAATACTCCATGGTTAAGCCAATCATTGTCATCCTGTCATTTTCCTCCAGAGCGATTAGTCACCCGACATATACGACAATAACGTACTTCATGAGCATAATTAAATGATTTCAATATTTTTTATATATAATTAAAATATGGGAACGAATAACACTCCACTAACCTTTTTTTCCGGCTTTCTTACATCGTCACAACTTTCATGTTGTTTTTATTAAATGTTGATACATTTAGATTATTTATTATATATATATATATATATATATATATATATATATATATATATATATATATATATATATATATATATATATATATATATATATATATATATATATATATATATATATATATAATTTTGCACTTTAAACTAAAAGTTATTTTTTCGCCAACTAAAATTTTATTTGGTCAGAGTAAAATTGCCTGAAAATAATACAATATTGACTAAATATATTTTTATCAAAATGAAAAAATATATAACTACAAAAGAATTAACTCTGAATCTGGGAACTAAACTTTTTTAACAGAAAAAAAATACAAGGCACAAACTTGGACACAGATCATAAAACGCAAAACTTAAATAATAACAACAACCCATAAGCAATGGACATCTTGACCTATTTCACTGCAGATTCCCAACTCATTACTGGCACGCATGTACAGAATGCTCAAAAGCTCATTTAGCCTCTGGGTCATCTGAGGGCCACTTTCTCTGAAAGCAAAGACAGCTGACCTCCTGCTGCTTTATACACCTCTGAGAGAAATACCAATTACCGACCATATCACCGTCCATATCACAGCGCCGTCAACACTCTAAGCCTCATGCTATCAGCATGTTAACTCCATTTTCCATTATACCCTGAGCTACACAAGCACACACATAAGCGCACACTATCAAAGGTTCCATGTTTATGATGCTATCGTGGCCCAGGAGTCTCAAAGGATTCTTCAAAAGCATGTATGGGGGAGGGGGGATTAGAGCAGATAGAACAGAAGTACTTCATCTCCCGTGTCTAACCACACCACTGTGAAAGGAGGTATGAAAAACCCAACGCTAATCAAAGTGCATCGACAGTGCTGCATTAATGCACACTACAAATTGCCCTGAGAAATTATAGATTTGAAAATAGGCTCTTTCACTGCCACTAGAAACAAAGGGGAGAGAAATAAAAGGGGGCTATTTTCTGAGGATGAGGCTTTTTTGGTTGCTGGAAGTGGGCAGGAAGGGTCTTGGTTTGATTGGCATAAAACAGTGGCAAATTCACACGAAATACCTGATATTTCATTACACTGCTATAAGTTTAACCTGTGGTGACTATAAATGAAACATGCTGTTGACATTCTATAGTCACAATTAAAGTGGGGAAAAAATGCTTGTGGTAGATTTTTAACCTAACTACGTTCTTGGAACCTAATTACCTGTGGCGTCTCCAAGTCGACATCCAAACGTCTCCAAGTCGACACTTAATAAATAAATTTACCTGGGGTGCTCCGGTTGACACCCAAGCGTCTCCAAGTTGACAACTGGCCTCTAGTCCTGAATCTCTCACTTCTTGCCTCTCTAACTAACTTGCTTTCCTATCTAACTTGCTGCGCAGCAGTAATAAACAAACAGACTTCAAATGTCCTTTAAAGTGTAAATTGCAGGTTAACCACCACAACCGATTAATGTGTACATTAAAGTGCACAATATGGATATATTTAAAAATTTCTGTCTTAAAATGCGTTAAAATAGCATTTATTGGGGTTTCTTCAAAGGTAGCGTGTTTTTTACCGTAACTGGGTGATGATGTCATAACAGGGAGCTGCGGGCAGTAATGCACTCACTCTGTGTGTGCTGTTTGAGGGAGAATAAAACGATTTGCGGGACTCCCGCAAACTAGAAATATCTGAATAAAACGTAAAAACTAATACATTTTTATTCATCTGTTGCAGAAAATCAATAAGAACATCTAAAACAAAATAGAAACGGTTTACAGGCAGAGTTTCTATTTCTAACATGTCAGCAGCGAGGAGCGATGTAGCCAATCACAGACATATGTGTTGATTTCTTGAACGCAATAATGGCCAATCAGAAACATTTACGATAGATTCCCCTCACCGCTCAAAACAGACTTTTTGTTCAGTGCTGAATTCTGTATGCTGGCAAATCCTCTAATTATAACAAACATAGTGTAACGTTATATATTATGGAAGCTTCATTGATAATAACAGAGATGTGCGAGATCTCTGTGAACTGATGTCAGCTTTAGGAATTATTGTGGGATCGCACTTTGCGCGCAGTCATGCCAAACCATGCACGCAGTAGCCCGCTTGCTTTTATGTTATAACAGTGGTTTGTGTGTTAATGCAACAAACAATTGATCAGGAGCATGTATGCTGATGTGTATGGTGGGCTAACACGTAGGCTAACTTGAAAGTATTTGGAGGTACAGAAAAAAAGTATTTTTGCGGGCGGGAGCGGGACAAAACATGAATGTTGCGGTCGGGAGAAAGTAATATAAGAAAGTAGTTGAGCACGTCAGTTATAACGACACACGTATTCAAAAATAGCCGGGTTTAAACCGGGCTTGGGCTCATAATTACAGTTTATGTGTCGGGCCGGACTCGGACACAGCGGGCTCGGGTAACGTTAGGGTCTTGCTTGATGTTTTGGGCCGATCTAAGCTCTACCTCGGGTAAGTTATGCGAACACTTACAGGCACGAATCAGCCGTTTGTCCTTGGGGAACTTGTGGAGCCTCTCCCCCGTTTTTGATGTATTCGTACATCCCGCACAAGCACAATAGTTAACCATTTTCGCTAGCTAGGACTCCAATATAACGTAACTCTAGGCTTGTTGCATAGACCGTAAAAGCTTGGAGTCCCTGTTATGACATCACGCCCAGCCTAGTGGAAGGAGGGGGCGTGGTTAAAAGCACTGTAAAACGAACCAACTTTTCAATATATTCAGCATTTGGTATAAAAAATATAAAAAAAACAATGGTGGGCGGTTCTTATCTTTATATTTAGTAAGCACATTGCATTATCTTCGTGAAATTTTTTACCTGCAATTTACACTTTAAATGCTTTAATAAGGGCCGGGAGAGTACTCGAGCAGTTCTCAGAGCATCTCAACCTTGAAGAAGCAAGGCTGGAGGATCTCAGACAAATTCCATTGAGAATCCCACAAGCAAGCATGAATGCAACAGTTTTTATAGAATAAGGGTATGGCAAAATGACATGAAACATTACATTCCCCACAATTTGATTGGTTCTTCATAGACAAGCTCTCCTGTTACTATGTAGGGCGAAATTCTGTTTTTGTTGATTACTAATAACAAAGTCATGAGTTTTCAACTAAAGCTTTGGAGGTAACGCTTCCTTTTACAGTACAGTACTTACAGTGTACTTAAAGTACTGGCTAATATAAGGTAAGTACATGGAACAGGGGTAGGTTTAGGGGTAGGTTCAGGGTTAGTACTAGTTATTACCCAGTAATTGTAGTTACTAAAATAAGTACATAGTATTTACATGGGTAACTGGACTGTAAAAGGAAGCGTTACCGCTTTGGATAGGGAGGCTGAAATGCAACTTTATGCACAACTGTCTGCCTGCATGGAGAGGTTCTTGGTTCTAGGTTCGACTCCAGCGCCACAAATACCTGTTTGCTGCTCAACGGGGGCTTTTTTTATAGCTGCCTTTTCAATACAATTAATTTGTTTGACAGATATTTCCCTTAATAAGGCTGACTGGGTTCTTCTGGGCTCTAAATTACTCACAAATCATTTGGCTGTTCGATAATCTCTGTTCACTTTCTGCAAAATATTAGTTGTTTTCATGCCTTTTGCAAGACATTTCATGCAATTCATCTTCAGAAAGATCTTTCTTCCTCCCCATATTGTATGAGAACTGTGACTTGTGGAATGTGGAACATTATTTTCCAGTCAAACAGGGAATTCCAGTCATTTATTTTCCCGTATTTTGAATTACGCTTTTACAACATCACTAATATTTATGAACAACAGTAGAACAGATTTTTTATATATTATTTTGAAGGGCATACGTATATACCTGCAACATTTAGCTGTAAATTAATCATGAATGTAAGCTAGCTAACAATGTGTTTATGTTGAAATATAATTAAATAACGGTTTGCTTTTTCAAAACATCTATTGCATGTCATTATTGTTGTGTTGGGTCAGTTTCACACTTCAACATAGTTAGCATCGATGCTCCCTGGTTTTCAAGGGTGCATTGTGGGACTTTTTTGGGAGCAAACGTTTCAGTGCATAGGAAGGATTTTCAGATTGAGACGGCCCTTTAAATAGCAGACTCCCTGATCAATGCCATAGGGAGCTGATTTAGACGCACCGCATATTATGATTCATATAATTGGGCATATAGTGAATTAGTTGCTAAATGAATGAATGAATGAATGAATGAGGCATTTATATAGCGCTTTCATATGTACTACTGTACACCCAAAGCGCTTTACAATCATATCAGGGGTTGTAAATAATAATCAACACAGGAAGCATATAAAACTAAATGGTGCAATCAGCAGGCACAATTAATAATGAATTCCTCCTCTGTCTGCTTTACAATACCCCTGCCAAAAGGTCAAACCTAAATGGACAATTTTTTTTTTTCGTCTTCCATCTAAAAAACATTAGTTATTATGACTAGACAGGGAGACAATTAGCTGTCACAATAGTCTAATGCAAAGCACAAATAGTTTTCTACTAGAAATTAATGTCAGCACACTTTCTCTACCTTAGCCTCCCCTTCTATTAAAACAAATGAAATGACTTTGCATTAACTAGTGAATATGAGTCATCGTGGACGTCTGCACACCATAACTGTCTCTCTCTCTCTCTCTCCTCTCTCTCTCTCTTCTCCTCTCTCTCTCTCTCTCTCTCTCTCTCTCTCTCTCTCTCTCTTCTCTCTCTCTCTCTCTCTTCTCTCTCTCTCTCTCTCTCTAAAGAAAGTTTGATCCAAAACGAAAAGTAATTAATTTACTCTTTCATTAAAGACATATTCAATGGCAATGGCAATAAATGTGGCATGTGGATAAAAAATAAATTCACATTCAATCCTTTCCAAGAATGATCGAGCTGTTATTTTTCACTCCTTGTCTGAAGTTGTGTGAAGTTTTATACTGAAGAAGTCAGAGTTACTAACCACAGTACAACAATTTTCAATCCCTCATAAATTATCTTCTTTCAGACCATTTCATTTATTCTGCAACTAAGATATTATTGTAGTCATTTATTTAAATATTATTGTAGTTTTTTTTTTCATTAACATTTACCATCCCTGTGTGTTCAAAGGAATAGTTATTTTAAAGTCCAAAAATGAAGCTATCCATCATAAAAGTGCTCCACACGGCTCCAGGGGGTTAATAAAGGCCTTATTGTAACTATTCAATGTGTTTGAGTTCTGGTTTTGTGATCTTGGTTTCCCCTGTCTTTGTGGTTTTTGGTTTAGCCCTGTTAAGTTTTCCCGCTCCTCGTTTGTGTTCAGTTTCATCACCTGTGTTCTGTTAATTATCCAATCATTCCAAGTGTATTTAAGCCCTGTGTTTTCTCCCTGTGTTGGTCGATCGTCGTCTATGTATGGTTGTGTGTAACCTTTGAAGTCCTGGAGTTTTGTTCCTGTTTCAGTTTGGAAAGTTTCATTTATGTTATTAAAACTTTATATTGAAGTTTCCGTGTCCTCGTCTTCGGTCACCTGCACCAACCCTGACAGAACGATCGACCAAACAAAATGAGCTGGGAGCTCGCCGGGCAGATCGCGGCACTGGCTTTGGATAGCCGCGATCTCTTCACATTCACCTGGAGGTTTGTTCCTCTGGCTGCCTCCAGCCCTCTGGACGACAGGGCCATCATGGCATGTTATCGGCTGGGGGTGAAGACCGTGGACCCGAGGGAGCTCCCAGACATCTCCGGCCTAGACTGGAGAGAGGCACTCTCCCGATGCCTGGAGAGCTTCCTCCCATGGCATGTCATGACCACCAGCCCAGTCAAGCCTTCACCGCTCCAGCCAGAGACCGTCCCGCCAGAGACCGTCCCGCCAGAGACCGTCCCGCCAGAGACCGTCCCGCCAGAGACCGTCCCGCCAGAGACCGTCCCGCCAGAGACCGTCCCGCCAGAGACCGTCCCGCCAGAGACCGTCCCGCCAGAGACCGTCCCGCCAGAGACCGTCCCGCCAGAGACCGTCCAGCCAGAGACCGTCCAGCCAGAGACCGTCCAGCCAGAGACCGTCCAGCCAGAGACCGTCCAGCCAGAGACCGTCCAGCCAGAGACCGTCCAGCCAGAGACCGTCCTGCCAGAGACCGTCCTGCCAGAGACTTCTTCCCCGCTGGTCCCGTCCAGCCCTGCCGAGCCCTCACCGCTGGTCCCGTCCAGCCCTGCCGAGCCCTCACCGCTGGTCCACGTCTGTCACGTCACGTCTGCCCAGCCTGTCCCAGAGCCTGTCCCTTTTCCAGTCTCTCTCCCCATTAATTTTTTGGGGGGGGGGGCCATAGGCCCTCGCCGTGGGCGCCGAAGGACCCACGGCCACCTGAAGGGGTCTCACCGCCGTGGCCGCCCGAAGGGGTCTCACCGCCATGGCCGCCCGAAGGGGTCTCACCGCCATGGCCGCCCGAAGGGGTCTCACCGCCATGGCCGCCCGAAGGGGTCTCACCGCCATGGCCGCCCGAAGGGGTCTCACCGCCATGGCCGCCCGAAGGGGTCTCACCGCCATGGCTGCCCGAAGGGGTCTCACCGCATGGCCGCCCGAAGGGGTCTCACCGCCATGGCCACCTGAAGGGGTCTCACCGCCATGGTCACGCCCGCAGCCTGCTCCGCCCTGGCCACGCCCACAGTCTGCTCTGCCCTGGCCACGCCCACAGTCTGCTCTGCCCTGGCCACGCCCACAGTCTGCTCTGCCCTGGCCACGCCCACAGTCTGCTCTGCCCTGGCCACGCCCACAGTCTGCTCTGCCCTGGCCACGTCCACAGTCTGCTCCGCCCTGGCCACGCCCGCAGCCTGCACCGTCGTGGCCACGCCCACAGCCTGCTCCGCCCTGGCCACGCCCACAGCCTGCTCCGCCCTGGCCACGCCCACAGCCTGCTCCGCCCTGGCCACGCCCACAGCCTGCACCGTCGTGGCCACGCCCACAGCCTGCACCGTCGTGGCCACGCCCACAGCCTGCTCCGCCCTGGAGGCTTCCTGGACCTGCACTATGCCCTCGTCAGCCTCCAGGGCGCCCACCCTCCCACCCCTTTGGATGTTATACGGCGCGAGATCGCGCCTTCGGGGAGGGGGGAGGTACTGTAACTATTCAATGTGTTTGAGTTCTGGATTTGTGATCTTGGTTTCCCCTGTCTTTGTGGTTTTTGGTTTAGCCCTGTTAAGTTTTCCCGCTCCTCGTTTGTGTTCAGTTTCATCACCTGTGTTCTGTTAATTATCCAATCATTCCAAGTGTATTTAAGCCCTGTGTTTTCTCCCTGTGTTGGTCGATCGTCGTCTATGTATGGTTGTGTGTAACCTTTGAAGTCCTGGAGTTTTGTTCCTGTTTCAGTTTGGAAAGTTTCATTTATGTTATTAAAACTTTATATTGAAGTTTCCGTGTCCTCGTCTTCGGTCACCTGCACCAACCCTGACACTTATAAAGCGAAGCTATGCGTTCAAGAAAAATATCAATTTTTAAAACTTTATATAGTAAAATTTGACTTAAGTCTAAGAGCAACTTATGCGAGTAATGCGATGTACTGCTAAAATTTATGCTACGCCATAATGTACTACGCTACTTCCGAAGTCACAAGTTGTGTAAGTTGAGCATTACAAGTCGTATGGCCATTTGGCCGGAAGCTAGAATTTTACTTTGTAATGTGTTAAATATGAATATTTTTCTTACACAAACGCTTCGCTTCAGAAGGCCTTTATTAAACCCCCAGAGCTGTGTGGAGCACTTTTATGATAAATGTATGCACTTCTATGGACTTCAAAACAGAAACAGCAATTCATTGCCATTATAAAGCTTGGAAGAGCCAGGACATTTTTAATTTAAAGCTACACTGTGTAACTTTTTTAGTTTATTCTTAGCTAAAAACACTTAGTTCTTTCAAAAATATATGTGCTCATTAATGTATATTTACTTCGTTCAAGTAATAAAGTATTCTCGTGAGTGTATAATATGCCATTGAAAATACATACGGGTAAGGGGTTCTAATGTCGGTCGCCATGTTGCCCCTCCATCTTGAAAGTACATTAGCCAAAGAGGGACATACCCTTTAATTCAAGCTTCGCCTTTCGAGTTTTAACATGCGTGGGTTAGCACTTGAACTGCCTAACACTCGAACTGGAAGCCATGTTAATCTTGGACTACATTGGCCACCGTAGGAGTTAAAACGAAATCGGAATTGAGAGGAACAGAAACTAATATTCACTGGATGGTCATATACCTTTTTACCGGTAGATGGGGGTAAAAATCACACAGTGTAGCTTTAACTCCGATTGTATTCATCTGAAAGAAGAATGCCATATACACCTATGACTTGAGGGTGAATAAATAATGGTCTAATTTTTTTTAAGTAGTAAACAGGTTTTGTCTCATTACCAAAATTTTACAATGGACATAAAGTGGCAACCCAACAAAGAGTCACATTTGTTTTAGCATACAAAATGTCAACAAATATATACTTTAAAAAAAATTATTCCAAACTTTGAGATTTTTTTAAGCGCTCAAATCACTCATATGCACCGTCGTCCATACGAACATAAATATTGGGCTGCACGCGGACGTCCTGATGACAAAAACTACGTAACGAGGACCGTGCTCGAACCATCGCAGAACGAAGGCGGCAGAAGTATAGCTGGGGCTTCATATTACATTGTTAATGCAGAAATATGCTATCTGTGACCCGTTACTTATTTTGGGTCAAGCCACACCAGTTGTGAACCACTGCTATTAATTATTTATGGTTTGTCATCAACAGGTTTACTTGCTCAAAAATAAGTAGGCCATGTCCAGACTAATGCGATAAGAAAGTTTCAAATAGTTGTAAACATTGTTGCATCTTCCTTGACCTTGTAGGTTAGTTTAACAAGGTCATGGCATTGAAACTCCACCTGGCTGATTCTAGTAACATTATTGCTTGTCTTTCTAATGTTGTAGGCTATATCAATAATACATTTCCTTAAATCAGTTTCCTGAGAAACAGTTCATAATAAGGAACAGACATTCCTAGACCAACAAAGGTGGAGACGTAGAAGATGTGATATTGTGTTTGAAGAGGCCAACTTTCAAGAGGAGAAGAAATGACCACTTCTGATGAAAGCAGGGTGGCTTTTTTTACTGAAAAAGGATGGGAAAAAGTTGTGTTTATGGATTTACACTCCCTATCCAGTAAAGCATGATGACATTTAGCCTTTATGAAAAAAGATCACCACAGAAATCTGTGTGATTGCTTGTAACACATTGAGACATCTGTTGTGAACGAAAATCTATTTGGTTTTCATTTTCACATTAGGAAATAGTTGCTGGAGATCGAAATTCGAATTAATTGAAAATTCCAATAGCCATTGGTTATTTCAAGCTATGGTAAACATACATACTCCAACCTTGATGCTGGACTGCTCAGAAGTGCCACTGAATTTTCCTTAAAAAAATTCTCACTTTGTTTTATTAGATTTTTTTAGTAAATGTCAACTGTTGAGATTAATTACCATGGAAATACAGGTTTAACAGAACTGACATTCAACATCACATATTACATTCATTGTAAAAAAGAAAGAAAAAACAGCTTCTGACAACAACACAGTGAATAATATAAGACATAAAACATTTAGTTATACAATTAAACACAGTGTGATAATATTAATATTTTATTTCAATATTTTAATTAATCAACGGCCTGTATGTACAACCTTTCTTTCCTCTGAGCTGATAAGTGGAACAAGCATTTATAGATTTGGATTCCTTTACATTTGCTTAATAAAGGTACGGATCAAATAGAGCCTTTTATGCAGAGAGAAAGGTGGCATGAAAACAGAGCAAACAAAGATGTTAAAAAAAACTGAGATGTTTGAGTTTATCAAAAGACTTGACATCAAAAGAGAGAGTCAGGGAGAAGAGAATGGGATATTGAGAGAGGGCAAGTGATTATTTACACCTCTCTGGGGTTTTAACTGACTTCATTTTAACACCATGTCTGTCATTGTTCATACGTTCACTCTCCTTTATTTCTTTCAAGTCTTAATCTCATTTTAATTCCCGAAGATTTCCATTGACAGACAATGACCGACAATATTAGACAGCCACAATTAACCAGAGACACATGAGGATCAATGGAAGTGATCAAAGCAGATATTCGTACAATCTCCTGTCAGCTCTTGAGCCTGATGAAAGAGCTCAGAACATTGTCACCGGCTCTTTTCTGTTTGACCTGAAAGTTGAAGTGGTGCAGATAAATTCCCTGTACTTTCAGAATGTCATTGAGTGATTGCCTAACTATGTTATAGCCCTGTTCATTCCTAACACCACTTTTTTTTCCAGCATTTCTGTCTGAGACTCAGTGGGAATGCTTTTTACCCCACCACTCAAGGGTATGGTTTATATTTTTAGCTCATTTTTATTCCTGGCCAAGTGTTTCAAGGCTGGTTTCTTTGTGTTCAGCAGTGCATTCAAGAGCTTACCTTGTGCAAACATTTCAAAAAAGAAGTTTGAATGTCTCCAGATCAGCCTTTGTGCTGTGAATCAGCAGAGAGATTTTATTCAAATATCTTAGCAATTTCTTAACTGTTTGCTATAATTCTCTGTCATGTCTTTAAAGGAACACTCCACCGTTTTTTTGAAATAGGGCTTATTCACATTCTTTCCTACATTTAGATATGTGTGCAAATGCATTTTTGTCTCAGTGCATGCATTGTTTTAGTTTGACAGGGTCGGCGCTAGCTTAGCTTAGCACAATGAATGGAATGGAAGCACTGCTGCTGCGTGCTACTTGGGCGCAGAGATATCACGCAACACATGAAATCCCACAGCAACAGTGCTTTGCCTGTGCTTCCCCCTAAAATAGTCCCAAGTCAATATCTGCCTAGGAAATCGCCTAGTGTTAATCTGCAGCGCTATTTGTACTCGTTGTGAATACGCAGGCCACAAGAAGTAATTACGTGGGTTTGTTTATTTTTTTTAATCACTTTTACTCAGGACATGCTAGCTGGCAACAAAGGATTCCATTCATTGTGCTAAGCTAAGCTAGCGCCGACCCTGTCAAACTAAAACAATGCATGCACTGAGACAAAAATGCATTTGCACACCTATCTAAATGTAGGAAAGAATGTGAATAAGCCCTATTTCAAAAAACGGTGGAGTGTTCCTTTAAAGGTTCAAATATGGATTTAAGTTAAAAAGAACATCTTAAATTTGAGTTATTGTAGGAGCAACATTTTTTAGGAGCATGGCAATGGCAAGGTCATGGGTTTGATTCCCAGGGATAGCAAGAACCAATGGATAGGGACCATTACAATTTGCTCTAATATTTGTCTCACTGCTGTTTAGAAAAATATTAGATAATACCATTGAGAAGAAAGGGTTAAAATGTTCAATAAATAAATAAAAAGACAAATATCTATCTGAATATGATTTATAATATTACCAAGTCATGTGTACACAAACATTGTGTTCAGTTAAAATTCTGAACTCCTCTCACCACAGCTGCAGACTCAATTAATATTTTGCCTTGTTTGAAATTAAATTTTATTTATGGCATGCATTTCACAGCTTTAATGAACTGTGATGCCCTTTCCATATCATTTTCACAGTAAACATAAGATGATATTCACAACAAATGTGCAATAACTGAGAACATTGACATCAAATAGACATAAAACAAACACTTTTTGTAAAAAGCAAAAAATAGCTATGTTATCATTGTTCAGAAATGACAACTATATATGTGACACTTGTGCATACAACAGCAGACAGGAGTGGATCAAATAATGCAACCCAAGTCAATCCTTAGGCTATATCTAACTCGCAATAATGCCAGTAACCATTCCAACAGTTTTTTGGGGTGGGCAAAATGGCAAAAATATCATATCACGATTCACGATTCTTATCAGGATTCTTTCATGAAACCCTAAACCAAATTTTCTGAGATTTTAACAGAGGTATGTGTGTTGAACACCATTGAAGACAATGTTAGCATCTGTTAGGTTTAATGGTAGGGTGAAATGTATGTAAAGAGCAAAAGAACAACATTTATTAGTAAAATCTAAATGCCTTTACCGTCACTTTTTATCAAATTATTGCATTCTTGGTAAATAAAAGGATGAATCACTTTAAAAAATTGTTTTAAATCTTATTAGCCCCATACTTTTGACTTTGATGTCATCAACCGATCGGCCTGTGCAGTGCCGGTTCAAGTCGAACAAGCCTAACAGCGAAGCCATAATATTAATCACATGATGGCAAGGGAAGCACATGACAAACAGGAAACATGTCTAAGAGAGTTTGAACGGTGGTGTAGATCTAATAGCGACACGGACACCACCGGCACAGACATCGGCACAGATACAGATCATTTACTCTCTTAAGAATTTTTAAACCCAAATAAGTTTCTTTCTTCTGTTGAACAAAATGAACTTTTGTGAATTGCATCCCGTGAGTGTGACTCGATCCCGACTCTGCGTTAACGTGATGTGAATGTACTTCGCAAATGTTGGAACGGAGGCGCCAGAACTCCAACTGATAGAATGCACTGGAGCACGATACTACGATATTTCTTAATTTTTATTGTCCAAGATAAAAAATTGTGATATCGCACACCTCTAGATAAAATAATGTCTAATTAATAATTAAATAATAATTTGGTATAATTTTTTCATATTCCTTTATTTGCCCAAACATCATTTTGTCTCATTCTACTATCATTCTAAAATTTGGTTGTGAATTCATTATGGTTACATAATGCAATAGACTATGTGCACGTTAGCATATGCTACTTCCGGCTGCGAAACCGATATGGGGTGTCTAGTTTCCGGTAGCCTGATGGACAACGTAGATTATGTATATTTCTCCAGATGTCTTGGACATTAACCGAAGATTTCAGTCGATATTATAATATAATATTAGAGTCGATGATGTTCATCGACTGGTTAGTGATTTTTCTCCAGCTCCCCAGAGCAAGAGAGAGAAAGGGGTTTAAAAATTACATCTCTCAGTATGTCATACAGGGAGTACACATGTAATACAGGGAGTAAAGGTATCCGACGTTGGGAAAGGGAACTAAAAAAAGTCCTCGCTCTAGACTAGGTACTGAAAGAGTTATAGGAACTTAGTCCGGTCGGAACACGCGAAAAAAATGGTTATAGGAAGGTTCTAGGCACTGCAAAAGTCCCTCCGGACGGAAAGCGGCTATAGACACCGTGAGTAGTGACTTTTCCCTTGTCAGTGGTTTAAAATATGTAGTTGGATTGTTTCATGTAACTTAGTTCTTCTCCCTCGCTGTGTTATGGCTTTGCTATGTGTGGATACATGTGCTGGTTACGTTCGTGAGACAGCTGATTAGTACTCTTGTCATTGACCGGAAAACAGTAACGTTACAGGAATCACCAACCCGTCGATCGCAGTCGACAAGTCGATCTTGGAAGCATTTTAAGTCGATCACGAAGAGTTTTCAAAATCAGAGAAAAAAGCCTATTGTGTGTAGTAAATGGTGTTCTAATCCATGTTGCTGTTACAATCACGTCATTTTTTGCGGCGCGCACCTTTGGGCTCATGCTGATCCGTCGAGTTAAACAAGGCTTTACGCTTTAACCATTAAACCAGCTCAGCCACAGTAAGTTTTTTTATGTTTTAGGTCCATTGCGAACGATTAAACTAAGTTAACGCCGGTCCACTGATGTAAACAAGACGGCAACCGGAAACTAAGTACCCAACGTCCCCCCTCAAGCCGGAAGTTAGCATTTTTCTCGTGCACAGAGCGAATTCACCCGTTCAAAACTAACCAAACTGTGACTGGCTGGACATAAGCACTCCAAACAAGACTTATGACTGTATTATTCATCTTTAAACATAGCAATGAGGGTACAGTTCATCATTAATGTCTAGTGCATCATCAGAAAGATGCATTATGGGACATGGAAGAGCCTTGATTCTATCAATATGAAAGCTTGGACAGAATTGGTGTGCAAAATTCAAATGACTCTTATGACATCAAAACACATAACTCCCTCCAAGCATGAAATTGAACAAGTCATTATGTAGTACTGTATACGGCCCGTTAAATAGCAGAAGTACAGGATGAATATACAATAGGGTAAATTGGGAAGAGCAACAAATTCTAAAGGGTTGCATGAGTGAGAGGAATGTGGTTCCTTCCTGCTTGTCGTACAGTTATAAATCATATATTCATTCTGACTCAAACGTTTAAAGCAACCTGAGAAAGCTATAACATTGAGAAGTTGATTTAGTATTTCCAGCTGTGAAAGGCTTTGTAGAAAAGTAGCGAAATCAATTTTGTTTTTCTATTCCATTTGTTTTCCCACTCATTGCTCTGTTATCAGAGATATGACAAAACTCACAAGAGCTAAATCAATAGAAGGATACATCAAACTTCACAGAAGAATTAAATTGTTTATTTGGCATCCTTCCTTTGATCTGAAGTTCATTTCACCGCTTTTCAGCAGACCCTGATCCCCTGACTTTGTTTATTTCATTTTTTGTAAGTAATTTTTAAATACTATATTAAAAATATTCAAATAAAAAATTCAACACAAGGTTTTAGCCAATCAAGGCTTCTAAATTGATGTAAACTCCTGTAAAATATAACATTTCAAAAAACATTATCTGAAAGTTTGATAAAGACAACGAAAAGCTTCGTATACATCCCTATTTTCTGATGGAATGAAAAAGACTAATGATTAAACAAATAGATAGAATATTTTCATGTGTTTAGTAAATCAGATCTCATTCACCAAATAATTAGAATATTTATTTCAAGTACTGTCAGCTTGAATGACAACTAAGTGATGAGTGTTATTTTAGTTCTGTGTTGGTACAAACACTGAACTCAATCCTTCAAATGTTGACTACCATCTGCTGGTCATGGTAGTATATTACAAGACAACCCCTCTTGCCAAAAGCAAGACCACAAAAATAGGGTTGAGAACAAACAAACAAAACAATTCAAATAAATACATCTTTAGTTGACATAATAATGCAACAATGATACAATAAGGATACATTGTTAAAAAAAAGTATGCCATGTCAATTTAATATTGTCTGCTTAAAAAAGCAGTGTGATTGATTTTATATTTTATTACTCTTATTGTAACTGAATGTTTTCCTGTTTTGAGGTTTCAAGCACCCCATTTGTAGGGCAGTTTTTGTAAGCCTCGCCTGTCAAATTCAATTTAATAATGTGAGCAAAGAGTTTTTACTGTCCATCCTCTCTTTTCTTTCATTAAGGTATTGCAAAAAAACATTAAATCATATTTTTTATATTTTATTGCACAAAACAATAATTATGTAATATTTTAATTGTCATTATAATTAAATTATATTTTAATGTATGCTGATTTTGCATCATTCTGCTGATTAATAACATGAGTTATTACTGATTCTGAGTTTAAACCACTTTTTTGCAGCTAAATTTTACTTCTTGTCAGAATCAAATATCTGTATGATAGTCTGGCACACTAAGTAAAAGATAAATTAAAACTTTTTTAAGAATTGCCTAGATAGGCCTACATCCAAAATATTCATTCTATTCTAGAAGATGTTTCATCAGTGGCCAATTATTAGCAAGGTTATTAAAAAGGGGATGAAAAGAGCTTGCTCACCTCCAAAAGGTTTGTCTTTGGGCCAATGCAGCATTCTCAGGCCTTTTTGTTTCATTTCATATAATATCCAATATTCAAATTACTCTTAAACTACTATCCCTTACGAAAAGAAGTTTATTCAAGTGTGCTACTAGTATAGTCCCTTTAAACTAAAAATAAGAAATTATACTTTCAGTCTACATTGTATGTACTTCTCAGAAATGTACTTAAAATTTATCTCAGACTCTTTATAGTTAAAGATAGACCTTTAGATAGAGCCTTTAAAAAATGATGGAAAAATGTCAATCTCTGTTTAAAATTGCACAAATACTTACCTAAAGACAAACTGTCTGTTGACGTTGGAAACATCAGTAATATCCATATATATTACATGAATTAACCTGACAGAGCCTTTAAAAGAGTATGATAAGACTAAGTAATAAATCTGCTAATAAAAAATAAGGGGCTAGTTTATGGTTACATTTGTTACAGAAAATTAGAGTGCAGAATTTTGTAAATTCAGTATGATTGAGAAAACACACAATAAAGAATGTGTAAACAGGCTACTTAATCACAAAAGAGAGTCACACATTCACTGATGATGACCAGCTTTAATTGAGTCTGCTGAGTCAACATCAGTCTTTAGGTATCTACCCTCACCTATCTACCTTTTGGTGACCCAAACCATCCCAACTAATTTCCGGTGACTCTCACCTAGGCTAGGAGGAAAGGACAGTCAGGAGACAACAAAGAAGGCTCAGGAGAAAATACCAGTAACACCAATACCATGTATATGTCCGACCTGCAATAGAATATGTGGATCCAGATTAGGATTATTCAGCCATCAGAAAACTCACCATTAAAAGTTGGAAGTGGACGTCATCATCGGATTCGATGGACAACAACAAGCAAGCGTCTTCCGGTGACCCACAGCGTCTTCTGGTGACCCACACCATACCAGCTTTGTATATTTACACTATAACAGTTTACAGAATTAAGCAGAAGAGTGAGTATATACACACTTCTGCTTTCTTCATCCCTCTGACAAAGAATTGTCGACCTCAAGTCTTTCACTTGTTGCACTAATCACTGCAGCATTACACACATCGCCAAATCCATCCTCAACAGACAAACAATTGTTAAATATGATTAAAAAAAATTAAATGTCAGTACTGAAATGTTAAAATAAGTCAAAAAGGTATTCTGGGCTATTAATTTTATTTGATCGTTTAAATAAAAAAAAATCATTTTAATGTAATTTTTATTTAGCCCATTTATTCAAAATCAAACAGCAACATGATATGTACTTGCAAACAAATAAAATTAAACAAAACAATGACTGACTGTGACTCACATGCAGTACAGGGGGTGTATCACAGAAAGATCCTAACTTTAAAATCCTATCTTATTTGTTTGGTAACCATGGCAATTTCAGTTAGAACCTCATTTAGAACAAAATCTATTTCTTAAGTGCATAATTTTATGCAGATATCCCAAGGGGGTAACACTTTACTTGAAGGGGTGTGCATAAGACTAGCATGACACCTTCATAATCATGACATGACACATTTCATTAATATGAAGGACGGTTTATGCATGTTTTTGACAACTGTCATTAAGTGTCATTTGCTCAATTTATGACATTATGAATGCAAATATGACATTGTTTGAGTTGTCTTTGTTATGACACCTTGACATAAACCATTGTCAACCATCATAACCAGTGTCTTTGTCATGGCAACTTGACATTACTAAGACAACACAACCTGTCATAAACATGACATAGCAGATTAATTATCAAACTTAAGAAACCATTTTATTGGTTAACATTACATTAAACTGTCAGGTGGTTGGTTTTATAAATATACTATATAAAGGGAGTATCCAATCAATGAGAGGAGAGTGGAGCGCTGTCCGTGGTGCTGAAAGGGAGACTCTCCTGTGGAATATCAATTTCTCCTGTTTCTCTACTACTCGAAGACTGTCAGATATATGATATCTTATTAGGCATACATGAGGCAAACTACTAGAGTCCCATTTTTAATGGGATTTGGCAGTTTCAGAGATTTCCTCTTTAGTAAATTGCACAGTCATGTCCAATGAACTGATGTGCAAGTTGTAAACTACTTTGATTTTACTTTTAAAATGTGTAGACAGACCATAAAAATGTGTTTGAGGGGAGGGGGAGGTGTTTAATTGCCTCCATATGCCTATTTCAATAGCGCAATGAGCACAAAACAGCACTAACATGCTGTTTATTTATAGTATAAAATATAAAATTTAGATAATCTATTTATTTATTTATTTATTTATTTTTGAAAAGTTTACCCTCGGAAATAATTAAACGGAAACAGGAACACAAAACACCACATGTCCTCAGAACTTCAAGTGGTGTGGTTCCTTTCAGATCTTCGTAATATTACGCATCTGCTTTCATATCAACGCTCGTCCTCCCTCACGAGGCTCTCAAACAAACCTCACGCACCAGAATCCCTCTCACTATCAGCATCAGCAGCACCAGCGCCAGCACCCGCCCCGTCGACTCGACTCGCCCTCCCGAGCAGCGGAGCACCGCTGTGGCGGAGTCCTTGACGGGGACGAGCACGGGTAAACACGGCAAAACACTGCTGTTTACATGAAGGCAAGCTGATTCTCGCCGGAAGGCTGCTACACGGTAAATGTAAAACGTTTTTGTATTGCAGTAGCCTATGCATGCAAATCGTGCTGCATCTTTGTAGCGAAGGACTCCTTGTGTATTTCCCGTGTGTAGGACACACCAAGGACTGTGACGCGCCAGGTGCACGGTTTTTATGATATCTGGATGTACCGAGCAAAACGATATCTTCTACATTCGCACGCTAAATTATGTTTATTTGCACACATCTTTTTTGTCGGTGTTTATATGTGCGCGCGCACAACAGATGATTCCTGCAGCGAGCATGCGTGTGTATCTTGCGTTTGTTATGGTTTTGCCTCTATTGCGCTTTCATACTGTGCTAATCCCAGGACTGTGTTTCATAACTTGAAAATTGTCGTTTCCTAGACCTGGAAATTGGTTTAATTTCTGATTTGGTTTGAGCACCTCTCGTGCGCTGTGAGTCGTGACAGGGACAGTGTTGTACGGCCTAGGGTGCAGTATGACCTTGCATCCCTGTAAGGACTTGCCAAATTGCAGAGAAAGTGTGCCTAAAAGTGGATTTGTGAGGATCTAGAAAGATCATCATGTGTAGTCTTTATCACATCCAAGAAAGTTTACATAATTTAGAGCATATTAAAACCAGTCAATCTGTACAGAATGTCTTAAGGTGCATCTCTCTCTCTCTCTCTCTCTCTCTCTCTCTCTCTCTCTCTCTCTCTCTCTCTCTCTCTCTCTCTCTCTCTGGTATCACAATCATTATCACCCTCTTCTTTGCAGGATGCTATTTGTTGCTTATTGACTTGCCATTGAGCCTGCTTGCCTTGCGGTTGTATAATGTCAGCATCCCGTCTGTCTGTCTCACCACATACACACAAGCAAGGAAAGCCAATCACACCACTTGTGGAGCTCACGTTCTAGAATAGTGGCTGTCTCCATGGCGACTGCTCTACATCCTCTCAGCATTCAAGCCAATCTTTCAAAACATTTCCTTTGCCTACAAACAACCACAGCGTACAAAGAGAGCACTCAATATATTTCACTCCGTAAGCCAGTCGCATATTAAAAATGTATATTTAATTTAACATTTTACTTTAAAAAAATATTAGAATTCAAATGCAAATATTATATATTTTTTTCATAATTAAAACAAAGCTAAAATAAAATATAAATATTAGATGCAAACTTTTAAAGGGGTCATGACATGAGAAATCAAAATTGCCTTGATCTTTTGACATATAAGGTCTTTGTTTAAAATGAGGACATTTTAAGCTCTGAAACTTGATATTTTTACAAAGTCTTTATTTAATCAAGCTCCAACAGCTTTATTAACATTATGTGTGAACCTCATGGAACATATTAAAATAATTTTAAAAGAAATCCATGTCATGACCCCTTTAACTAAACAAAAATTTGAAAAAAATAAATTACAACTATTTACAAATATTAGCACCCATTAGATTTAAGAAAACATAAGGCAGCAGCCGCTTTCATTGTGAGTGGTACCAGATTTATTAAATGGATTGCACCTAAAAAGTAGGTGTTAAAAAGTCTGAAAGTATTTATCTGTTGTTTTATTTCCAAATAGCATTTTCTTCTGTAACAAAAAAAAAGTATATTCCATACAACAACCATAGTGATCATGACTGTTTACTCAATGATTTGTTTACGAATTAGACTGATTGTATTCTGAATGTATTCTCAATTTAAATAATATGAATGCATGTTATTTTAAAATTATTTATATACCATTATTATATACTAATATTTTTAATTAGCTTTTATTTTAAGATTCTCTGTTTTCTTTTTAGATTAAGCCTTAGTATTTTAATGTTGTTTTGTCGTTCATATTTATTTTAGTATATTTATTTTAGTTTGTGTTTTAGTCATTTTAATTATTCAACTACAACATATTATATGTCAGTTAGTTTGAATGTTTAAAGATTTTCCATCCAATATTTATATTTTATTTCAGCTTTATTTCAATTAATTAAAATATTCTTTATAGTTTTAGTTATCAATAACATTACTGTAATAATGACTCCAGAAGTCTTATAGAGGATTCTATAATATGGATTACTTTATCCATATACTGGACAGTCTTGGTCACTGTAAACTGTTTTTGTATGAAAAAGACCTGCATGAAGAACTAAGTTGACAAACAGATCTCCTGTTGTGCTGCTTTGTTCTTTATCATATATGCTTTTTATTCAAGTCATAATCTGTTTGAGAGAAGCAAGCCACCTGTGTGAGATATTTGGTTGTTGGGATTTTTTGAGAGGTAAACATTCTTTCTGCACTAAACTCTGGCCCAGTTTCACAGACAGGGCTTAGATTAAGCCAGGATTAGGTCTTAGTTCAATTAGGGCATTCAAGTATCATTAAAACATGCTTTGAAAAAACTACTGGTGCATTGAGACAAAAAACTATGCACTGACTATTTACTGTGGAAGTGCTTCGTTAAACAGATCATGCATTGTTGAGATAGCTTAACCCTTGCGAGAAACCGGGTAAAGGCTGAATGTTGGTATAGAGAAAGAGTCTGGGTCATATACGCTCTTCTGCAGCTTTCTGCACATTTCATTCGACAGCAGACAGAGGTCGTCCAGTGCTGGTGACACTGTAGCAGGAGCATGACGCAGCAGATTTCAACATCAAAATGTAACTGAATCACCAGTGAGCTGATTATACATTATCTTTATTAAGCCTAATAAAAACTCTCGCATAAAATAGACAAAAAAAAAGTCTGTGTAACTGTGTAAGAGACTGAGACTCTAGTCTTCTGCATAGGATAGATTTAGCTGCTGCACTCTACATTATGACTCACACTGCGTCAGAGGGAGACCACACTGTCCCGATACTGACTCAGCGGTTGCACATTTTACAGCAAAATGTGCTAGGTTTCTGTTGTTTTGTTCATTTTTGTCACCCAACCAACCCCAAGTGTTTGATAGGTCATGTCATCAAAGTGAAGGATTGAGTTGCTTATTTTTGTCAGTATATTCTGTGTATTGCTGCTAATACTGAGCTGTGCCAATGGCTTTTTAGTTATTAATTATTTATTATTAATTAACCCTCATCCTTCCCTCGCACTTAGTAACAAATCCTTCCCTCGTGGGTCAAAATGACCCGAAGCCCTAAAATTATGCTTAGGTATATATTTCATTTCACTTTTGATAATAGTATTTTGATAGTAAGAGTATTCCTCATTTAAATAATTCCTGCTCAAGGCATGTGCAAAACAGAGAAAACGCCAAATTGAGTTGTGTTAGTAGTACAGTATATTGAAACTCTTGGTTATGTCAAGTGGCGTGACATTTCCGAAACACGCTCGAAGCGGACCAATCACAACACATTTTCAGAAAGATTTTGCTTTTCGGAAGGAGGGGCTTCATAGAGACCGCAACTAAACATAGCGTTACTGACTGACTGACTGGTAAGTGAGATGCTGCAATAGTGGAAAATAATGTAAAAAATGATGTGGTTTTTGAACATTCAAGCATGAAATTCTGTTTACCCCACAAAAAACTTTGAAAAAGGGCATAATAGGTCTCGGTTCTTTCAGGCGCTTCATATAGCAAACCCTTAAAGGGTTAGTTCACACAAAGATGAAAATTATCCCATAATTTCTTTCTTCAGGTGTACTTTCATCTTTCAGCCAAACAAAATCGGAGTTATATAAAAAAAATATATATATACTGGCTCTTCCAAGCTTTATAATCAATGGTACCCTAGATTTTGAAGACTAAAAAAGCACATCCATCCATCCATCATAAAAGTAATCCATATGGCTCCAGGGTTTTAATAAAGGCCTTCTGAAGTAAAGATATGTGTTTTTGTAAGAAAAATATCCATATTTATAACTTTATAAACTATAATTACTGGTTTACGGTAACAGCCACGCTCAAGTCTAACGGAACAGTGACCTCTGACCCGACGCGTGACGTATTGACGTATCTTTATTTTTTTTTTGGCATAAAGGTTCTTTTAAAACTGAGTCAAAAACTCTAGGGTTATATATTGAACCCCATTGAACCTTTTTTTCCTCATTTGCTTGTTTGTCTAGTTCTCTCAATTTAAAAATGCTTGCTGCGTCATGAATGAAAACATTTTTAGAGCTTCAGCCAGACCTTGACATCTCTGAGTAGTCCAAATGTGAAAGTTAAATCTCTATTACTGTATTTCTGTTGTCTGGCTCAGCACCAGCGCAGAGTCAGAGACCAGCAAGTCCGTGTCAGCACAATGTTAAATTTATTACAGCTCTGCAAGCAATGCTGCCGCCAGGTCTGCTGAGTGTGAAGAGGTCAGACAGCTTAAATGAAATGTGCAGATTGTCATGTTTCCTTTTGACTTTGATGGCATGATCTTCCTCACTTGATCAGAGATAAAAATGAGAATATGTGCAAACATTTAGTGGATGTCTCAAAGGGACAGTTCACCTAAAAGTAAAAAGTTTATGAAATCGTTTACTCATTCTTCCCTCTGTGGATCACAAAATTATCTTTTCCCCCAGCAAACGTAACTTCTTTTATGCTCCACAGACCAAAGAAAGTCATACAGGTTTGGACCAACATGGAGGGTGAGTAAATGATAACATACATGTAATTTTGGGGTGAACTGTTTCTTTAATAGTATTATAAACTTTTTATTTTATTTTTGACTGTACCTTCTTGTGACACTGCTGTTATGTTAATGAGATGAGGGTTCATTTATGGATTGCTATTTCCTCTAGTCAAAATGACTTCATTATAGTCTGTGTTCTTGTATTTTATTCAGGCTGGCTGCAGCTGAGCGTTTCATCCTGTGTTGACAGGGAGGAGGACAGATCCAGCTGAAGAAGGAGAAAGAAGGGAGAGGACTGCTGACTCCATGTCTTCGCCTTCAAATAAAAGATCTGGTTCTGGATCACGCAAGTAAGGCACATTTCGTCTGTCATTAATCTTCTTTCGAACCGACATTCTTTCACATTTGCAGCTGTGTTGGTGCTTTGCTGTAATACTGTATCTAACCCATGTAGCTGCTCTTAATCACACTCATTTCTCTGCTGCAGTTTAATGACCTTTTGAGCTTCAAGTGCTTCAATAATCCTCTCTTCTGCTGCTGTCATTAATACATCAGATGTTTAGCTCTTTCAATTTATCTCCCTGCTGTCAAGAATTTTTAACTCTTCAACTACCAGGTTGTATGAAAATGGTTTTAAAAGAAGTCACTGCAAAAGGGTGCATTTATTTGATCAAAGTTACAGTAATTCAGAAATGTTATTACAATTTAAAATAACTGAGTGTAATGTAAAAAAAAACAATAATAATAATTTATGGTATTTCCATGATGACAAAACTGACTTTTCAGCATCATTAATCGAGTTTTTACTGTCACATGATCCTTCAGAAATCATTCTAATATGATGATTTGATGCTCAGGAAACATTTCTTATTATTACCAGTGTTTAAAACAGTTTTGCTGCTTATGATTAGTCTAATGCAACCTTTCTAAATAATAGTGTAAATTTCTTCCCAAATACATTTGTAGCACCACAGATATAAGACCTTCCATTCCTTTGCACAGAGTAAGAAGTCTGGCATAGACTGACTAAAACAAATAAGAAAATTCCACCAAATTATATACAAAATATGTGTCAATCAGATTTTTCATGAAGCACAAGGATAAAGCAATATTTTTAATAAACTTCGGGTATCGTTTAAAATAGTGTGCATCTCAGAAATGCTGTCATGAGTAACTTTAAACTGCAATACTACATACCACTGTCTCAGTTGCTTTTTTATAACGGTTGTAATAAAAAACTATAAGTGACAATTGTATGAATTATGCAACAATGTATAAAAGGAAAAGTTGTAGTTTACACTTTGGGTTAAAGCCAAGCCAACATGAGTTCTGTCTGAACAGATCATTTTGTCACTGCAAAAGATGTACCAGTATTGGCAGTGGGTATTCATGGAAACAATGCAGTAGAGCCCAGCTCTGTGCCTCTGTCTCATCTCTTTCCTCAGATTCAACCTGCTGAAGGCCCTACAGCCTAAGCACCGCTTGCAACAAATGCTGTCGTCTCCCACTGCATCCCCTGCGTGAGACTCTGGTTCAGTACCCTACAGTAGGGCATGACTGTAGTATAGACAACACTGCTGCACTGGGCATTCACACGCCGATTTAACACCAGTTTATTACCTGATTTCACTGATGCTGATGTTGAGGATCTGAGAGGGCAGTTCTGATACTCTCTGGTCTTTGACAGAGGCTCAGAGGAAGTTAATAATCCAGTAATCTGTTCCATGAGTAGCCATTTTGGCTCTGACTGAATTGAAAATCTGAGACCTACAATGAATGTGATATTTTCACAGTGATTCTAGTGAGTGTGTGGCAATGCAGTGCACATATTCACTACACCGCATCACCCGACTTTCCCTCAATACGTCCATATCACTGGAAACATGATGGACGTACCTGGTCTGTCCAGCTACCGTAGCTGCTTTTCAGTTTCCCTTCCTTTCCTTGCTATCATTATTGATAGCAGAGTCCTTTTTTCTCTCTCTCTCACTCTCTCTTTCCTCAAGCACGCTTTGTTTCACTTTACTTTTATTTTCTCTGCTTTGCTCTCACCTTAACCATGACCTTGGCTTGCTTTCATGGTTCAAGTTCAGCTAACCTCTTACAGTCCACCAGTGGTGGTCCTGGTGGACAGTATAAAGTGACTTGTCGCTGTAAATGTGCTGTTATGATTGGTCTGTTTTTACATTTTAAAATTATATTTGGACCAGTGTTGTTTGAGCATTATTAAATATTAATGTTTTTATTTATATTTAAAATTATTTTTATATTTTATTTGTAAGTTTTTCATCTAATATTTATGTTATATTATTTTATCTTTATTTCAGTTAACAAAAATGAAGATTACCATTTTGTACACTTTTGCCAACTTAATGCATATAGACATTTATGACCTGGTTTTGTCTAATAATTATTGCTGATTTTTGATATTGCTTTGATAGGATTTTTAAAGCCTCTGCTGCAACTGTAGTTTTAAAAGGTGGTCAATTGAGTTTTTCTGCAGTTAATGCTGATATTTACTCAAAACTCACTTACAAAATTGAAATGAAACTGACCAAATATCAGCTGATTGATACCAGACTATCATTAGATTCCAAGTTATCCATCATGAATGCACCACTCTGCACCACTTAAACGAATTGCTTTCATTCAGTGCTGCTAACCTACTTGTTCCCAAATGAGAATGTTTCTGGGAGATTAAAGAGTCATTATGCTCTAAGCTACCCCATGATCCATTGTTCCAGAATTTGACAGGTGATTGTGTACTGTTTTGCCTCAGCTTTATGATTTTGTTAGGCTATGTGAGGTCAGCATAAAGCTTGAAACTCCATTTACAGGAGGTCATTTTTTTTGTTTACGCAATGCCAGTAATGCCAGTAAAGATGAAGGAAACAGTGTAATTGTGTCAAAAATAATCTAGTAAGCCTTTGTAAAATATGTCCAGCATGTCTTTTATTCTCTTAAGTGTGGCAAAGCGGCTCTAATCCTAGCCAGCCCTTTGCTAGTGTTTCTGACCAGAATTAATTATAACAAGCTCCTTTTTATCTATCTGGCTGTCTATGACTCAATTAATTAGTCAGACAATCTGTTCAATTATCTGTCAGATCTGCAACCTCATGTTTCATGGACATAAAAAAACAACTTTCGTCTAAATGTTAATTTTAATTGGATTTGTTAAATGGACTTGTTAAATGATGCCTACCCAGAGGTTGCTTTAACCAAATATTTTGTACATTTAAATGATTTACGTTATTTTGAGTGTATCAAAAAGACCAAATCTGCATGTCTATGTATTTTTTTTGGGAAACTGAAAAAAAGTGATAGAAATGGAGCATAATTGTTACAGCCCAGTGCTTAAAAGTGCTGCATAATGACTTTTCGTAACACAACCTCTACTTCTATCCAAATTCATCCCATATTTATAGCACAGATTTCAAGAAAATGTCCACAGAACATTCATTTGAATATCTACAATACAGGTCAAGCTATTAAGGTGAACTTTAGGTGTGTGCTACCCTGTGTAATGATTCCATCTTGTTTGTGGGTCAGTTTTGACTATTGCAGGTTTATAGAGCTAGACTACACACCCATGGAGTCAGGCATTATGGTCTCTATGAGACAGAGCAGAGGATTTCTGACACCAAAGTCCCCGGAACGCCACTGTCGGTCAGCGCTCCATTATCCCTCTTTCTTTCATCAGTGCTGTCTATTTCTCCTCCTTTTTTCTCTTCATTTCTTCACTTTTCTTTGTTGTTTGTTGTGGCATTGTGTCAGCATGGATTCAAACTCTTCAACCACTGCACAATATTCCTATAATATCCTACTTTTGATTCTTTGATTGGGGGGTGGGGGGGGGGGGGGGGGGGGTTAAAGCTTGAATTGCATATGTGTGTCAAAGTTAACAATGATTTCATATTTGTGGTGTACAAAGTAAATCTTTGCTCTCATCAGATCATCATAATGGAGCTGCTGTCAATTTCTGCTTATTCAGCTGGAAGATTCTTTCTCATAACTGATTCATGATTGATATTTATCATGATCTGTGCCTCAGCTTATATAATACAACTGCTTGTATTACTATGACATTTGTGCCATTTTTTGTAGTTTAATGTGAGCTGGTTGTCTTTTTCTTTTTTTACATCAATAAAAGGTGTTTTCTCCCGAATGTATCTTTAGAGGCATGTTAGTCATTTTGTATCGGTGGGCATGTTTTTTTTTGTGTGTTTCATGGAATTGTACTTTTTGTTTGTTCATGTAAGTGTGTGTTTGTGCACTCTGTTTATACCTTGTCTTGGGTCCTCTTAAGTGGCTTTGAAGGTGACACTGAGTTTGTGATTCTGTTATGGCACAGACGAAGTCCAGCACCTGTCAGTAACCGCGATCCCTATGGGAATGCTTCTCTTAGCAGCAGTAGCAATTCAGGGTCATGCAAGGGCAGTGATGGAAGCCCAACCCATAGGTGAGACACAACTCACCCAGAGATCAATGATGCATTGCTCCTTTTCAAACATCTTCTTTCTTGTTTGTTTATATATTGTATTGTTTTTCTATATACCTCTTTTCTCATTCATATCAGGCGTCACATGAAATACACCACCTGCAATGATAACCATGGTATCCGGCCCCCTCCACCTGAGCAATATCTAACTCCACTGCAACAGAAAGAGGTGTGTATCAGACACCTGAGAGCTCGGCTTAAAGAGACCATCGACAGATTGCAGGATAGGTAAGGCATGCATCATTCAAATGAGGACCAATGCAATAATGATCTCATCAGTCTATGATTAAATTAGTTTTTATCTTTAAGCAGCTGCTTTGAGCAGCAGTTAATTAAACTGGTTCTTTTTTATTATTGTTATGCAAATTTGCACTTGGTTGATGATTTCCAGACCATGTAACAATTACAAAGACTGATTGTTTGCTTACCATTGTATATTACCATTTAGACTGTGCAATTTGTCATTTATTTCCCTCTAATGCAAGGCCTCTAAACTAAATATTTATTACTTATAAACTGTTTTTTAATGGCAGCCCCATTTGTCTAATAGCAATGGAGTTAATCACTTGAGCCACAAAGGCCACATGAGTAATTACTGTCAAGCCACAGAAAAATTCACAACAACAATGCTGATTGGCTGGTGGCATCACAAGAACATGCAGTGGCAAACAGTGAATGGCGTTCAATGGAGAACGTTGTTGTTGTTTTGCACCATGCTAACCAGACAACCCCTGACCCCTGGCTCTTTTCAAATAGGTTTCCTTGCACACTCCCCTTCTGCCACTGGTCAGACAAACATAGTCCCTTTTTAAACTCACACAATTGATTAAGCTAGGATGTGCTGTGTTGGGCCGCTCTAACAGATCAGTGTTGAAACTGTCACAGAGCCATGTTGTTCACAATTTTCAAGAAAAGGCCAACTATCGGTGACTGACATATAGTTGGCAAATTTAGATGTAGTTGGGATAGGACAAAGTATTTTCAGTTGCACTTTATTTTACAGTACGTGTACCTACTTGGGGATCAGGGTTAGTATGCAATTACTATAATAAATACAGAGTATGTACATGGGGAACAGGACTGTAAAATAAAATGCTACCGTTTTTTCAGATCGGAAACATTTTACACAACAGATTTAATTTTGGTCTTTTCTCCACCTGCTGGTCACTACTTTTGTACATTTGTGCCTTCCTTTTCTCTTTTGACATCCTCCGTTTCTTTCTCACTTTTTCCTCCTCCTTCATAGGGACACTGAGATTGATGAGTTGCGTACTCAGCTGTC
This sequence comes from Chrosomus eos, assembly GCA_036326025.1. NCBI lineage: Eukaryota > Metazoa > Chordata > Actinopteri > Cypriniformes > Leuciscidae > Chrosomus > Chrosomus eos. The sequence goes on along the minus strand of CM070837.1, from coordinate 24,399,937 downwards.
TCGTATGCAAGAAGACTGGATTGAAGAGGAGTGCCACCGTGTAGAGGCCCAGCTGGCTCTAAAGGAGGCTCGCAGGGAGATCCAGCAGCTGAAACAGGTTGTAGATGTTGTCTCATCCAGTCTGGGAGACACCGACACTGGGGTGCAGAAGTGCTTCCAAGACATAAACCTCCAGAACCACAAGCTGGAGTCTTTATTGCAAAGCATGGAGCTGGCTCAGGTCGGGACCACCAAAGCAGGAGAAGCCCTAGTGGGTGGAGGGGTGGTGGGGGCAGGGCTGGAGGTCAGCGAGGGCCTGGAGGAGTCTTCAGAAGGCTCCCCAGCTCGCTCGCTTACCCGCAGCTCTACCTACACCAAGCTGAGTGACCAAACCGGCCCGGAACGTGGGGGTAATGAAAACGGGTGTGATATTCCATGTTTGTCAGGCGAGGGCACGCAGGACAGCGGGTTTGTTTGCTGCGGAGACAGTGGAAGAGGAGCTAGCAAGGCAGACCTGCTCCTGGAGGCTGCATTTCTGTCCCAAGAAACTGCTTCGCTGCTCAATGCGTACTCCCGCCTGCCACACTCCTCCACCTATGAGGCGCTGTGCAACAGTGAGACGGGAGTTGCACCACTCCTCTGCAGTGGGATCGGAATGGGGACCAGTGTTAGCGTAAGTAATCCATGTCTGTCACATCATCATTTATACCTGCACCATCTGCGTGAGCAAGGCATTCAGACCGACCATTCTCCAGCTTCAGCGCCACCACATGGCCCCAGTACATCTTTTAACTCTGATCTGGACACTATTGCTGAGCGTACCTTCCGCTCTCAGGCCTGCAGCCCGACCTCTACCTGGATGTCTGATGAGGGAGATGATCTGGAGTTGGTATCTACAGAGTCAGCCTTACAGCAACAGTTGCCACAACTTCCATTGTCACTGATTTTTCCACTAAGTCTGCACCGGTTGTTGCAATGGAGCCTTGTGCACCAACTGCATCAGTTCCAAAAGGACCTGCACCTTTAGCGTTGATCCCCATGGAGTGCCCCGTCAAGGAGACTACCGTTTCAGAGTCCCTTACAGACTTGGCAATCACAACAACAGCTTTGACCACAGAGACCATTGGATCTCCAGTAACCAACTCTGTTCAACCTCAACTTCTAACAGACCCTTTGCCAAACCCTGGGACCTCCCCTTGCTCTGTGCAGACTTTGGTCGAAGACAGAAGAGGACACACTTCCACAGACCACTCAGCCTCGTAGTGTACTTACAGAGGCTGGGGTTGCAGGGGATAATGTAATCAATATAGGTTCAGATGATGAAGATGAGGTTGATGAGAGTGCTACGAACACAGATTCCAAGTCGTCTGGCTGCGGTTTACCTGTAAAGAACTACTGGAGCCGGCACTTCCTAGTGGATTTGCTTGCAGTGGTCGTGCCAGTGGTCCCCACAGTGGCATGGCTCTGTCGGGGTCCACACCGTGATGGTCAGCCAATGTACCATATTGGTTCTCTGTTGCGGGGTTGCTGCACTGTGGCCCTCCATTCCCTGCGTCGAGGAGGTGGTCTTCGGCACTACCCCGCAGGAGGAGGTGGTCCAGGAGGAATGAATATATGAGACCTTCTCTTCTGTCTTGGGAAGCCCTGAAGCCAGTGATATCACAAGATGTGCAATAAGAGAGTGGTTAAAACTTACAAATTAATTGAGGCAACCACTGGAAGCATGGTGTCTGAGCACAGCACCTTAATGCTGTGGTTCTCTATGGTCTATATTCAAGAGGAGATAAGAATGAGGAAGAAGAATCACTAGCATGTATTTACACCTACAAATAAGATGCTCATGAAGACTTGCGAGCTTTCACCTGTCTCCACAACTGCTACACTGCAAAGAGGCAAGATTATGTGTTCTGAATGACTGACACAATGACTCAACTTGTGAGTGACACTAAAAGATCCCCTTTAATATGATTGTGTTACCCTTATTTTGAGTGAAGAGACGCAATAAGTAATGGGAAGGAAACTGATCTTTTGTGCGTCACTCTCACTGTCACTGCAGGGTGTGTGTGTGCTGTATATGTGAGTTGATTTATCTGAGCGAGTGTTTTTGTTGTGTTAATGTACAGTGCAGCCCAAGTACCTGGATTACTAATGGCCATCATTGTTGTAGCCGTAAGTGCAGTAGTTAGCTCTCCCGCTACTTTTGCCTGTGTGGCTCAGAGCAGTCATCTTTTCCCCTTAAGGAGCCAGGCAAGCGCCTTCTCATCTATATGCTTTGCATATACAACTAGTGTCCTAGATAAATGCTGTCACAAACTGATACTTAGTCCATCTGGAGTCTTTTAGAAAATTTATTCTTTATTCTAGGCTCAAATAAGTGGGAAAGTTTGATGGTTTAGAAATGCTCTGTATGGTTGAATGCTAAATTGTGTATTTAGGAAAAGGGCAACATATTTTATGTAATAATATTAACAGTAAAAAGATTCAGCGTTTAGACAATGATCAGGGTTAAATTACTCTAATTGGGTCATGGGAGCTTTTTCACCAGAAATTAATTTTATGATTTTCTTTCACTGTGTGAATAATTTTTTTTTCACTGTGTGACCATCAAAATACTGTCATAGCCAAATGTTTTTTGGATAAAAGACTACGCCTTAATAATAGGTGTAAATGTAATGTTTACTGTTGCTAAGTTATACAGTTATAGCGATTTTGCTCTGGCCGTTCTGGGGTGCTTGCTGTTTAACTACCATAGTATGATAGCCTGGTCCCACCCATAGATGGGTGTATAAGAAGTGGACAGAGCCATCTCATTGGAACTCAGTTGAGACAGTTGAAGCCATTTTTAGCGATTTTTGAGCACTTCCGTTCCTGACGCGCAGACTCAAACGACTCAAACTAAGCTTGATGATGTGAGCAACCTGTCTGACAGACGTACATCTTCTAGTAGCTGTGCGTGAAAATTGCCAACGTTAATCTTGCAGAGACGGGGAACTTGAGCAAAGAGTTCTCATACCGAATTATTTCAATTCCCCAAAAACGTTGATGAAATCTTTTGCCCTGTTGCTTTTATGGACTCATTATCTATGGGCTTCTCCCTTGACGGGACGTCCCCCGATTGCCTGCGAGCTTCTCCTTCTGTCTGTACGGTAATTTCTGTACAGCGCAACAGAGAGTCGAGTGGTTATGATGCAATCGTTAGCCTATTTTTACAAAAACTGTTTCTACGGGGCCATAATGTAACATAGAAGGTAATGGAGCCCTTTATACATTGTTGTGATTTTTAGAAATAAATAATGGACAAATGGAGTCTTTAAACGCATCAGATGTAAAGTTATTCTCTGTCAAAGTGACGCCAAAATGAATGGGAGTCAATGGAAATGCTAACACAAGTGAAGTTCTGCTACAAGATGGCGGCACCCGGCCGGCTTCAAATTCCGGTCGATGGATTACCCCCTTGGTCCCACCAGACTCTCGTACATTTCATTTGTACATCGAGTCTGGCACTGCTCCATTGACAATCGTTAACTTCCTTGTAGGCGGGTACTCTATTGAAGTCTAAAACTATTGGATCTGCCCAGAGTCACTCTATCTGCCATAACCAATCGCTAACGTTTGGTTGTGACATATGCATTTTCCCAAACCCCGTGGGAGGATGGCCATAAACACAAAACTAAGCAAAGATTGTTCTTGCTCCGGCTTTAACTTCTTGATCGGTAGCGTTGCCACAACGGACCGAATGGCTTCGCTCGCATCTTTCTTATTTTCAACTACAACTCAAAATAACGCACGAGTCGACATCAACGTCATCATTCTCAGCCACTCCCTCTGTTCGCTGATTGGCCAGGTAAAAAATTGATCGAAGAAAATCAAAGTCTACTGCAGAATCCCAGACGGAGTACTGAAGGAAAATAAAAATTGAGCGGAAGTACGTAGGAGGGCGGAGTCAGGCTAATAGTATGACGCATCGTTGAAGAAATCAACTAGCTAGTCACGACTGTTTCCCGAAACCATGTCACAAAGTGGTCGTTCAGCCGTGTTGGTTTAGGATGTCACGCACGTGGTGAAGTATAACTTATTTTAATGAATCTGTTTGAGATCTAATTAATGCTAAATATTTTGCTATAAATTACGGACATGGCATCTGAGGACTATCTCAGTTATTTTGCTTTATTTACAGATTCAATCATAGGGCCATTTAAAAACGAGGCTTAAGTATCTTGACAAACTAAAAGACGTAAATGACATTTGAATGTATTCTAAATAAAAGACATAAAAGATAGTAGCTACTGAATGTCAGCTTGCTCATTTTGCTCAAGAGAAGGATTTATTGAGTCCACATGTCATGTAAACAAAAATAAACTATGCATGCTCCTAACCACAGGTCGAGAGCTGTCGTTCCAACCACACAACTTTGCGATGCTATTTGTGAATGTTCCTTATAGTTTCGGGAAACACTGACTCGTTGAACTATGCTGATAACGACGGAACTTGCGACCATAGTTGGCTAACCATGCTTTTGGGAAAAGCACCCTAGAGCTGGGAGCGCTAAAAACAACACTAAAGAGTGTAGCCTCTTGCGTCAGTCACTAGTGCACCTGTTGAGGTTTCCTTGCAGAGGTCATACCAGCTGTCCTGCGTTCCACTATAAAAACTGAAATGAATTTATCATTACACCTTACTAAACATGTTGTTGCTATGCTAATATGTTATTGACGTAGCTAATATGTTATTTCAGAAATACTATGTAATATAGGCCTAAGTACACTAAAAATATCAAAGAAAAAAATACTTTGTATTGTTACTGGTATGAAAAGCGTAATATACAACTTGTATATAAATTTAATAATGTATTAAAGTTAATACAAAAAAATTGCATGCAGAAACATCTGATTTTAAACCTCTTTTTCCAAACATTTGGCAATGACTGTATGTTCATGTTGACCATTTATTTGACTGACACTAAGGTGATGTGGATTGCACTATAATTCACTTTATAAGTAATTACTTGAAGTAAACTTGATTGTGTTTCTGTCTGTCCAAAGGCCAATGCATACATGTGGATGTGTGGCAGTTAGATTTCACCAACCACCATTTCAAATTATCATCACTGATTCACAAATTTACTTAGATATTTATACTTTGTGTATGTGACAACTGGATTGAAAATAGTGTACCAGATAATCAGCCAGATGAACACTAATTGTAGTTATTTGCATCTCACATATATCATCTTATCTTCTGTCCCGCTAAACCATTAAAGCCGCTGCCTTTCGGTCTACCTCCTCCCTCTGATATTGTGTACAGTATGTAGTTGGATAGTCTTTATTTGTTGTCTATTTGCAAAGTTCGCTTTGCTGCTTTCTATTGTGCAGATTTTGTGCGGCATCTGTAAGGTGTTCAGCGCTTGATATTTATTCTGCTTGACAATCTTAATTTGTGCTTTACGTGGCGTTTAGTGCATACAGATGTCTTTAATTTAGTCTAGTCCCTGCACTTTTTACCTCATTCCAACTAGGCGCTTATTAAAGAATCTTACAATAGATTATAAGAAAAGAAGGCATATATGTTCCTGAATTTGTTTTGTTTGTTTAAACTGAATGTGTGTTTTTCAGATAGTTGTCTTTTGGCTTAACGGAATATGAGGTTAAATGAGATTGTAAATCAAGCGCTACTCCAAGAACAGGTTTCCTCCAAACTGCTACTGTCTGTTTGTCAATGAAATGTACGTAAATAACTATTGCATTAGTTATTTGACCAGATAAATGTTTTACGCTGATGTAAAGCTTTGTTTAACTGCTGAATTGACACACAAGGCCTTGATAAGATTTTCTTAAATTTTTTGAAGCCATATTACAAGCAGAGATGTGTATGTTGGCCCTATATGCTGGTAAATTTGAGTAATAATATTTCTGTCTTATATTATTACTTATAGTATAATAGAAGTGTGTGCTGGAGATTTGTGTTACAGCATCAGTTAATTTTTCTTTCTGCATTTGGATGGCAACTGATAATCACAGATTATTTGCTTTAAAGCTTCAGATCCATCATTAAGAAGTCCATGTTAGTTTACTAATAAAGTATTTGTTAATTATCTTCTGAGGTTAACAGGCTTTCCATAGAGGACTGCATTGTGTCCGTTTCTTTTTATCACCTTCAAATATGGTTAGACTTTAGTACCACATATATTTTGCAAATTATTTGGAAAGATTGAAAGTGGTTTAGCCGCCAACAAGTCAAAAGTCGTAAGCCATGTTTTTTTCTTTCAGAGTGAATATTGAAATGTAAAATTGGTGGCAAACCGACATTCACATCAGTAGTTTAGTGTCGGTTAAACAGGATTATACGACTGTGCCTAGAAGATTAGATCTCAGAGAGGTACATTTGTTATAGAGATTTTTTCTTACATAGTAATTCCAATGACGTTTACATTTTTCATCTGGCACTTCAGTTTTGGCTCTGTATTGTCTAACAGTATCGGCACCCTGAGTGGAACCAGTCTTGTAAGTCTGGCATTGTTTCATATTGTCTATTGATATTTTTGTGTAGAATAATATTTTTTATGGTAAAATTCGTGTGAATAGACATGACATCACTGCAGCACATTGCTCTCGACCAACATCGCTCTGTAAAAGGATCTATATTAAACAGCATGGTGAACAAAGACTTCTTGCTACTTTTGACGTTTTTACATCCGTTGTTTTAAGTTCCTAATCATCTGAAAAAGAGCAAATGTGTAGACCATCTTTAAACATTTGAGCAAAATATTCCAATGGTATCACCAGGATGATTATTTATTTTTGTAATAATTTCAGTCTTCAGGTTACATTCGTATATAAATTTTTAGAGACACTAAAACATTTACAGGATAATGACAGAATATCATCAAAGATTAAACACCTAAAAAACATGTTCAAAATCAATAAGAAATGAGTTGTGAAATTACAACTTCTGGCCAATGATTCATTCTGGCAGAGTACAGCTGTCTTGGCATATAGATGTTCAACAAAACAAAGTGTTTGTGCATAGTGGGAGAAATGGAAAAGATAGGAGTGTTGAAGCTAACGCTTTTCAAAAAGGAAGCTCAGATTCAGGTTTTAACCACTTGCCTCCCAGCCAAATTAAAATAATCGGATAATAATAATAATAATACTCAATTATGACAATGGATTATTATATAACATGTAATATGACAACAATTAAAGAATGGCAACAATGACATGAAGGACAGAATCAAGAACTAGAAGGCGAAACAATAACAGCCAACAAGTAAAATAAAAAAGGCCATTTGTACATGTTATAAATGAATGTGATTGAGGAGGTTTAACCCATCAGTGAAAGACGACCCATGTGATGGAAGGCTCCAATGGGAAGGCTAGAGATTGTAGGCATTGTGGAAGGGGGTGTGCGTGTTCTCCTGTGTTCAGACCTCAGGCACAGAGTGATCCATTGAGGACTTCAGCAGGCCGCTTGACATCCTGCAATACACAGATTAGAGCTGTCAGCAGAACATTTTGCCTGACAATTATTTCTGATACAAATTCTTCAGATTATTGATGTCCGTTTTTGTTCATGTCACACCGTAAGCTTAATACACATTAAGAAGTCATTTATTTACAAGTCTGATCACAGGGAACATTCAAATCTGTGTTGGCGCTACTGCTGACCCAGAGAGAGCAGTGGTCATGTATAGATATGAAACCGCTTTACAAACTGTCATTTCAACCACAAGGTATCAATATTTCTGTTACAAACTCAAATTATCACAAAAGCACTGGGATACAAGTTTATAGTTCGGGTATAAACACTGATGACTACATTAGCCATCAAAATAGAGTAAATCGTCATTTGAAAGGAACTTGATGCTTCAAATAACTATTGTATCAGTTATACTGTTGCACCAGTAGATGGTGACAAGTGACTGTTAAAAAATGCATTTGCACTTGAACCAGTCATTCAGGAGATTTATTGTAAAAAAACGCTGATTCATGGGGTAATGAAAGTCTACTTTACGAGTGAGTCATTGAATCAATCATTTAAACCGATTTGTTTTAAATAATTCAAATTAACAAAAAAAAATGTTTTTTAAATTGACTGCAGCAATTAACATTTTGTCAAAACCTCGAGTAAATTAGCCTATGTTACTTCGTTCAATTGTCTATTTAGAATAATGGGAAAAACGTGCTCCCTATTTTAAACCAAAGAAAATCATGATTTTCAATTTATCCTGAATCGTGCAGCACTACTGGGTAGATTTGATGGTGGGTTAAGGTTTACGGCAAAGCTCCACTGTGAAATTATAGATGTAAATACAGAAATTATTTACAGCTGTAATTACATGCAGGTTTTTTTAAAAATACAAGTACACTTTATTTGTATTATTTGTAACTGCTATACTACAATTATTAGATAATTTAGGAGGTAAATGGGTCTCACTTCTTAATCATGTGGTCGTAGATGAACTTAGGCATGATGGTGATGGTCATGGCAGTAGGAGATGTGGTCAGGATGTCCTTGATCTGAGTGTCCTGGAGACAGAAAACAAAATAACTTTACAAATCTATAATTGATCAACTAATTTTATTTCTTACAGTAAGTGATAGATATGGATCTCAGTTTAATATTGAAATGCCCTTTTTAACATTGTATTTATGGGTTTGTGATTTTATTATAAAAATATTTGGTACTGGGACATGACAGAGACCACATTTAAAGGCATATCCTGAAAAAAACTCACTTTGAGTCCAATAACGTTCTGGCCATTGATCTCGCAGATGTAGTGATCTGTGAGCAGGCCATTGCGGGCAGCAGAACCATCCTTCACTAGAGACGTGATGCGCCCGGATTTGAAGATGAAGCCCACGTGGCCGGAGCTGTCCTTATGCATGGTGATTGTGCGCTGGAATGGTCTGGAACACAAAATATATAAATATATTCAAAAGTTGATCTCTATTTGCATAATCTGTGGCATGATGTTGAAAATTATTTTGATTCAACCTGTTTTTAGTGTGATCATGATATTGCATATAACTTTAACACAAACAGTAAGGTTATTAAGTGATTGATGTCTCATGTCACCATGCAGTTTGTTCTGTGGCTATACTTCAAAAATGGTGTATTTAAATGTTTAGGAGCCTTACTGTAACTAAATTTAGTTTAATGTTTTTAGCAAAATTACTTTGTGGTAATCACCACTTTGTCACAGATGTTACAGAGCTTTTCATATTGAATTTAAAAAAAATACTTCAACCACCAGGAGGCAGCAAAGAACTACACAAATATAGTAATACACCCGTCATGCTGATTCTGTCGAATTTCCACGTATATTAAATATTAAATTGTATATACACTACCGTTCAAAAGTTTGGGGTCGGTAAGAGTTTTAATGTGTTTAAAAGAAGTCTCTTCTGCTCACCAAGGCTGTGTTTATTTGATTAAAAATACAGAAAAAACAGTAATATTGTGAAATATTATTCTAATGTAATTCAGCTGTTTTCTATGTGAATATATAGTAAAGTGTAATTTATTCCTGTGATCAAAGCTGAATTTTCAGCATCATTACTCCAGTCTTCAGTGTCACATGATCCTTCAGAAATCACTATAATATGATGATCAAGAAACATTTATGATTATTATCACAGTTGAAAACAGTTTTGCTGCTTCATATTTTTGTGCAAACCGTGATTCATTTTTTTCAGGATTATTTGAAAGTTCAAGAGAAAAGCATTCAATTAAAAAATAAATATTTTGCATTAATATAAATGTCTTTACTGTCACTTTTGATCAATTTAATGAGTCCTTTCTGAAGAAAAGTATTAATTTCTTTAAAAAAAAATTAAAAATCGTATTGACCCCAAACTTTTGAACGGTAGTGTGTGTGTATATATATATATATATAAAAAACACACTTTAAATTACAATAACATTTTATGTTTATGTTTAAAATTATATGTTACACTTTTTATGTGTTTTTGATCAACAAAAAAAATGTTTTACTGACCCAAACATGTACTGTATAGATACATATACCTTTTAGATAAAAATGACTGACCTGTCACGGACGATGACCTCGATGCGTTGTTCAGCTGCCGCCTTCAGAGCTTTGTGGGCCTTATCTGAGTTCCAGCCAGCAACATTCTGCCCGTTGATCTGCAGAACCTGATCTCCAAAACGCAGACCACCCAAAGCCGCTGGAGAGTTCGCCTGCACTAGCTGGACAAACACTCCCTAAAGACAATGACATGGAAATGACATGCATGAAGATAATGACATCTGGCTGCTGCTGATGATAACAATACCACATATGCTGAGAATGATGGAGTAATGCCTTAGAAATATTACCAGTTAACCTACATACCAATTACTCACTCAAAACAATAAATCACAACTCCAGTCATGACTCTGAGAAAGTGTTTAATGCGAAAAGCTTTACTCACATTATCGATATCTTTGAGTCGGAGGCCGACCTTTCCTTCCTGGTCTTTGCAGATGATGATCTCCCGAAGACCTGGGCGAATCTCTGCCCTCCGAATACCCACATCTGCACCAGTCACGGGCCGCACCATGCCACCCAGACAAGTTGGCACTGCCACTTGCTGCCAGGAGAGAGAAAACTATTTTTAATTCATTCTCATATGTGTGAGTGTATTGGTCACATACAACACTAACATTTATTTCTGTAGAATCTGCTCTGTAGAAATCTTTTCCTGGTTATTTATTTTATTTATTTATTTGAGCAGTAACCATTCTGCTCAAAAGGAGTGAGCCGAAGCAAAAGAGCTTATAAGCGCCCACCCCCAGGATTTTATACAAGAAAAGAATTTCATTTCACAATAGTTCAAGGGAACATAGTGCAAAAGCAACAATACAACAACAAAGTAACAACAAAGTATCTGATCATAGTAGAAGTACCCCTAATGACAAATCATTTCTTCTTCTCTATACTTTTCAAAAATATTTTGTTTGTATCTGTATTTGAAAAGATTGATGTTTGGACTTCGTTTCATCACTATCTCCAAATTATTCCACAATTGTACCCCATTGACTGTAAGGCTAAAACTTTTCAAAGTCGTACTATGTTTCTGCGTCCTAAAGTTTAATTCATCACGTAACTCATAACAACCAGTACGTTCTTGGAACCTTCTTTGTATTTGGCTTGGTAACAATTTATGCCTTGCTTTGTATAGCATCTGTACTGATTGGAACTCAACAATATCATAAAACTTCATGATCTTTGATTTTAAAAATAATGGGTTTGTGTGGTCCAAAAACCCAACTTTATGAATTAAACGGATAACTCTTTTTTGCAACATTACTATCGGTCTTAATGTGCTTTTATAAGTGCTACCCCATATCACAGAACAATAATATAAATAGGGCAAGATCAAGGAACAATATAAAGTATGCAGAGCTTTAATGTTTAAAATATGCTTTACTTTTGCAATTACAGAAATGCTTCCTGATATTTTAGTGATTGTATATTTAATGTGAGAGTTCCAAGTCATTCTATCATCTACAATAACTCCAAGAAATTTGACTTCATGCACCCGCTCTATAACAACTGGATTGTTTCCTGAGCATTGGTGTTACTGTTGCCAAATATCATCATTTTACTTTCACTCAATTTAGTGATAATTTGTTGTGTTTGAACCACTTATTAACACGTTTGAGTTCCAAGTTAACGATTTGACACAGTTGTTGTAAATCATCACCCGATGCGAAAATATTTGTATCGTCTGCAAACAAGATAAATCTCAGTATTTGTGATGTTTTACAAATATCGTTTATATACATATTAAATAATTTTGGACCTAGAATGGAACCTTGAGGTACGCCACACACAATTTCTTGACAACTCGACTGATGATCTCCTATTGTCACCCATTGTTTTCTATTTTTTAAGTAACTGGTAACCCACTGTAGTGCTACCCCTCTAATCCCATACTTTTCCAGTTTGTTAAAGGTGCTCTAAGCGATGTCACGCGTTTTTATGGCCAAAACATTTTTTGTCACATACAGCAAACATCTACTCACGATCCGCTAGCTGCCTGTCCCCTGAACACACTGTAAAAAAACGCGGTCTCTGCAGACACCCCAGGCTCCACAAACGGCTACAAAAACAAACTCTAGCGACCCGCTCTAAGAAACATAACAAACTGTTCCAGCCAATAACCGACAAGAATGGTTTGGGGGTGGGTTTGAGGGGTTAGTGCGCGGATGAGGAGGAGGGAGGGTCTAGCTAGCCTCCGTTTTGTTTGACAATAGTTCGAACGTCAACAAGAAGTGATGTCACCCAGGATCGCTTAGAGAACCTTTAAGTAATATGTCATAATTTATTGTATCAAATGCTTTACTTAGGTCGATAAATAACCCTATTGCATATTTCTTCTTGTCAACAGCATTAGTTATTTCATCAATTATATCAAAGAGTACATGCGAAGTTGAACAATTTTTCCTAAAACCAAACTGATTGTCTGAGAGTAATTTCTTTCTTTCAATAAAGCTATCAAGTCTAGAATTGAACACCTTCTCTAAGATTTTTGACAACTGTGGTAAAAGGGAAACAGGCCTATAGTTAGTAAAGAGATGTTTATCTCCTGCCTTAAACAGAGGAATCACTTTTGCTGCTTTCATTCTATCAGGAAATTGGCCGGTTTGCAACGACAAGTTACAAATGTATGTTAACGGCTTACAGATACTTTCAATAACACATTTTAAGGTCTTCATATCCATATCATAATGGTCTGTTGAGGTTCTATTTTTACATCTTCTAACAATGTCTAATATCTCATTTTCCTCAACAGGATTAAGAAACAATGTCTTGGGATTTGTGTCTATTAGCTCACAATTATAGATCTCAACGTTTGCAATTTTTGCAGCAAGATTCGGATGCTGGTTAAAACCCTTGTCAGATACCAAAAGCAAACAACAAATGGAACTAATATACACTCATAGTGTGCTGTTAAACTACAGGAGGAAATTATTATTTTTTTTAAATCACGATCCTAACTTTATCTCCATACCGAAATCCCAGATGGCCAGACAGGGATTTATCTTTTTAACCCTTGTGCTGCATTAGATTTTTTACGCCGTTGAGTGCATTAAGGGACAAAAATGGCCACATATTAAACATTGCCTAAAATATTATATATTATTATTATTTTCCACTTTTACCAAGTTAAATCTTTTAACCAGCATCAGTCCTCATCATAACTACCAAATAATTATTTTATTTCAGGATTTTAACCCTTTAAATACCAGTTTTGGTGGCGATAATATCAATTTGTATAAGAGGAAAAAACACAAAAATGTAATTATTTTCCATATACTAAATGCAAATAGAAAACTTTAGCTTTGGATTATCACAGTCTTGAATATGTCAAAGATTAGCGGCAACATTATTTCTGGTGCATTTAAAGATTTTGTGTTATGTCAGATTTTTAAAAAAAATCTCTCTTAGCGCGTTAAGGGACAAAAATGGCCACATATTAAACACATGCCTAAAATATTATATATTATTATTATTTTCCACTTTTACCAAGTTAAATCTTTTAACCAGCATCAGTTCTCATCATAACTACCAAATATTTATTTTATTTCAGGATTTTAACCCTTTAAATACCAGTTTTGGTGGCGATACCATCAATTTGTATAAGAGGAAAAAACACAAAAATGTAATTATTTTCCATATACTAAATGCAAATAGAAAACTTTAGCTTTGGATTATCACAGTCTTGAATATGTCAAAGATTAGCGGCAACATTATTTCTGGTGCATTTAAAGATTTTGTGTTATGTCAGATTTTTAAAAAAAATCCCTCTTAGCGCGTTAAGGGACAAAAATGGCCACATATTAAACACATGCCTAAAATATTATATATTATTATTATTTTCCACTTTTACCAAGTTAAATCTTTTAACCAGCATCAGTCCTCATCATAACTACCAAACATTTATTTTATTTCAGGATTTTAACCCTTTAAATAGCAGTTTTGGTGGCGATACCATCAATTTGTATAAGAGGAAAAAACACAAAAATGTAATTATTTTCCATATACTAAATGCAAAGAGAAAACTTTAGCTTTGGATTATCACAGTCTTGAATATGTAAAAGATAAGAGGCAACATTATTTCTGGTGGATTTAAAGATTTTGTGTTATGTCAGATTTAAAAAAAAAATCCCTCTTAGCACGTTAAGGGACAAAAATGGCCACATATTAAACACATGCCTAAAATATTATATATTATTATTATTTTCCACTTTTACCAAGTTAAATCTTTTAACCAGCATCAGTCCTCATCATAACTACCAAACATTTATTTTATTTCAGGATTTTAACCCTTTAAATACCAGTTTTGGTGGCGATACCATCAATTTGTATAAGAGGAAAAAACACAAAAATTTAATTATTTTCCATATACTAAATGCAAAGTCAAACCCTTGGCTTTGGATTATCACAGTCTTGAATATGCCAAAGATTAGCAGCAACATTATTTTTTGTGCATTTTTATTTTTTGTGCTATGTCAGATTTTTTTTTTAAATCACACATGGCGCAAGTACAAATTTGGTCCTATTTGAACCCATTAAAATATCCATTTTTGAACCCACTGTCATAATATCATAAAATCATCATTTCTATTCAAATACCCTGTCATTACCAAGCCTTGGGGTAAAATATTTACTTTTTACTGTTTTCCACCAGTTGGTACCATTTTTCATATAATTGACATACTGCAAACATCTGTAGTACTGCAAACATTTTCCTGATTTCTACTAGGAGATTATAACCTGTGCCTGTCTCACTACACATGTAATTTGCTAAAGCAAAACTACAAGATCACCATGAACATGAATTTTTATTTTTTTTCTATAAACAATTTAAATCTATGAACATATAAAACATATCAAAACTTCAAAACAAAATGGGGTCATTCTTCAGCTCATTTGCAGTAGCTGCAGAATTGCAATGCATGCTCCTTACCGATGTAAATGCCACATTTTGAGCAGGTGGTAGAGATTTTTCTTTTTTTGTTAGGGCAGAAACTGCACCCCCTCCTCCTCTTGTCATGGGTGTCTGCAGACCCACTAGCTTTTCTTCATCTTGTCGAGTTTAAAATTGCCGCACCAAAGATGTGCACAGCTTTATAACTTCTGCATCAACCACACTTGTATGAAAGGCAGACTTTGTTTTAGATCCCTCGCAGCTACTTCTTTGTGTTGCCGCAAGATGAAAGGTGTTATTATTGTCTAAGGAATGACTGCATGGTTGTGTTTGTGCCTCTAAAATTATCAATTTGAAACATAGACTGCTAAAAAAAAAAAAAAACGAAGCTGTGTCAAAGATGCGTAAAATTCAAAAGATTCATGTTTGTGCGTAAAATACCGAAAGAAAACAATGCAGTGAGAAGCGCGTTCTCTTGCTAAATGCACGCACACGCACACGCACACACACACACACACACACACACAAAGAGAGAGAGAGTAGACAGAAAGGGTAAAATATGACCTTTAGGATATTGTGATTTGTCACTCGCCTAAACACCATGTATTATATTTAGGCCCTACACACACACACTTTTGTCAACACAGACACACATTGCTCTCAGACATCCACACATACTCAGAAACATCATTTTAGATCATTGAGCCATTAAAATGCTTCATAAAACACTCCATAGTGCCCCTAGTGGAAACCAGGAAAATAACGTGCATTTCCACCCATAGGGAATACATATGTAGTGACGTCATCTGTTGGAACACACTATATTATGCAAATATAATGCTTTTGCTTCAAAATGAAAGGATGTTTCAACATAAATCATGATTTGTGTATTAATGACGGCCCCGGCTTTAAACGAGGTTTTAATGGGTTTCAATGGGACATTTTTGTCCATTATGGTGCTGAGTGTTACTATTTGTTCTACACAAAGTGTGTTATACATATTTTGCAAAATGGGATAATTTTTTTTACATTTATCCCAAAAGTCACAATTTTGCCAAATTACATATCATTTGCATTAAAACAGCCAAAATGGTCAAAGAAATGAAACTGCAAAAGACCAAAAATGTCCCTAATGCAGCATAAGGGTTAAATAATCATTTAATTGGTGTCCGGAGCCCAGAGAATGTAGTATATGCAACGTGACACGCAAGTTTATAAAAGCTTACCGTTAATGTGTAATATGTAAGGAATAATTGAAGACAGGCCATTGAATTATTAGAAAAATAATGCACACCCGAGGTGGTAATGCGGTCACTCACGACGCGAAGCGGAGTGGCCGTTACACCTCGGGTGTGCATTATTTTTCGGATAATTCAAAGGCCTGAAGTCAATTATTCCGCTTATACTACAGTTACCACACCTCAAAACATTGTTCAGATGATGCATTTCAAGACGCTTGTCAAGTTTTTGTCATTAAAACGCTCTTGTATGTAGGACTAATTTCTTATGCATCTAATCCCATGCCTCCGTTGCTAATTCCAAAACGTCATTTTAGAGTTAGTAACGGAGGTTTGAGCCACTAATAGCAGACTAATGATGGACACACTTACGACTCGCTGAAACATTCGAAGACTGACTGTTTCCATCGACTGTAGCAGTTCTTAAACACCGACTGTGAACACAGACTGAACGCGCTGAACATGCGTTTAGGCATGATCAGTCATAAGTTTCAAATTACATTCATAACTGGCCTTGTCTTAGTGTGTCCCGGCTTTATACAGTTATTAATGCAGTTATTAGAGAGAGAGAGAGAGAGAGAGAGAGAGAGAGAGAGAGAGAGAGAGAGAGAGAGAGAGAGAGAGAGAGAGAGAGAGAGAGAGAGAGAGAGAGAGAGAGAGAGAGAGAGAGAGAGAGAGAGAGAGAGATGTTGCAATAATGAGACAGAAAAGCATGTGCGTCAATATTATTATTTATTAAAATCGTTTTAATTAATTCGTTCGTTCTTGTTTTCTATAATTGACAGTAGATAACTTAATAAATTAAACACACAAAGCTCTTTTAACATATTAATAATTATTTATTTGTTATATTATCTGGAATAATTACGAAAACCCGTGGAGCAGGACTATCAATTTATTTATATAGCCTATATTCAGTTTAATTTTCTATTAAGCCTGTTATAGATAGGACTACATACTTTATTTATTAAAACTAAACTGTATGTGTCCATTGATTGTGAAGTTAGACATTGAAAACTGCAGATGAAGCGCATGGGGCCGCATGTTTTCTCTTGTTATGAATTGTATCCTATTTTCCGTTATTACAGTTAACTACGCGCAGTGATATGGAACTGTAATGCGGTCAAACCCGCCTGGAACTACTTTAGCCGTGCGTTTCCCTGAAAATAATTGCACACCTTAGAACATTCTCAACCAATCAGAATCAAGCATTCAACAGCCCTGTAGTATAAGAATAAATAATGTTCATAAACTGCGGTTGAGCTAGTATTCTCACTTGAAACAACTGGAGGCTTGGACCTGGAAACAGTATTTCATACACACGACTTTACATGTGGATACTAGCAACTGCTGTCCATGCAAATGGTCTAATGCAGTACTAATGCAAATTCTGCCTTATTAAAGCTGGATTTGAGTTACCATTAGAACTAGCAGAGTGTCACAGTGTTACATGATCCACTGATATCACATCATAAAATTAGATATCATTCTAATATGCTGATTTGGTGTTCAAGAAACATTTCTTATTATTATTATGAATGTTGAAAACAGTTGTAATGCTTCAGGGTTTCCCCAGGTTTGATCACCCCAAATTTAAGACTTTTTTAAGACCACTTTAATGAAAATTAAGACCTACATCGCACATTTACATTTACATATTACATTAATATTTTTGTGTGTGTAAAGTTACATAAATAAGAATTAGTTACAATGGATTATAAAAGAACAAGAATTAACAATGAACAGTATATTCATTAAATATATTAACCTAAACCTAGATCAATACGAACTGTAGTTTATTGTTATTGATATCTAATGCATTAACTAATGTGAACAAATTACATTAGTTTACTCCAATTAAATGATTGTGATTAAATCTTGTATTTTCCAGCTTCTTTTTAAGGAATGAAAACAAGATATTCATATTAGAATGTTCTAGTTTGGGAGTCTGTTTTTCACCCACAGTAATGTTTTTTTTTAAGCAGCTTTAACAATATTAACAATAATGCTGAATGTATGATATCCAGCAGTATTGGTGAAGAGAAACGCATTTCCAGTTTGGTGTTGATAAATGGGTACTTGAGCCTTATTGAAGAGGCTGTGATGGCACAAAAACGATTGAGAGATGCTGGTCTGTTTAGTACTTGAACAGAACAGTGAGTATCATTTTAAGATGCCTTTAGAAAGCATCCTACATTAGCAACACTCCAACACAGGCCTTATGGTGCATGAGTCATTCCTGAGCTTTGCTTCCAGGAATGATGCTGAAAAGAATTATGGGTTATGCTAAGACACCCTGTGGCCAGTTTGCGCTATTCACAGAAAAATAAGTGGAAAAACGCACAAAAGCACACATGCTGACACACATACATAACTGCCACCTTTTTCAAAGCTTACACAATTACCTTGGCTGCTTTAACAGAGAAAATATTGCACAAGGCAAAGTGGAAAGAGTGGTTTAGCTAGCACTGCTAGGAAAGCATTTGAGACTCTGAAATGTCATTGTTTGCATACAACAAATATTTCTTGATGAGTGGCAATCCTTATAACAGGGAAGAGAAACCAACACTGCACTCTAAAAGCAAATGTGTACTCAGAGACAATCAACCTTTGTGCTACTGTTTTTTCATTTGTACTTAACATTTATATGCCATGCTAAAGCAACAGAAACATGCACATACTTACACTGTCAGCCACCGGGACCAGCGCGAGGTTTCTCTGGACCTCATCACTGTTCAGACTGAGGCCCATATAATCTCCCAGCTCCTCGAGATTCGGATACAGAGCTGGATGCAGAGAAAGAAAGCATTCCATATTGAAGTTTTGAATTCTCTATATGATACAGAGCTAATAGCTAACATAGTAGCGTAGTGATGATTAGTCATGAACCTGTAGATTTTTTTCTTCTGTAGTTTTAAAAAATCAGAGATTGCTTTATAACAGCATAAAGCAGAACATAAAATAACAGAGAACTGTGAAGAACAGAGTTCAAGTGTCAGTCATCCTACAGTCACTGGTTTCAGATTCTGGCCATGAATGTTTCCAACCAGTAATTATTTCCTGAGTTGAATCATGGCTACAATGCTTGTTTATCTTTCTCCTGCTTTCCCCAGCGCTTAGATAGGAAAATGTCTGCCTGTGAAACATGTTAGTGTTAGGTTTACACAAACACGCACTAGCACACCAGTCAGTCTAGATCTCTACACTGTGTGATCGGGTCCAGACATACATACATAAATTAAAAAAATTCTAAACATGATTAGAAAGTTCAAATGAACAGCATAGATGGATAGCGGTACACATATTCGTACCGAAAATGTTGAGTATGGGTCTTTCGGGTTAGGTACGTTTGTGTACAAATACGAATAATAGTGTTTAATAATACATACACATACAATAATAGTGTTATTGCATTAACAGATTTTTTTGTTGTTTGTCAGTAAACCAAAGTTTGTTGTTTCCCCAGCTGACAGACATAAGACAAACATACCAAGGTATGTACAGAACCGTCATTTTTGTGTACTGTTACACTCTTAATAGATAGTGTTACTTTTTCAGGATTCAATTTAATAATATACATATATCACATCATTATATATGCATAACTTGGATATATGGGTACATATAAATTAAAAATCTACAACTACTGAACAGGAGGTCGTCAAGCACATTCAAAAAAAAATATGGCCACCGTAAAAACTATTTTTTAACATTCTTGTGTAATATCCTGGCAGTGTCCAGAAAGGCCTCACACAGGGACACAATAGCCACCAGGGCTAACAACGTGAAGGACGGGGCCAATAGCCTCGGACCTCAAGCACAAAGGCCAAAATCAAGTTGCGTTTCCACTGTCGGACCAGTAGCCCCGCAGCGCTACTCTAAAACCCAGCCTTAACAACATCACACAACTCACCAGCTGACTGAAAAATAGTTAAATCGCAATATGAGCATGACAGAAGCAAACGTTTGGTCTTTACTTAAAGACTTAAGATTCCAGCATTGATATTTAACAATAAAAATGTTACAGTGACAGTTATTTAAGTTATGTAATTATGTATTTATGTCAGGAGTGCATATCAATCATGCTGAATCAATCTGGTATTTACCATTTCACATAAAAAGAGAACATACCATGAAACATGAAACCAAATAAATACACGATTATAATCATATATGATTTGTCTACGTTCTTCAAGCAGTCTCTGGTATTTTCCCTAAACATATTTATGTATTTATTATTGCAATTGTTAGCATAAGAAGCCTTTAGCATCGCATATAAATACTATATATGTATATTTCTGCTCCATATGGTGATCAGTAGGGCTGGGGTAAACGATTATTAACTAAACGATTAGTTGGGCGATTATTTTATCGATTAGTCGACTAATCTAACGACTAATTGGGCGATTAATATAAAGATTATTTTTCTGCTCCTCGATTAATAAAAAAACAATGTATCTCAAATAAATACGAACTAGCGTACTGAATCATGATACTGTAGCTGGCTAACGTTAGTCTAATGTTATGTATTTGAACACTGTCATTAGAACTCTATAACCGCCAAAACCGTGTTATTAAAATATTTTGTACAAACATTTTTTATCATAGAGAATGTTTAAGTAGCTACTAATATCAGCTTACCAGGGAAACGGAGGCGGAGTTAGTGGTGCTTCTGCTCCTGCTGGAGATGATTCAGGAGAGTCTGTTCTGTTCCCCGTTACCGATCAGAGCGCGCGCTGTCACGGAGCAAAGCCTTGTTTATACTCGACGCGTCCGCATGAGCGTGCGGCAAATATGACGCGTTGGGCGCGCAAGACCGGCAAAACCCCATATCGCGTGCACGGCTTCTTTTGTAACAGCGCGCGCGGCGCCGCGTCCGCGGATGAACGACTGCAAGCCGAATCTCCCCGAGCCGTATGTCTCACCGCACCCGCACCCAGTTTGCGCGTCTAAATTGCAAAGGTTTTTTTTTTGTTAAGGATTTGTTTACTGTGTTTGATTCATTTAATGGAGAGCACATTCACTTCTAGTGGTCTTCGTCCTCCATTCTGCAATGTTTCGGTCTCCCACGTGTGTTGGCGAGCTGTACTGCCGGAAACGGTGCAAAAAATAAATAAATGAAGAAGCGTCGACGCAAAAATATGGCGTCGACGTAATTTTGACGTCGAAGCGTCGACGTCATCGACGCGTCGCTACAGCACTAGTGATCAGAATCGCAAGGAAGTTATTTCAAACACTCGCTGGTGTCTGAAAGAAGTTATGATCTGAAAATTGTTTAAAATGCCTTAAATGTTGAAGTTGGGTAGCCTGATATAATGACATGGAAAATGAGCTGTGGTGTTGATGACCCTCTCTGCCTTTGTTCATGACCACTCCTCAAGCCCCAGTTGGCCCGCTTTGGAGCAAGGTATGAAAAAAAACCTGGCCGTTGGCCCTGATGAAGCCCCGACGAGGCCCGATCAAGCCCCGGAAGTGACTGGCAATAGCATGCTCGCTTTTGGCCCGACAGTGGAAACACGGCTAATGAGAACAAATAGGTGAAGGGTAGTGCTGCCTGGATAAGAGGGGTTCAACTTGAGCACTTGTTTTACACAAAGATTAAAAAAAAGGAAATAGGAATTGCTCCCAGATCCCCTAAGGCACGTCTTCATTTCCGGTTTGACAATCGCACAAAACATTAGCATGCCTTTCATCTTTATAAAAACAGCTCTCACTCAGCACTCCAGAAATGAAAGAGAGAATGGCATGATAAGGGAGAGGGAAGCAAGATAGACGATGTAAGAAGCATAAGACAGACAGACAGGCAGAGCCCGGACTCACTGGAGCTTGGCATCCCCTGTATGGCAGGCTGTGGCTGGTAGGCCCCCTGAGTGATGGCTGGGGTACTGGAAGTGGCATCTGCAAACTGGGATTGTGCCTAGAGGAGCAGATCACATGCGAACATTGAATTATACTTCAATCATAAATCTTTTAAAGTGCCTTAATCATGGGGACGGCTACCAACCCTTTAAAAAGCATTTGTTTTTTAATTATAAAAAATTATAAAATTAAATTAAATAGATGAGATATATTGGCTTGGCAAACTAACTGAAATAAGTTAAAGTACTGAAATTGAAAATATAAAAATAAAAGGTAATTCAAAATATTATTAGATAATATAAATACTAAAATAACACTGCTTACCCTAATGACCTTGTCCACTTTAAGGTCCTCTAGGGATGGGTACAATGACATCCTAGAAAAAAACACAATTGTACCAGCATGAAAATGGGGGAATAAGACAGCGTGCATATGAAACACATGAAACCATGCTTTCAGTGAGCTCATATAGAGCCATATTGCCTGAGTTCATTTTTCAGCTGACTAGCAACCACAAGACTCCAGCGGGAATTGAAACCTATACTAATTGGATGGGATCGAGCAGGGAGTGTATTAGGAGCATACAGACAACGACTGCTGCTTTAATCAGGAACAAAAACACAGTGAATTCATCAGGATTCTCCATTCTGACTGACATCTTCCCGAGTGAGATTCTCTAAATAAAAATCGAACACCCCCCACCACACACACACACACACACACACACACACACGGATGCGTCACAGCTCTCCAGGCATTAGCTCAGTGGTGGTGTTGTTTTCACGTTGTGAAATGATCCACCTCTGAGTCCATCTGTGTCTTCTGCACAGTCATCCTCAATGACATGTCGATAAACCACCAGAAATTATAATAACTCCAACAATAACTCTAGCTGCAATTTCAGGCATAGGAGCAAATGTCACTTCACAAGAGGAAGTGGCACACATAAAATCCTACAACACTCAGACCATATGCACAAATAAAATTATTTGATTTGACTTCAAGTCTTGCTCCAATAACTCAAACAAAAGAGTATGATGCTAGAAACATCAATAATCATGAGTTATTTAACTGGATGAATGCTATAACAAAATAAAATAAAAAATGTCATGTATAACAGATCAAATTACACATTTAAATAACTTCAAACTGTTACATCAAACCTATCTTTTGACATTTTTGTCTCGGGTTTATTAAAACTATAATTATATAGCCTATATTATATTATATTAATTAAAAATGTTACTATTATAATACTTTTTATTTTATGTTTATATTTTAATTCTTTTTTTAATAGTTACATTTGTATTATATTTTAGATATTTGATGATGATGGAATAATAATATAATGTAAATGATATAGGCTATTAGATTTCAGTCAAAAAAAATTGGATAAATAGCTATTCCCCCATTTTAGCATTACTAAACATTCTGAAGATTCAAACATCTTAGTGAAGCCAAGTTCACACTACATGATTTTAAGCCCGATTTCAAGCCCGATTTGCAAATCGTTGAGCTCGCCGACAGGTCAGGGTGTTATCGCGTGCAAATCGCGGGGGATTAGCGGACGATGAACGCTCGCCAATCTGTTAGTATGAAAGAGCCAACAACGCATCAAAGACGCTCGCAGACACCTCGCAGACGCGTCGCCGAGCCCAGAAAAATATCTAGCGTGCTAGATATCCAGAGCTGTCGCGCGACTCAATCTCAGTGATGTCATGAGCTAGAGCCAATCAAAGCAAGGCATGGGTTGAGGTCACCACAAATACCATGGTAAATACCGGTAAATACGCGAAATGCGCGTTTTTCAAACAAACACGACCAAGACGAGTTTACAGAAAGATGAGCAACATGTCGTCAAGAAAGCAATGGACTCAACAGCAAATTTTAGGAGCAAAGTTTAATCGAACTGTGGCAGGAGCATGAATGCCTTTATGATGTTGGACATGAGATGTGAGAAAGAGAAAAGGTGGACGGAAATTACAAACGCCCTCAAACACCCAGGTGAGCAAAATGTTATAGGTTGAAATGTACATTAAATCTTACTGTAATTCTGTTTATTGTCATTCCCGGTTCGTTTTATCACGTGATTTTTCGTGACAAAACGTGGTTTGTAGAATCGTTGGGTGACAGAGTTGTTGTCGACTCCTGTAGTGCGTTACCTCCTGTTGTGGATCAATCACGTTGTGTCGTGTGGTGTGTGAACAGCTCAACAACTTGAACACTCCTGATTTCACAGAGAGCAAGTCATGTAGTGTGAACTGCACAGTTCAGCCCAACGTTTTAAAATCATGTAGTGTGAACAAGGCTTTAGTGAACATTCTGAGAATGCATGCAGCTTTACACTTTCAGAGTAGACAAACTCAAGCCATTACAAAAATGTGGGCATACTTCAATCCTTGAGATTTTTTTTGGTTGAGGAGGACCGTAGCAACAATTTCAACAATTGCAACGTAACTTCCACATCCAAAACATCCAATAACACATCGCTACCATACACGCATAACATAAACATACATTTCAGAACTATTCATTATAAACTGAACATTCTTGAACTTTACAATGAACTTTATATCAAATGGCTGACAAAATTAAATTGCCAAGATAGAATAAAAAAGCAGTTTAATGAGGACTAAAGTTCATTATTAAAAAATGAGGGACCTGAACATCCCCTCCACATTTAACTAGGAACATCCCACCAGAAATCATCACTACAGAGCCAAAGCACTACTAACTGTCCAAATCCAAACAGAATTAAACACTGCCTGACTGCGCTCTTCATCTTATAGGCCTAGTGGAAGATCAATGAGAAGTTAAGTGCTTTACTGGGAACAAATCCATTACTGGGAAGGGGAAGGGGGAGGAAAAAAAGAGAATGAATGGAAATAGAATGAGCCAGTGAAGTACAAAGAAATTAAACTACATAAAGAAAGAAAGGAAGACCATGAATGGAAGATATGAGGGAGTGATTTACAAGTTACTAGAGGAAAGGCCAAGAAGCATGTGATTGATTAGTCATAATCATATGACACTGATCAGATGAGTATTGTGTATTTCAGTCAACAATACCACTGCCTGTAGATCATCGGGTTACTGTACGTCATGACAGCAGAAAGAAAGATCCAGGAAATGCTCAACAAGAGCCTAAAGCAACACCTTCATATGGTTATTGGACAAAGCTAATCTTAAATACTGATTTCTAGCAAGAAACATTAAAACACAGCAAAAAGAAGGTACGCATGGTTACATGTTGGGAAATAGGAGAAATTTCACATTGCCTCACTTCCCTAAAGAGGCATCCCACATACTAATGGAAATAGTTAGTCGCTCGTTACAAACTGAAATAGGAAACGGGAAGTATTTAGAATCAGTCCGACTGGAGCACTGCCAGTGACTGGAATTGAAACAAACAGCCTGGAGACCTATTCAAGTCTCTAACGCATGTAGGAACATACCCTACAGGTTTACAACCAGATTAAAGAGACTGGAGTTGCTTATCCCGTAAGTCAGATTCAAGACTAAAGCTAAAGCACATGCTCCTATACACGCAGACATTTTGTACAAATCTGAGAAATGTTCACAGACAGACATGACCACAAAAAGTAAAAAAAGAAAAAAACTCACCCACACACTCATGAATAAACTCCTACACTAGTGCACACAGAACAGCTCATGCAAACCAACACATACGCCCTCTTCCCATCATACACACACCGTGATATGTGAAAGCAAACATGCACTGAAATACCTGCTCTGACGATTCAACCGCAACAAACATGTCAGAAACCGGTACTAAATCAGACAGGCTCCTACTACCACACAAACAGTCTCTCATCACATAAAAATGTCTCTGTGGTACTAAAGGGCCATTATTTCCTGTCAAGAGCACTCCACTAAAGTAGAGATGTCTCCAAATAGTGGCCTAATGGAGACAATAAGCAATCTTCTCACAGACATGTGTGCCTCTATTGTTTGAAGCTCGATCTAGATCAGCTTCTCGCCAGGAATCAAGTGAATCAACTGGTGACACAAAGTGTGTCATAAATCAAGCAGGCATAAAGGACAGCTGGGAATCTCATCATTGAGGCTTTAAGTCATCTGAGGTTAACACCTGTTATCAGTGTTTTCATTCAGGTCACAAAGAAACGGAAGTAGCGGCAGTTTTTTTCCCCATATTACAACGCATCCTAGTGAAAGGAATTGTCATAAAGAAAAGAAAGTGAATGAATGGAGTAGAATCTGAATGTGAGTCGATTTTAAGAAACGGGTGAGTTTTATGTGGGAAAATGAATGGAGGTATCTAGGCTATGTCACTAGAAGTAGATCAATGATAGTTTAATTAAAAATACTGAGGTGAAATATAATAATAATTAAACGTGCACAGATGAATCATTCACAATAAAATAGGTTCGAAAAAAATTTGCTGAATTTTTTCATTCCGTCTTTAACTAAAACTCAACATTTGTTAGGCATTAACTGTTAAAGTAAAACCATAATTGAAAATGTAAAACAACAGGGAAACAGAAACTATGATTCCAAAATTAGCACGTCACTTTTAAGTTTCAGCTAAAAAAAAACAATACAAAAATAAAATGCAAATAAATATACAACTAACCAACATTGGGGAAAGCGTCACTAATCCAAGATAATGCAGAAGTAATAGAATGATTTTATTTCACACTGCTTGAATCTGGTTTAGATGACATCTTTGACTAAACGTGGACTACTTTCCACGCAAATTATTAAAGAAAAATCACCAGAGCAAACTTAAGTTAGGGGCAAAGCCAGTGGATAACTGTCCGGTTGAGTGGATGAGGGGCCTTTGGTATGGGGGAGAAATGGGCAACGCTCATTTTCAGGCAGACTGAATGAGTGCTGAGCATAATAAACGGATCTCCCTTGGCAACAGTCTGTAACTCTATTGACTGAGACCAGCAAAGGATTCCTGTTGCAATATCCAATCCACGGATAATGGGGAAATATAATACCGCTGTCATTACCTAAATATGATATATTTTATTATGACTTCTACACACTATCCTTGTGACATAAACAAAAATAATGAAATAATTCCAGTGAACTGATGTCATTATGTGGGAAAGTCCCTTCATCCAACAAAAACAAGAACAAAAAAAAACAAAGGAAAACTAGGTTATAAGCATTTAAGTGTAAAGGTTTGTCTGGCAGCATCACTCTTTTCTTTGTTTGTTTGTGTGTGTGTGTTTGTTTTCAGTGACCAATAATTTCAGTTCTTTCCATTATTGACTGAACATAATCGAAAGTAAAACTTGTTTCTCAAGAAATGACTAGGTTTCATATGACCGTGCCGTGGATCGTGCCACATATCCTGAATTTATCAACATTTAATACGCAACATGCGTCACCTGGAAATTTTGATTGAATGTTAACTTCTTACGTGGCAAACATAAAATCCACATTGTCATGTTTCACTGACGAACAATGTATGTTATAATCATATTAACTGGCTAAACGTGCATTTAAAGAAAGTTGAGTTATAAATGTGCTTTTTCTTACTCTCTCTTGTATAAAATCTAACAGTTTAGCCTATCTGATAAAGACTTTATATTGTCTCCTCTAAATTACCCAAAAACTGTAAACAAAGGCGATAAAAGCACGTCAACTGTTTTTTTTATATAAACGTAGGTTTTACTCAATGTCACCATAAAATAAGCTAAATTAATTTAAAATATAAGCAGTCGAACTGATAGACTGTTTTTGTTGTTTAGCTCTCGAGCTAGTCTCCGTTAGCAACACACACAATCATGCTAATTACACGAATAAAGTTCGATTTCTTTCTCCTTAGAATAATGGCCAGGCAATGTGTAACAAAAAAATATACTTACAAACAAAACCTTAATAAATATAACGGAATGACGAACACGGTAAAGTGAACACTCACACGTCTTTGTTCTTCGTGTATGTTAGCAGCCTGGTTAAGTTTAGCTTCGGTTAGCCAGCGAGACCCACATACCTGACTGACTGAATAAATCACTCTAAAGATCATTGAAACAACAATAATCAGATTAGAGAGTGTCGCGTCTTACCTTTCGGCTTTCAAACGAGTGACTTCTGAAGAAATGGGGTAAATGTAATGAGAAGGAATGTAAACAAGCTGAGCACAGTAGATGGGACCCTTTTCCTCTTTAGGTTGGAGCAGAAGTGAACAACATTAGACGGGAGGTGAGAGACAGAAAGTATGTGTGTGCGTACAGTTTCTCAGTTTACTTCCTGCTACAGATTTCATTTTGTTTCATGACGTTGTTCGCTTCTGGGAGGCTGGTTTACAACTTCTGTTTATTCTTTTATTACTTATTAACTTCAGCTCAGGCACTCTGACTGCCAAAAGCTACCATGGTGACAATTACTCCAGTTATTGTTAATACTGTAAAATTATTGGACTGATCAGAGATCTCGATATTCTTGATGGTAGTGGTGGAATACCAAATGAACAGTTCTATCAATAAATCACATTTACTAGTTCATTAACTATAATTCAAATTGTTTTGGCTGATTCTGTCTATCTTGGTTCATTATTTAAAGAATAAAGTGCTGAACAACATCAGCTGTCAATTCATTGACCTGTTGAATCTCATTGATGTAAAGCAACTTAACCTCTGTAATCTTGTTAAAGGTAAAAGTCTCCTGCTCTTCAGCTTCCATGTATCAGTTATAATAGGAGTGCCAGTCCTCTGAACACAAATATTTATTTGCATTCATAAAAACAGTGAAGGTGCTAATGTGAAATGACAGAAGCGAGCAACATTTTCCAAAACATGTAAAAACACTTAGCACATTTTAATTATTTTATTGGGGGTATTTGTCTGTATGACAATACATAAATATATAGAGCATCACAGAAATATTATTTGACGCTTAACCTCCAATCACAGAAATAAACAGCATCAACTCAAGTATTTATGCGTCAGCAGATTTCATTAGAATTAAAAATTATTTTCATGTCAATACAAAAAGTACTGTCACTCTATCTGCATCCAATAGCAATTGTCTATAGGCAGCACGGTCTACATTAACAACAACAATAGATGGCTGCAAATAATTTAGCATCAAAATGTATTAATGGTAATGTGATGGAAATATGGTAGAGTAAGTCGCAATGTGCTTTTCAGACATTGTCCATCTTTGAGAGAACAATTGTTCCAGCTCAATGAGAACACAAAGTGCCCATATTTTATATGTGTTAGCAAGCTAATTGTTTGTTAGATGAAGAGTGAAACATGATCACAAAATCTTTAAGCACTAAATATGACATGCATACATTGCTACGCTGCCAAATGTGCTATCTACTCACCTACACAACCTCATCATACATAGAACAAAGTAAAAACATCAAAAAAAAATCAAATAGCTGCATATTAATGAACACTTCTGATTACTTTATACAAAACCAGTAAAATTCTGTAAGGTGTAAAACACACAAGGAGGCACAAGGGTTGTTCAAGAATTTGATTCTTTGTATTAATCAAAACCAGTGAGCCTGTATAAAGTCCATCTGTTCAAAGCTAACAATTCAAAACTGACTGAAAATTAGGTAACATTTGATTTGGATAGTCCAATTTAGACATTCTACTAACTATAAGTATCTGCATGTCAAGTCATTAGAGTATTAGTAGACTGTCTGGTTAAAGGGATAGTTCACCCAAAAAAGAAAATGTTGTCATCGTTTACTCACCCTCAAGTTGTTCCAAATCTGTACGAGTTTCTTTCTTCTGTTGAACACATAACCAGACATTTGACGGCACCCATTGACTCCATAGTATTTTTCCCCCATACCATGGAAGTTAATGGGTGCCGACAACTGTCTGCTTACCGACATTCTTTAAAATATCTTCTTTTGTGTCCAGCAGAAGAAAGAAATTCATACAGGTTTGAAACAACTTGAGGATAAGTAAAATTTTTATTTTTGGGTGAACCCTCCCTTTAATATCTGCTAACACATTATTTTGATGCTCCCCAACAGACATTTGACTGATAATGAGTAACTTTGCAACCCTAACCCTAACAGTCTACTAATACTCTAGTGAGATTAGTTGACATGTAGTTGCAAAGTTAGGGTTATGTCTAAAGTAGACTATCGAAATAAAGTGTTTAAATACTTGAAATAATTTAAATTACTTTCTGTATTATTTTAAATGTAAAACAATATTACTTGTAATTTATTCATTTATTCAAAGTAAAAGGTAACAATGCAACAAATATTCAGATTTTTTTATCTCAAAAAACATAACATTTTTAAGGCAAATTTATGGTTTTCTTGGGGGGGGGGTACAATTCAGGGATAAAGTCGCAGATTATGGTTAATTTTTCTAGTCACATTTGTACTTGGTCTCAAGCCAACAACAATCACAGTGTGAGAAAAAGTCACAAGAGAAACGAAGTCTAAAGGCCAATTCACACTGCACCGACAGACGGCGACCAACGGCAATAGATGCTGTTGGGTTTTGTCGGATCAGTGTGTGTTACCCTGTTAATATCTGTTTGCGTTGGTCACCAATTTAACATTCAAGTTCAAGATTAAGGACATTTCAAGGTTTTTGTTGGTATGATTTGGTTATCAATTACACAGGAAGAATTCTGGGACTGAAATTAAAAGATGTAATGTGACCAAAGCAAAAGGTGATTGTGGATTTAGATCAAATTAAGCACAGATCTTTTATAATATGCCTAAAACTTTAAGAGTGGGATGCTGAATAAGTTAAGATGCTTCTGAGAAGAATGGCTAAAAATACAGCCTGACAAAAAGAGAAACTGATTTAATTAAGTAATGTTAAGACTAAACTTGGTAACACTTTATTTTACAGGTTAATTGTTACATAATTACATGTTACTATAGTAATAACTAAAAATTATGCATAATTACATGCAACTATCCCTAAACCAAACTAAACCCTAATCCTAACCCCATGTAGGTTCTTAATATTACTCAGTACTTAAATGTATAATTATAGTGTAACAATATAAAGTGTAACCCTAAACTTTTGACACTTGAAACATTTATAAAATAATGAAAAATAAACAAAAGGCAGTGAATAGCATTAAATCACTCCAAACTGAGAAGCTCCACATCGAAGATGAGGGTGGCATTTGGGGGAATAATCCCAGGATGGCCTTTATTACCGTAGGCAAAATCAGGTGAACAGGTCAGCTTTGCGCGTTGGCCCACGCTCATCTAAAAGTCACAAAAATATAGGCATGAATTATCTATTTTTTTCCATTGAAATATAAATCCTAGACAGACTGGATTTGGTAGTTCTTTTAAGATATTATTTAAACTTCTTTAAATCAAAAAGTGTTACGAGTAAAACACCATTACACACCTGCACAATACCTTCCTCCCAGCCACGGATCACTTCCTGTTTGCCAATCTTGAACTTAAATGGCTTTTCACGGTCACGGGAAGAGTCAAACTTTCGTCCATCTGTCAGAGAGCCTGAGATTTGAGAGGAAAAGGACGAGGCCATGAAAAACAGGAAGTGATGTTAGAGCATCAGATAAATGTGCGACTTTATTATTGTTCTGTTCAGTCAGGGGGATTTTCCGTCCCTCTAACCCATATCTAATAGCAGTAAATAATCAGGATATGAAACAATAACATGGAGTGGAGTGACATATCCACAGACGTAAGACTGCTGTGAGTCAGTCAAGCAGAAAATGGATCCACTAATCAACACAAATCAGGGATCAGTTCAATTTATTCTGTGTATTAACTGTTATAATGCTCTTTAACAACAATGGTTCTTGGCCTTATGACCTGTTGCTATGACTAGGCTAATAAGCATTAAAGGTTCTCTAAGCGATCCTGGGTGACATCACTTCTTGTTGACGTTCGAACTATTGTCAAACAAAACGGAGGCTAGCTAGACCCTCCCTCCTCCTCATCCGCGCATTAACCCCTCAAACCCACCCCCAAACCATTCTTGTCGGTTATTGGCTGGAACAGTTTGTTATGTTTCGTCGAGCGGGTCGCTAGAGTTTGTTTTGTAGCCGTTTGTGGAGCCTGGGGTGTCTGCAGAGACCGCGTTTTTTTTACAGTGTGTTCAGGGGACAGGGAGCTAGCGGATAGTGAGGTAATGTTTGCTGTATGTGACAAAAAATGTTTTGGCCTTAAAAACGCGTGACATCGCTTAGAGCACCTTTAATTAAGCTCACAGACAAAATATTTGTGACCGGTTTTCCATTCTTCTTCCCATGTAATAAATAAATAATGAGATGGAAGCCCTGAACCACAAGATGGGAATTTGTTTTGAATGCTTTAGCGCCTTCATGAGTCTAATTTACTCATTATTATTATAATTTTTAGTTCTATATACTTTGTTTTTATTATTTTTGGCATTTTCCCTCCATTTTTATTTTCCCTTTCTTTATTTGTGTAAATAAAAAAAACTGAGAATCAGATTTTTTTTAGATAAAACGGTTTTATATATATTTTTTTAAAAAATATGGAGAAAATGCACCACAAATAATTCAAAATTCCAGGGAAAAGATGTAAGAAAAACCAAGTAGCCTAAGGGTCATGAGAACGCAAAGTTAAAATGACAGATATGTGGGCTGCTTTTGGCTGCATATAGCCTAATCATCAGATAATCGACTTGACAGACAGCAATTTCTTAGTTATGAACAATTAAAAGACAATCACAACATCCCAGGGGTCGACTCACTCCAGACAGTGATAATCCGTCTATCCGACGCGATCCAACAAAGACTAAATCTGTTCAGTCTCAGCTGTCAAATGAGGATCATGTGGGGACAAGTGCTAGTGTGTGTGCAAACAAACAATACACAACTAATGATGCATATTGGCTTGATTTTCTTGCTCGTTTGTTGCTAATTTTTTACTATATCTTTACGGCATTTCGACTTTTCAGATGTTTATATTTCTTAATTTAACCTATCTTAAATGAAACCATCATTTTACCATAAAGCTACAAATATCAAACACATACGTGCAAACAGGGCAAGATTACAACAGCCATAATGTGGGCTACACCGACCAAAAGAAAATCTGAAATTCAACTCACCAACATAATGCACCACACATGTCTGTCCTTTTTTGGGAAAAGTCCTCCCTGTGATTGCAGCGCGAGGATAAACAGGGAGCAAGAGACAGATGAATTATAGGGGAGAGTGGGGACAGTTGCAACGTGTGGCAGTTGCAACATTGCTGATTTCTCCAATCAGGAATGAGCTGGAGTCATGACACTCCTACTGCACATGCTCAGTATGCCCCTCCTTCTTTCTAGAAGTTAGTAGCCACATGTTAAACTTCCTTATGGGAGAACTGAAATTCAAGGTAAAAAAGTAAAAAAATTTACAACTAGATTTTTTGTCATACTGTCTAAACGGTTTAAGTATTGATCTTTATAGTTTTATAATTTGAATGTGCAGTTTCTTAGCTCTTAACAGACGTAGGTACATTGTCTTCAAGCTAATTTGTTAGGCTAGCATCACTAGTTTTAAGATGGCTGCCAGGGGTGGGACAGTTGCAACGCATTTTTGCAACTGTCCCCACATGGTGTTGCAACTATCCCTCATGACAATAAAAATAACAATTAGATAAAATTGATATAAAAGGCAATTCAGTGGTTTGATAAAGAACATATTTCAATAGCCAGGTGTCTCCTCTTTGTATTTCAGCAAATTGCTTTTTTAAAATTCAAACTAGACTAGGCATCCATTAAGAAAAAACATACAGAGAAGAACAGTGAATCGGAGAAAGAAGAAGATTTTTGCATTGTATTTTTGAAGAGCTACTCCAGACTGAAAGGGGTGTGGCTTCAATGTTGGCAGTGCAAGACATGGGCTCTAGCCTGGTTAAAACCAGATCATTATCAGTAGTAACTGAGTTATGGTCTGGCAAAGCTTCATAGACAAATCATTTCCAAAGGGTTGTCACCAACGGACGTCGCTCAAATGCCTCTGGGCGCAATTGAATACCTAAAAACAATCAGAGCGATGAAGGAGATGAAGGGTTTTAACTAAAAGGAAACTTTCAAATCGCTTAAAACAGACGCGATAGCTGATTTGAACCATTCGAACGAGTGATGTTCCATGGTGGCATCCATCTTTGTAATGTACAAAATCTTCTTCACTGTCGCTGCGCTGTCATCATTGTGTAAAGCCCGGCCCAACGTTTCTGATTGGTGCCTCGATTTCGACGGATGAGAAATGGGATTGAATGAGCTCTTTGCCAGACTTACTTGCAGAGCAAATCTAAATTTGCCGGAAGCTGTCTGGGTTTTCCCAGGCTAAATGGGCTCATGAAGCCTGCACTGATGGTGGTTCCATTTACATTTGCCACAATTGTGAGTCAGATGCGGAATTGTGAATACTTGTTGAGGCTATGAAATAATCAGTTTGTTGATGAAATAATCAGTTTGGTGGTGTCAAATTGTTACTGCATGTTACTACAGTTGTAAACTTTAATATTTTGTGTAGCCTACTTGTTTTTTACTTTAATAAGTTAACTCAATGAACTCTGGTCTCAAATAAACTAAAAAAATATTAAACAAATTATGCAGAAGTTTGAATTTTATTACATCTAAATGATTGTTGCAACTGCCCCTCGGTACTGTTGCAACTTTCCCCATATATGGGGACAGTCGCAACATTTTTCAGGGTCCATTTAAGTACAAATTACATTAATATTATCATATGTACACATGTTGCAACAGTATGGGCAGGTAGGTGACATATATGGGTTTAATATTATTATTGTTTTGTCTTTCTAATACAAACAGTCACTGAGAATCTTAAGGAAATGTAAAAAGTGTTGCAACCGCCCCCACTCTCCCCTACAAAGCTGTAAACGCATGCAGCGTGACGAATAATATGCTACTTTATGATAGAGGCTGCACTGGGGTAATTTACCATCGCCGGGGGTTATGGTCTCGATCTCCACTCCCATTTTGTCCAGCTCGTGTGTATGCTTCTGAAGAGCCCTCCCGCACACTGTTTCGCTCACAGCTGTTTGCGGGCAGAGAGACTGAGGGATCACGTGACTGCTACGAGGAGAAGACGCGTTGTGCTTTGCGTCTCTGGAAACTCGAAAGAGGGGAGAGGGTCCAATGGCATCGCGCTACAACACGATGACTGATGTGGCCCGTCCAACTTGCTACGAGTGAAAAATATAGGACAAATAGTCATATTCAAAAGCTAATAATGGTGTTTAAGGCCTATTATTCTTATTATCAACTATGATGTTAGCATGCAAAAAGTGTTAGGATCACACTAAAAAGAGTTGGGTTATTTCATCAACCCAACCGCTGGGTTATGAAATATTTCACCCATTATGGGAGAGGCGGTATTAACATTAAGTGACATGGGCATCTGACGCGCAGATGCCAATGGCACATGTCACTATGCGTATTGGCACATCCGGTGGCACATCCGGTCTCCATTGGCATGTGCCAGTTGATAGTGACATGTGTCACTGACATTATTGGCATGTGCCAGTGGATATTGATGTGTCACTGACATTATCGCGGCACTGACACTGTCGCGGAACAGGTTGCCGTCTTGTGCACGACACCAGTAGTGACTGACAGATGAGCTGAGCTGACGTTATTGTGAAACAAACGCCTATTTTAGTGATGTTTTTTAAATAAATGTCAATTAAACGTTTTAAAGTCAGTATTTTTTCCTCAAACATGTCAGTTTGTGATAGATCGCGCGACAGTTGAGGAACATCTCCGGGTGGTGTATTTGTCATATGTTTGAGTAGCAAGTAGGCTTCAGTACGACGGTAGCAAAAATTAAATAAAAAAACGAGTAATCAGAGTCTGATGTCGATATAAAAATTAGTGGATAATTTATATAATAGTACAAATAGTAAATAATATTATTTATATAAAATAATAATAACAATATTACTGAGCTATAGTTTATGTAAGTAAATTATTTACTAATTAATTAATTAAATATAAAAAAGTATTTACTAATTTAATCATTTACTAATTAATTTATATATATATATATATATATATATATAATATATATATATATATATATATATATATATATATATATATATATACTAATTTATAAAATATAAATAAATTTACTATTTATATCGATATCATACAGTCTCTGATTACTTTATGTTTTTGCTTATCATCTGGCTTTTATATTTTACAAATACAATAAATCTGAACATGCATTTCTTCTGTAGATGTCATAATGTAAAGCTCCGACAGGCTGCGCAATTGGAGTGTCATAACATACAGCGACATGTACCGCGACAATGTCATTGGCACATGCCACTATATCCACTGACACGTCACAAGTTGTGTTGGCACATGCCAATTATCAACTGACACATGTCACAAGTTGTATTGGCACATGCCAGTATATCCACTGACACAAGTCTTATTTTATTGTGAAAGTTTTATTGTGAAAAGGTGATTTTTGTCTCCAAATATGGTTGGAGGAAACTCGACAGACAGTTCTGTCAAGGCAACGCTATTTAAATGGTGTTCAAACGGTCAGTCTACTCTAAACAGAAGAAAATGTTCTTTGGCATGAGGCATGCTCAGATTTTTAAAAATTGGTTTATTTCGTATTACATAATTCCTTAAATGTATTTGTAAAATATAAAAGCCAGATGAGTAAGCAAAAATAAAGTTATCTGTCTGATATAAATAATTAGTAAATCATTTATTTATATTTTATAAATTAGTAAATACTTTTTTTATATTTTATAAATTAATTAGTAAATAATTTAGGCTACTTATAACCTATAAATTATAGCTAAGTAATATTGCTATTATAATATTATATAAATTATCCACTAATTTTTATATCGACATCAGACTCTGATTACTCGTTTTTTTATTTATTTAATTTTTGATACCGTCTTACTGAAGCCTACTTGCTACTCAAACAAATGACAAATACACCACCCGGAGATGTTCCTCAACCGTCGCGCGATCTATCACAAACTGACATGTTTGAGGGAAAAAAATACTGACTTTAAAACGTTTAATTGACATTTATTTAAAAAACATCACTAAAATAGGCGTTTGTTTCACAATAACGTCAGCTCAGCTCATCTGTCAGTCACTACTGGTGTCGTGCACAAGACCAGACGGCAACCTGTTCCGCGACAGTGTCAGTGCCGCGATAATGTCAGTGACACATCAATATCCACTGGCACATGCCAATAATGTCAGTGACACATGTCACTATCCACTGGCACATGCCAATGGAGACCGGATGTGCCACCGGATGTGCCAATAAGCATAGTGACATGTGCCATTGGCATCTGCGCGTCAGATGCCCATGTCACTTAATGTTAAAACTGCTACTGGATTATGGATTATTTATATGGAATTTGGGGTATTTTGTGCAACTCATGCATTGAGTCAAAATCCATCAACCCAACATACATTGGTTGACCCAGCACGTGGGTTGTTTGTGCTTCGAACGTCATCACATCATCACCAGTGAGTCCACACACTGAGCGCTTGTCTAAATAATAGTCTATTGCAATTTATTTTCTTAAATTGTACTGTAATGTGTTAGAATTAATATGGCATATGGGTTAATTTTACCCAGCATGTGGGTACACTATATAACAAAAATATGTAGTTGAATCAACCCAGAATTGTAATTAATTTGGCCCAGCATTTGGGTACACTATATAACAAATATGTAGTTGAATTAACCCAGAATTGTAATTAATTTGACCCAGCATTTGAGTACACTATATAACAAATATGTAGTTGAATCAACCCAGAATTGTAATTAATTTGACCCAGCATTTGGGTACACTATATAACAAATATGTAGTTGAATCAACCCAGAATTGTATTTAATTTGACCCAGCATTTGGGTAGAATATTTACAGTTTTTCTCAGTCGCTTTGGTGCATTTCTCACATCACTATTTACATTTGCACAACAGTTAGTTCAACCTCTACAACATTTAGTCATTTGTGTACATCATAGTAGCAGTTTCTCATTCCTTCCAACAAATTGCAAATGCTTTCGGACATGCATCAATTGCTTTCATACAACTCTCTGCTGTTTTATAACATTATCATTTGCTTATGTCATGTCAGTCAAAATTAACTATTCTTGTTTATGCTGAATAGTCATTCCATATAAAACTAATAGTCCTCATTTCATTGTTTGAGTCATCACATACAAAAATGTTGAACTAGTTGTCAAAATCTGTCAAAGATATTTTTTTTATCTTTTTTTTCATGAAAATGTCTCCTACTGTAAATTGAACAATTTCTCTCAGGTGAACTTACAGTTTTTTACAGTCGCTAGGACCCATTTTTCAATACTTAAGTCACTTTTTCAAAACTCTTCACACAGTTATCCTAACCAACTTTCAGCTCGGCACAGCAGTTCATTTCACATTCAAAATGCACTAAAACTACCAAATCACTTCATACATATCTCAAATCAACACATTCTTCCATAACACTAGCAAAGGTTGACAGCTAACAAACACACTTTATCACCCACAAAACAATAACATAAAAAACACTGACAACAGGTAACTTTATACAATGTTTTCCTATGTAAATGCTTTCTTTCTTCTACCTCTCTACTGTTTAGAATTCACTGCAATACTAGAATGAATCAGACATCATGCAGTTATTATATTTTATGTTTTTGGAGTAATTCCAAAGTACAAAAAATTGTATACACACACCATCCACCGATACAGATACAATAGGAATCAGCTGTGGTTGGTCCAATTGTTTTTATGTCATTTAATTTTTAGATTCTAAATATATTTCATTACAATATTACTGTAGAAATGTTGCAAAATGCTGTCTTATAATTATTCAGTTTTGTATTATGTTATTGTTTTGAACTTAAGTTTAACAGTTTTGAAATCAGTGTGTAAGCATGTGCAAATTGGCCTGTAGGTACACAGAGTTTTGGCGGTTGTTGTGTCGAAGTGAGAAAAGAATTAATGTAATTTGAAAGATGTAGTCAATGAATGCATGTTGTGCCAAAGCAATGATAAATGATCCACAGTTTAGCCCACATATACTTCTGTTGTGCTCACTGCGTGAAGAGTTTTGAAAAAGTGACCTAAGTATTGAGAAATGTGTCCTAGCGACTGTAAAAAACTGTATGTGGCCAGACAGAGAGGAACGTCTGGATGTGCATGAATGATTACAGAAAAATGTATGTTGTATGTTCAGTTCCAATATGTACTGCAATATTGTTTACAGTTGTGCACAGCTCTACCCAAAGGGAGTGTATGTTTGTTGTAAATAAGGGGGTATTTTTTCCTTTTGCACAATGCTGTGAACAAATTAGAATTGCAAAGAGCATATAAAAATGTGAAACATACACATTCAGTGTCTTGTACTCAGTTACCTCACTAAATACAGCAATGTGTAACTTTACTGTAATTTTAATAGAATATAGCAAATAGTATATAGTGATGTCTGTAGCATTTTCAGGTAGTGTCTCCAAGATCTGACTTTTTTGCATTGGAAAACATTTATAGAGTAAACTGTCATAATGAAAACATGACAAAGCCATTTGACTATCTTGTTCATAAACAATGGTGTCAGGACTTTTCATCTTGACGACACTGACACTTTCATTGACATGAAAACTTGCTTTTGAGGAATGAACTATCCATTTTGAGCAAGTGACACGCTTTTGCAGGTTATCAACTAGGTTTTGCAGTTTGAACTAATTATTTTTGAGAACTGCATTAACTGTTGTGCAAATGTAAATAGTGATGTGAGAAATGCACCAAAGCGACTGAGAAAAACTGTAACTCATCTGTTGGGTTAAAAATGACCAACCCATCTTGCTGGGTCAATTAACTATACTGTTGGTCTGATGCATATTGATCCAGCGGTTGGATTATAAAACACCCAAGTTGTGTTAGTTTTAACCCATCATTTTTCTGTGTGTGATGTATGTATGTATGTATGTATGTATTGTATGGATGGATGTATGGATGGATGGATGGATGCTGATGGATGGAAGTTAAAAAGATAGACAGACAGACAGACAGACAGACAGACAGACAGATAGATAGATAGATAGATAGATAGATAGATAGATAGATAGATAGATAGATAGATAGATAGATAGATAGATAGATAGATAGATAGATAGATAGAAAACATACAGAGGAAAACAGGGGGTTATTGCAGATTTTCACCTCTCCTCCAGCGTTCCCTATGAATCCTCCAGCTCATTGTAATGTACCTGTTATATAACATGTTCTCAACACTCATATATAGTGGTGTAATGTGGGTGACTGGAGTAGCACATATCCACCTCCCACGTCCCTCCATGAACAACTTCACCCAACACATGTTGATCTTAACGGGATATAGTTCAACTAAAGATTCTGCCACTATTAATTCACATCCATGTCATTTATTTTTTGTTCTGTGGAACTTGGAAGAACGTATTTTGCCAATGGAATGGATAGGAACTCAATGGGCACCAAAACTGTACCAACATACTTCAAAATATCTTATTTGTGTCCGTAGAAGAGAGAAAGGGGTTTTGAGTGAGTAAATTATTTGAGAACAGAATTCTCATTTTTTAATGAACTGTTACTTTAAAGTTGGCATGAAAAGGAAGAGATAGAGATATTCTATCTTGGAGATATTCTTTTATTCCTATTGTGATGTATACACAAGTGAAACATCTTCTCGGACAATAAAAAATGTAGGGCACTCCTGATTTTGTCCCTGGGGAATTGATTAGGTGATTGTGGATCTCATATGAGGGACCGTTTGTTATAACATACGTCTTCAGAGAAAGCGGGAGGATAAATTATTTTAATTAAACATAAGAGGGCACATCAATTAAAAATAATAATAATGTGCACGGATAAATAAAATTTGATTAAATTATAGTCCTAAAAAAAACAAAAACTTTGTCAACTTTGATTTCATGGTGACTTTAAGGCCTAATAATTTTTTGGCCACAAAGAGGGCGCTGAACAGTTTTCTGCAAATCAAGACGACAAAAAGATGACCATGGACATATTTTACACATGGCTGTTTATTTATAACACTTTACATCATTATCATCATTACTATTTCTGAGCAAAAATACTGTACAAGTACATACACGACAAGCTGTGTGTATCTTTTCAATGTTATAATACTCTCTCGGCTATAATAATAGACAGTTTATCAGCAAGCCTTTCATTGGTTGAATTCTCTGAAGAGTGTAAACACTTTTGGCTTCACAGCAACATTAGCTTCACAAGTGGTCTAGGTTTTAGGCGGGACAATTTGTTTGTTTCGATATGGAGCAGAAATTGTCGGTACCTTTAAGTCGGGGAACGCTTCCTTTTACAGTACAGTATTACAGTGTAGGCTACTTACCTAGAAAGTACTGGCTTGTAAGTACATGGGTTAGGGTTAGTAGCCTACTAGTTATTACCCAGTAATTGTAGTTATTAAAATAAGTAATAGTATTTAAATGGGTAACTGGACTGTAAAAGGAAGCGTTACCTTTAAGTCTAGCCTACTAATGTTTCCCAATCCTGTGGCCGATTGCAAACTGCTTAGACTGGTTTTACAAGTCTTACAAGTTACTCATGTAATTTTTTACTTTAACACTGGTCATAGAATTATTTTTATGTCAGTAACATAAAACAGTAAATTGGTCTAATTTGAATCCCAAAAAAAAGACTGGTTACACCTTGACTAACTCTCTAAAAAATCTGGTTCTTTTTCTTACTGGGTTGAGCCTTTTGGGTAAATTTGTTCAGTGTTTGGGTAGTTTTGTGTTACCCAGCTCCTGGGTCAGACACAACAACCCAATGTTTGGGTAGTTTTTGTGTAACCCAGATCCTGGGTCAGATATAACAACCCAGGGGTTGAGTTATTTATCGGAGGCTTTTTGCGACTTTCTTCAGGAGAGAGCAGTGCAGCTCCGTCAAATTGGTTTGTGTCTTCGGTAAAATACAGGTTT
Source organism: Chrosomus eos (assembly GCA_036326025.1). Taxonomy (NCBI): domain Eukaryota; kingdom Metazoa; phylum Chordata; class Actinopteri; order Cypriniformes; family Leuciscidae; genus Chrosomus; species Chrosomus eos. The sequence continues at coordinate 24,357,958 of CM070837.1, read as the reverse complement.
GTGTAAATTTTTTTATTTATAAATTTATTGTTGTTCTATATATATATCGTTTCATTTCATGCAAAGCAACATACAACATACTTTATTCATCTCGAGTGTGTAAGATTTGTGAGATTCCTAAACAGTGTTGGGGTCCCTCCAGAACAGGATTGAGAAATATTCACCATGCACAATACTTTTCACTGAGATGGAAAATAAAAACATGTTCATTATTAACAGTTCCACAAACCTGTAAATGTTACAAAAGTAGTGGAATCCTTAAGTGACATAGGGTACTAAGTGATTACTTCATAAGCTCAGTTCTTCTTCTCCTTTCATGCTGGTCTCTGTCCTGTACATGTCAAGAAAACAGGCAGTGAAGGCACAGTTTAAACGGTTATTACAACCTAATGCAAAACTGGAACACAGTATGAGAACATGAAGACATCACGAATATGTTACTTAACATAGTAGTGTTGAAATGAATGCAAAGACTAAAATAAAATTAACCTTTTCTAGTTTGAAAGAAGTTGCTTCCGTATAGCAGGAAGATGTGGCAACAAAAATGTCACTAGTTCACTAAGAACATTGCTTATCTGTCATTATTTTATTAGTATGTAGAAAGAATAATGTATCACACATCAACCCCTCAACCCAGCCAGTTATTCTCGAAAAATAAACCCCTCAATGTTATACAAACAGAAACACATACCCTGCTTTCCTTAAAGCTTTCTGGATTTTCTGCCGTTCCTTTTCATTGATGGGATAGAAGCAAAAAATCCCCAAGCTGATGAGCAACAGGCAGATGGGCACAGGAGCGAAGAGTATCTGCAGCGAGTATATCACCCCTTGATTATGTTTACAAGCACCAGGCTTTTGTATCCTGCGAAGCTGCAGAGTTAAGGATGAATGTTAACAAAGTATTGTGAAATCAGCCACGGAAGGTTTTTGGGGGTTCAAATAAAAACTTTGTGCACATAAAAATAACATTTGTTACCATTGTTAGCAAACAAAAAAACAATCTGACTGAAGGAAGCTCTTACTGTAGTACCAAAGTTGAGATTCCAACAGACATGCCTCCACCAAATTTGTTGAAGAAAACATAACAGGAGTAGAATAATGGTTCTAGATCCTGGCAAGATGGGTTCTTGACTTTGAAGTCATCCACTACATCTGGCCAGCATTGACCTAAAATAAACAATTAATCTGGTTTTATAGCATGCCTATGTCATGTTCGATATATATAATTTGACCAAAATTATAACAGTATAATTGTGAAAGGTTCTATTTTCAGCAGCAATTTCTCCAGTTTAAGTGTCACATGATCCTTCAGAAATCATTATAATAAGCTGATTTGTTGCTCAAGAAACATTTCTTATTGTCAATGTTGAAAACAGTTTTTGTGGAATGATACATTTTTGATTAATAAAAAGTTCAACCTTAATGCATTTATTTGGAATAGAAATCTTTTGTAACAATGTAAAAGTCATAGGGTTGTGATATTGAAGAATTTTTCAATTTGTATTTTGTATTGTTTCTCCTTTATTTGTACTATTTATATTTTTTGAAGGAAAAACCCAATAAATACAATGTTCAAAAAAAAAAAAAAAGGGACATGAAAAAATCGCATTGTAGTCCAAACGAGCCGTTTGTTGTAGTTCTTGAAAAGGGGATTCTGTAAAAAAAAATATCTTCCTTTGGAGTGGACTTTGAAAAAAAAAACACAATGAACAATAAAAGTCGTAAACGTTCACTTTTGATGATTTGAATGTGCCCTTGATGAATAAAAGTATTCATTTCTTTCTTTTTTAGGGGGCTTTCACACTGGCAGTTTAGTTCGGAACAGGGCACGGTTTCGCATGAAAAATCGCTAATGTGAACGCTGTCATGGGACCTGGGTGCGCACTGGGGTACCGAACCCGAGACTACCTGGAAGAGGTGGTCTGAGTTCGGTTGCTCCCAAACCGTGCCGCGGTTCGCGAGAATGTAAAAGAAACACGGACTGGGGTGCGCTCTTTTTAAAGTAAAGAAACCCTTGAATGCTTTTTTAGCTTATTTTTGTAAAGTATTCATTTAAAAAAAAATTGAAAGGGGAAATTATAGTTTTTGATGATTCCCCTTGGATACGAGCGAGAGTGACCCTGTTTTTCGTGCTTTGGGCGTGTAAAATCGGGGGCAAAAATTTGGAAATCCCTGTCCCCCTAAAAACAGTGTTTGAAAGCACAGAAGCCCAATTTAAAAAGGGGACCCAACCCCAAGTAAAACCTGTATTGTTCACTCAGCTGCGCTTAATAGCACAATTAAAAAAAAAAAACCAATATTTGACCCCCCGTTCGGGTTTTCTATCAGGGGCCCCGTGCACTTTGAAATTTTACGTATTATCACGAAAAAGACCGGGGTTCGATAGAATAAGTTGAGGGGGAAAAGACCAAAGCGGGGGGGGGGGTCCCGGGGGGAAAAAAAGGCTCGGGCTGGGACCGCAGAAAAACGGGCCCAGTTTTAAAACCCCCCTTTACTGACTTAATCTTACATAAAAGCTTGATTTATGTGCATTACAGAAGGGAAAGTTTTTTTCCCTAGTAAAGGGGGCCCTTTTTTTCCGGAAAAAACCTTTGGGTTTGGGGCCAATTCCCCCCCAAATTTATAAAAAAATTTCCCCAGCTGCCACTTTCTGGGTTTGCGCATGTAATGCAAGAGGAGTGGTGTGGAGTTGGGTTGGAGCAAGTCGGGCTTTAAAAATGAACCCGAGTATTTTTATGAGGGTTACTTTCCCAAAGGGAAAAGTAAATAGAGGGCTGCCATACTTGTCCCGGCTAAAAGGGAAATGACAGCAAGAGGGGGAAAATTATTTTCCCAAATTGGGGGGGATATACAATTAGAGATGGGATGAAAATCTGCGAGGAGGGGAAAAGAAAGAAAGATAAAAAAGTGGAAAAAAATATTCCCCAGTTTTAAATTTAAAAGCCTTTAAAAAAACAATGCTAATAAAAGGGCCCGATGAATAAGTGGTCTTTTTTTCCCCTTTTTTTTTTTGCCCCAAAAAAGTCTCCCCAAAACGGGGATCGATATTGTGGTGCTTTTCTGTAGAAGAGCAGAAATTATAATTTTTTTAATTTTTCCCTTTAAAATTAAAACGCTAAACCTCCGGAATTTTTGGTAAAAATTTTACATGTTTTTTAAAAGTTTAAAACATTCAAAAAAAATATAATATTTTGTGGCTTTTTTAAAATTTTAAAAAATGTAATTAATAAAAATTCAAGTCAGGTCAGGTTAAGTAAAAATTTTATTTTTTTGATACTATTTAAAAGGAAAATTTTTTAAAAAAAAAATTTGGATTCTTTTTAAAAAAAAATTTTTCCCAAAAAAAAAAAAAAGGGAAAAACCCCCTTTTTTGCATGAGGAAAAAAGAGGGGAAATTTTTCCCCCCAAAAAAAAAAATTTTTTTAAAACAAAATTTTTTTTTTTTTTTTTTCTTTAAAAAATAAATAAATAAAAAATTTTTTTTAAAACCCCTTTTTTTTTAATTAAAAAAAATTAAAAATTAAAAAATTTTAAAAAAACCTTTCCTGGGGGAAGGGAAAAAAAAAGGGGGGAAAAAAAACCCCAAAAAGGGGGGTTCCCCCCCCTTTTTTCTTAAAAAAAAGAAATTTTTGGGCCCTTTTTGGGGGGAAAAAAAATTTTTTAAAAAAAAAAAAATTTTTTTTTTTTTTTAAAAAAAATAAAAAATTTTTTAAAAAGGGTTTTTATTTAAAAAAAAAAAAGGGGGTTTTTTCCAAATTTTTTTTTTTGGCTTTCCCCCCCTTTTCCAAAAAAAAAAAAGGAAAAACAGGGTTCCAAAAATTTTTTTGGGGGTTTTTTTTTTTTCCGGAAAAAACAAAAAGGAAAATTTTTTTTAAAAAAAAAAAATTTTTTCAAATTTAAAAAAATTTTTAAATTAAAAAAATTTTTTTTTAAAAAAAAAATTTTTTTTTTGTTTTTAAAAAAAAATTTTTTTTTAAAAAAAATTTAAATTTTTTTTTTTTAAAAAAATTAAAAAATAAATTTTTTTTAAAAAAAAAATTAAAATTTTTTTTCCCCCCAAAAAAAAAAAAAAAAATTTTTTTTTCCCGGAAAAAAAGGGGAAAAAAAATTTTAAAAATTTTTTTTTTTAAAAAAAAATTTTTGTTTTTTAAAAAATTTAAAAAAAAAAATGCCCCAAAAAAAAAAAGGGCCCAAAAAAATTTTTAAAATTTTTTTTAAAAAATTTTTAAAAAAAAAAAAAAAAATTTTTTTAAAAATTTAAATTTTTAAACTTTAAAAAAAATTTTTTTTAAAAAAAAAAAACCCCCTTTTAAAAAGGGAAAAAATTTTTAAAAATTTAAAAAATTTTTTTTTAAAAAAAATTTTTTTTAATTAAAGGGAAAATTTTTCCCCAAAAAGGGGAAAAAATTAAAAAATTTTTTTTTGTTTTAAAAATTTAAAAAAAATTTTTTTTGGTTTTTTGGGAAAGGGGGGGTTTTTTTTTTTTCCCTTTTTTTTTTGGGTTTTAATTCCCTTTTTTTTTTTTTTTTGGGCCCCCTTTTTTATTTTCCCCCGGGGGGTTTTTTTTTTTCAGGAAAAAAATTTTTTAAAAAAACCCTTTAAAATTAAAGGTTCCCCTTTAAAAAAAAATAAAAAAAAAAAAAATTTTTTTTTCCCCCAAAAATTTTAAAATTTTTTTTTTTTTTAAAAAAAAAAAATTTTAATTTTTTTTTTTTTTTTTTTAAATTTTTTTAAAAAAAAAAAATTTTTTTTTTTTTTTTTTTTTCCAAAAATTTTAAATTTTTTTTTCCTTTTTAAAAATTTTTTTTTTTTTTCCCCAAAAATTTTTTTTTTAAAAAAAGGGTTTAAAAAACCTTTTTTAATTTTTTTTTAAAAATTTTTTTTTTTAAAAAAAAATTTTTTTTAAAAAATTTTTTTTTTTTAAAAAAAGAAAAAAAAATTTCAATTTTAAAATTTTTTTTTTTTAAAAAAAAAGGGGGGAAAAAAATTAAGGGGTTTTTTCCCCCCCCCCCTTTTTTTTTTAAAAAAAGGGGAAATTTTAAAAAATTTTTTTCCCAATTAAAAAGGGGAAAAAATTTTTTTTTTAAAAAAAAAGGGAAATTTAAAAAAAAACAAAAAAAAAAAATTTTTAAAAAGGTTTTAAAAAAATTTTTTTTTTTTAAAAAAAAATTTGAATTTTTTTTTAATTTAAAAAAATTTTTGGGGGGGGGATTTTAATAAAATTTTTTTCCTTTTTTTTAAAAAAAAAAAAAGGGCCCAAAAAAATTTTTTAATTAAATTTTAAAAAAAAAAATTTTTTCCAAAAAAAAAAATTTTTTTTTTTTTAAAAAAAAGGGGAAAAAAAAAAAAAAAAAATTTTAAAAAAAAGGGGGGGCCTTTTAAAAACAAAATTTTTTATTTTTTGGGAAAAAATTTTTTTTAAAAAAAAAAAAAAAAAAAATTTTTTTTTTAAAAATTTTTTTTTTAAAAATTTTTTTTTAAAAAAAAAAATTTTTTTTTTCCCCCAAAACCCCCCCCCCCAATTTCCCCGGGGGGCCCCCCAACCAAAAAACCCCCCCCCCCAAGGGGGGAAAAAAGGGGGGGGGCCCCCAAAAACCCCCTTCCCCAAAAAAATTTTTTAAAAAAACCCCCCCCCCCCCCAAAAAAAAAAATTTTTTAAAAAATTTTTTAAAAAAAAAAAATTTTTTTAAAAAAACCCCCCCTTTTAAAAAAAATTTTCCCCTTTCCCCGGAATTTTAAAAATTTTTTTTTTTTCCCCCCCCCCCAAAAAAAAAATTTTTTTGGGCCCCCCCAAAAAAAAAAAGGAAAAAAACCCCCCCCCCCGGGGAAAAAAAAAGGAAAAAAAAACCCCCCCCCCCCCTTTTTTAAAACCCCCCCCCAAAAACCCCCAAAAGGAAAAAAAAAAAAAAAAAAAAACCCCCCCCCCCCCCAAAAAAAAAAAATTTAAAAAAAAAACCCCCCCCCCCCAAAAAAAAAAAAAAGGGCCCCCCCCCCCCAAAAAAAAAAAATTTTTAAAAATTTTTTTTCCCCAAATTTAAAAAAAAAAAATTTTGGGGTTTTTTTTAAAAAAAGGGGAAACCCAAAAATTTAAAACAAAAACCCCCCCCCCCTTTAACCAAAAAGGGAAAAAATTTTTTTTTTCCCCCCCAAAAAAAATTTTTAAAAAAACCCCCCCAAAAATTTTCCCCCCCCCAAAAAAAAAAAAAACCCCCCCCCCGGCCCCCACCAAAAAACCCCCCCCCCCAAAAAACCCCCCAAAAACCCCCCAAAAAAACTCCCCCAAAAAAAACCCCCCCCCCCCCCCCCCAAAACAAACCCCCAAACCCCTTTTTTAAAAAAAAATTTTTTTTTAAAAAAAAAAACCCCCCCCCCAAAAAATTTTTAAAGGCCCAAAACCCCCCCCCCCCCAAAAAAAAAAAAAAAAAAACACCAAAAAACCCCCCCCCCAAAAAAATTTAAAAAAACCTTAATTTTTCCCCCCCCCAAAAAAAAAAAAAAACCCCCCCCAAAAAGGCCGGGGTTTCCCAATTTTTAAAATTTTTAAAAAAAAACCCCCCAAAACCCCCTTTTTTGCCAAAACCCCCCCCCCCTTTTTTAAAATTTTTTTTTTTAAAACCCCCCCCCAAAAACCCCCAAAAAAAAACCCCCTTTCCCCCGGGAAACCCCCCCCCCCGGGGCCCCAAAAACCCCCCCCCCCCCCCCCCCCACCCCCCTTTTTAAAAACCCCCCAAACCCCCCCCCAAACCCTTTTAAAAAAAAACCCCCCCCCAAAAAAAAACCCCAAAAAAAAAACCCCCCCCCCCCCTAAAACCCCCCAAAACCCCTTTTTCCCCCCCCCCCCCAAAAAAAAAAACCCCCAAAAATTAAAAAACCCCCCCCCCAAAAAAAAAAAAAAAAAACCCCCCCCCCCAAAAACCCCCAAAAAAAAAAACCCCCCCCAAAAAAAAAACCCCTTTTCCCTTAAAACCCAAAAAAAAAACTCTCCCCCCCCCCCCCCCCCCAAAAAAAAACCCCCCCCAAACCCCCCCCCAAAAAAAAACCCCCCCTCCCCAACCCCCCCAAAAAAAAACCCCCCTTCCCCCCCCCCCCTTTCCCCCCCCCCCCCCCCAAAAAAAAAACCCAAAAACCCCCCCCCCCTTTGGGGGCCCCCCAAAAAAAAAAAAAACCCCAAACCCAAACCCCCCCCCCCCCCCAAAAAAGGGGGGGGCCCCCCCCCTTTTTTAAAAAAAACCCCCCCCCCCAAACCCCCCCCCTCCCCCCTTTCCCCCCCAAAAACCCCCCCCCCCCCCAAAAAACCCCCCCCCCCAAAACCCCCCCCCAAATTCGGGGGGGAAAAAAAAAAAAAAAAAAAAAAAGGGGGAAAAATTTTTTCCCCTTAAAAAACCCCCCCAAAAAAAAAAAAACCCCCCCCTTCCCCCCCCCTTTTTTTTTTTTTTTAACCCCCCCCCAAACCCCCAAAAACCCCCCCCCCCCCAAAAAAAAAAACAAACCCCCCCCCCCCAAACCCCCCCCCCCCAAATTTTTTAAAACCCCCCCTTTTTTTTTTCCCCCCTTTTTAAACCCCAAAAAAAAAAAAAAAACAACCCCCAAAAAAAACCCCGGGAAAAAAATTTAAAAACCCCAAAAAAAAAAACCCCCCCTTGGGGGAAAAAACCCCCCCCCCAAAATAAAACCCCCCCCAAACCCCCCCTTTCCCCAAAAAACCCCCCCCTTTCCCCAAAAAAACCCCCCCCCTTTTCCCCCAAAAAAAAAAAAAAACCCCCCAAAAAAAAATCACCAAACCCCCAAACCCCCCAAAAACCCCCCCCCAAAAAAAAAAAAAAAACCCCCCCCCCCCAAAAAAAAAAAACCCCCCCCCCCCAAAAAACCCCCCCCCCCCCCCCCCCCCAAAAACCCCCCCCCCAAAACCCCCCCAAAAAAAAAAAAAAAAAAAAAAAACCCCCCCCCCCCCCCCCCCCCAAATTTAAAACCCCCCAAAAACCCCCCAAAAAATTTTTTTTTTAAAAAAAAAATTTTTTTTAAAAAAACCCAAAAAAACCCCCCCCCAAAAAACCCCCCAAACCAAATTTTTTAAGCAGGGCGAGTCCGAGTTCCGTGGGAACGGGGTCTCGAGTGGCTTCGGCTTGAGAAAAGGAGTGACGACAGTGAAGGATGAGAGAGTCCATGCCTGGACTATTTACTTTTTGTTTTAACAATGTTTTTATGCGGCAGTCGTCCGTGAGGGGCTGCTGCTTTACTTTCGTTTTGCTTTTATTTATTTTGATATTAAAATGTGTTAAACATTCGCCTTCTTCCCTGAACACTAACCTTGCTACAGAGCGGTTTAGTCCAAATTTTCTTAAGAGACTCAATTGCTTTATATAATGAACAGATTTAATTTAGGCTTTTATTAACTTTTAAACATTGATCAGAAAACATTACCATGCAAGAACAAACCTCATTGGTTCTTACGGAAGCTTAAACGTGCTGTGTAACACATGAGAATGAACCTCATTGGTTCTTGAGGAAGCATAACGTGTTGTGTAACACATGAGAATGAACCTCATTGGTTCTTGCAGAAGCTCAAACATGCTGCATAACACGAGAATGAACCTCAATGGTTCTTGCTGAAGCTCAAACGTGCTGCGTAACATTACATTCACTTCAATTACATTCATTCATTCCATTCACCATTAAAATCACTGGATATTCTTTAGAGAGCTCAACACGCTGCAACTGAAGAAAACATATGGAAATAGAAAAAACACCCGCAAATTAAGAAAACATTTTCATCAGTTTCACAACACATGTGTGCTCCAAATACTCACAACACAACCAAATACAGAAAAGCGCTGCAAAAGTTCACAACACAACCAAATACAGAAACGTGCTACAAATAACACGGAACACAACGGAAATGTTTCCAGGGACCCCAATAAATGAAGAACCCAGCTGGGACGTGCTTACAGCTCAAAAGTCTAGGCTACTTTATTTTATTTTAATTTATTTATTTAAACATTTTTTTTTTTTTTGGCAAAACATACAGAGATGACATTTTATGACATACAACTTTGTACACAATATACAAAATGTATTTACAATGTTCAATGTCATCAGAATACAAATGAGAATAAACGCTCAGGCGTGTAAAACATCATTAAAATTACTTGAATTATTATATAAAAGGGCTATGAAACTTCATGATAAAAAGCCTCGCCAGTACCATCATTGTAAAGTACAAAGTAAATATAACATTTTGAGTTTTGAAAACTTCATTAAATAGGATCAAATTTCTGCTTTATTTAAAATTATCCATAACATCGCTGATCCCCCCTTTGAGAAAACTTGTCACACTAAATTCAGAGGGAACTTCTAGAGCCACACGGTCGACAGAGGAGAGTGCAGCGTTCCGAGACGTAGAACCACATATGGTCAACAATCGTTCTCTTATAAAGCAGCGAGCTTTTCCACTCTTTCAAACAAAATTTTTTTATGTACAAACTATAGTACATTTACACACCAGACCAAACAGTGGTTATTATCAAAGCAAACCTGTACGCACTGAATGACTGTGATATGAACGACGAAACTGTGAATGAGTGAGTGATAGTTTCCTGAAGTGGAGAGTGTTTTTTATGATGTGAGTGAAGTAATGCTTCCATGTATTATTCTGTATATATTTATGAATTTTTGTATAACATCAACCTGTCCAGGGACAGCTGGTGAAAATTAGCATTTTTTGACTTTTTTAGACTAATGTTTTTTTGTGCATTGTCCCTGATCAAATAAAGAAATAAACTAAAAAAAGAACAATGAGCTGAAAACTAAAATAAATAAATAAAAATGAAGGAGAAAAAGAACAAGAGGGGAAATATATCAATCTATACATCAGTTGCATTGTACAAATTTTGTCATGTTATGTTTAAATTTTCATAAAAAAAAAGTTTCATGAGCAATGTTCCCAGGTGAAAATATCCCAGGTTTAAATAACGAGGAAATTACATTGTCTTCCGTTGCTCCCTTCATCAAGTGCGTTCCAAACGGCTACATAATGACACACTAATGCCCTGCTCAATCCAAAGTCTACACTTCAAGGGCTCTGTCGTCTGCCCTTCGAAGGGAGTAGGGCATAGGGATGCTTGCACACGAGCAATAAGCAAGTCCCAGCCGAGTTCATCACTAACTGGGATCCCCTGGAAAAATGTTTGTTGTGTTCTGTGTTATTTGCAGTGCGTTTCTGTATTTGGTTGTGTTGTGAACTTTTGCAGCACGTTTCTGTATTTGGTTGTGTTGTGATTTTTTGCAGCATGTTTCTGTATTTGGTTGTGTTGTGAGTATTTGGAGCACACATGTGTTGTGAAACTGATGAAAATGTTTTCTTAATTTGTGGGTGTTCTTCTTCTTCTTCTGTGCATGTGTTGCAGCAAGTTGAGCTCTCTCGGCCACCATACTACCCAAAACACATCCACTATTTGACAAACCATTAAGCCCTAATTCAATTCAGCTGGATAGCACAGTCAGTCAACTGTGACTGACACTTCACTTGCATACCTGCATACATAGCATACCTGTATACAGGTACATGCAGTCATGTTACAAAATTAGGCCATCAGTGGAAAAGTTCAAGAGTTATGCTGTATGTTATTTCATTTCAAATAGCAGAGCAAATTTTTGTTGTGCTGTAGTAGGCCTATACTATACTACTTATTTTCAATACAATATTTGCAAAATTTTGTAATAGGCTATATATGAAAAACAGGGGGTGTCCACTGTCCAAAAACTTTTGACTGGTAGTGTATGTGAATAAAAGCCTAAATTGAATCTGTTCATCATATAAAACGATTGTGTCTCTTCATAAAAATTGCACTAAACTCAATTCATATGGATTAGTTTTAGGATCTCTTTATGAACTTTTTGAAGCATCAAAGTGTCAGTTGCGTAGCTGCCAATGGAGGGACAGAAATCTCTCAGATTTAATCAAAAAGATCTTCATTTGTGTTTAGAAGATGAACTTGGTTTTAGGGTTTGAGATTACATGAGATTGCGTAATTAATGACAGAATTTTCATTTTTGGGTGAACAATCCCTTTAACAAGAAAAAAAATATATGAAGCATATAGAACAAGTCAGAAAATATAAATAGGTTATATATTATTATTATAATATTTTTACACGTTATATAGGCTATATTTGTGCATAATTACATGCAACCAACCCTAAACCACACCTAATCATACCCTAACTCTATAGTAAGTATGGGCTATGTAGTTTATTATTACTCAGTAGGCTACTTAAATATATAATTACACTGTAACACGGACACCTTAAAAAATAATTAACGTCGCCAGCAAAATGAGCATAGACTCACATCCCAATTGGCCAACTGTTTTTAGATTTGTTTCAACTTTAGAGTTTCCATGTTGCCGAAGCCATGTAAGGTATTTGTTTACAAATTCTCTCTAAAAGTTATAGCTATGTCATACCTGCTGATTGTCGTCATTTTCTGTCGGGCAGTTTATGCTGTCATCTATTCGATTGTTCAGTATATTCCCATTATTGTTGGCCATCCTTCAGTTCTCGTTAAAAAGAGTTGTAGCTACTTAAGATTTTCTGGCGCTTTTATACTTTATGCAAAGTAGGCGCGGTTTAAGTTTCTCTACGAAAGCAGTTGAGGATGCCCATTGCCCAGAAAGTTTCTCTATATTACGTAGCGACATTTTTATTCTCTCTGGCTTACAATAATGGTTCTGATACAAATACCGAGTCAAAAGTTGTGTTTTCTCTAAGAGTGTTTTATTGTTGTTGTTGTTTTGCAATTTCTTCATTTAGAATATTTTTTCTAACGCTCTACTCCAAATGTTTAATCGCATTGCTGTTGGGTGAATAGGCTAATTGTAGGCTTTCCAAAGGTAGAACTGTGTTTTCATGGCAAGCATATCTTTTTTTCTTAAATGGCAGGTTGGGGCAAGTTGTCACGTGTATCACCTTTATCTCATGGACGCGGGAAGTAGGGGTGCTGCAGCACCCCCTGTTGGCAAACTGTGATGACATAAAATGATAGCTTATAAATATATCTCTGGTTGTTGTTTCTGTTCCACAACATTTTGTATGTCATGTTTGGGGTGGGATGAAGAGAGGGATATTTTTTGTAATTATTTAATAAAAAATATTTAATTTATCTTCAGTGTGTAGTATTAGCCAATCAGGTGTCATTACGATTCAGCCTACACAGCACAAAAAAAAAAAAAACTAAAAAAAAAACTAGTCTAAAAAACGGCTAGTGATCATATAACGTACGTCTATGTCAATATCAGCGCTATAGCAATATAATTAGTAAGCTCATGGCAGAGTTTATCAGCCGAACTCCAGAGCGCAAATCTGATGTACCAAAATCATCGTAGAGATACACGGTGTCTTCTCTGCGTCTTTTTCCTTCCGCCGTGCAGTCCCAGCTGGTAGCCTATATGATTGTGATTAGCATGCCTATTATAAAGCAACGAAACTTTTACTATCATGTCCATTGATTTTGATTAATATGCACGAGGGAGAGAGTTGTGTGAAGACGTGAGAGTGCGCGCGCGCGGCCGGGGCTCTCTCTCCCCTCTCTCTCTCTCTCTCTCTCTCTCTCTCTGCTCATTTGCGCCCTGTCAAACGCATCAGTCATTCTACTCTACAACACTCACCGATCAAAAAAGGCTTTGCGGGACAAAAATTTGCTTTGGCGGCCGCCAAAAAGCAGACGATCCGACGGGTTTTAGAAGATTAAATACAACCCGAAAGAAACTAAAAAAAAACAGACCCGGCCTCTATTTGAGACCGGCCTTTATTTACCAAAACCTGTCGCCACACCAGTCAAGAGACACAGGCGTCTATTTGGGGCTATTATTTTAAGTTTTACGGTATAAAGATCGTTGCCGTGCTTGCATCACTCCCTTACTCCTTCTATGGCCACTTGGCCTGCGTGAATGCAAATGGAAAAAAATGTTTTGAGGGAGAGTAGTAATAATACATTACATTTATAGCGCTTTTCTAGGTAGGCTACTAGTAATTAATAGATCTGTTTAAAAGTGGACTTTTCCTATAACCACGTTCCTGTAATTGCTTGGTCAAAAACCCCCAGCACGTGACTTCCCGCGTCTCTGCTTTATCTTCTTTCCTAGAAAGCAGATTGAAATATTATGACATGACATTCTTGGAGTGATCGCAGATCATTATAGCATAGCTTAAATTCATAGCAGTTATTTCATTATGACTATGAATTGAGCAGTCTCTATTATATTTGATATCTAAACCCTGCTCACATTTTCAAGTTTTCGATCACTATATAATTCCCAGACGTTGTTTGTGTTGGTTTGGTTTTGTTTCACTCCATCAAACCTGGTACAGTGTGAGCAATGGCATGCTGTTCTGATAAAAATGATGTTTGATAAACAGCTGGATGAAGGACTTGAATAAAGATGAACAAAATAGAGCTCACTACTTTGGACTTTATCCGTAGGCCTACAATCTTTAATCTTTAACTTGTGAAAGAAGACACAAGTTCAATATTATTCACCCTAATATTGAGTGAATGTGCACATGAAATCTAACATTAACCAAGATACAAATGCAGGCTGAAAATAGAAACCATTGAAAAAAAATTAATCATACAAAGTATTTAAGTCACATTTCAGGTTTAATTTATTTATTAAACACGTTATACAATACAGATTGTTTCAAAGTAGTTTCATAGTATACAAAGGAAAATAACAGTCTCAGTGTTACAAAATTCACCAATTTTTTAAACAACTGCAATTTCAGCTGTAAAGTCACGTTCCAGAGGACAATAATGTCACTCTTAAGCTTAATTCAGATTCAAAGTGGATTTAATAAGCTCTACAAAAGACAACAATGTCAATCCAGCTCAATTTAGTTAGTTTTTTTGTTCTCATCCGAGTGTCAGAACGGTCAGATCAATAGCCTAATATGAATTTATAATGGGAATATATATATATATATATATATATATATATATATATATATATATATATATATATATATATATATATATATATATATATGTAATTAATTAAAATTTCATCACAAATCAGAGCAAAGCTAGTCCAGCTAATGTAATTATAAACTGCCTAAGCATGCATATAACAATTGAGGGAACACCTGGCACAGAATATTGCGGTGCCAGGTGTTATGGTGCGTGTCCTGTCCACTGACACGGAGCGAGCGGAGCCTGCGTTCTCTTACGAGAGGTTCTCTCGTATTGCGTAAGTTGCTTACGCTATGGGTAAAGTCATCTTTTCTCGAGATATGAAGCCAAAAATTATCCTTAATTTTGTATTTATTGTCAACGCAGTGCAGCAGCTAGCAGACCTAGAGCAGGCTATCTAGCGTGCTCATTGGCTGCCCTGCGGCTACTGCAGCAGCTTCCCACTGAGCCTCGCGTGACGTCGTCGCGCCCTCTACGCGTCACAGCCCGCCAGAATGGGTGTGGCTTAGCATTTAAGTATGGCTTGGAGGCAGCTTCCCTGATTTTCATCTCTTCAGCGAAGCTCTACGCATCACTGGATCCTAAAGAAGCTGCCGCTGTTGAAACCAGCGACCAGCAAGCAAAGGAAAGCGTCTGAGGAAGCCGACTTCGCTGCCTTCAGCTGCCTGCTGCGCTATGCGGCGACAGTATCCTTTTGCTCTTTTGCTCTGCTGTGCGTGTATGCCACCACGACACACACATTTTCCTAAAAGACTCATAAAAGACTTGTGTCAACTCACATCTCTCCTCGACGCTCTCCCAAGTGGACGGCGCCGCCGAGAAGGGGACGAGAAAGGCCCGGATCCACCTGCCGCGGTGTATTCGCCAGGCAACGAGCCAGTAATGCAACCCGCTCAACTGCACACAACCGCCGGCGACCCAGAAAAATCTCAAGAGTAGAGTATATTGTCTGGTTATCCGTCTCACGCCGTTGGTGTCCTAAGTGTAGAAAATGTGCCCACATCTCAGTGTTCACCCCTACACGCAAGCACGATACCCCCCCCCCCCCCCCCATGTCTTTCACACTCACAGAGCCCACTCTCATAAAGCTGGCAAATGCCGCTCGAGTGTTAGATGTAGGAAATGTGCCCACCACTCTGTGCCCACGCCTACTCTCTGCCCGCTCTGTCAAACGGCCAAAACAGCCTCATATCGATCAGGTTATGAATGTAAGTTACGTGCCCGCTCACGAGCGCTCACGCTTACTAATAAACACTTCGTCCCGGCACTGTTCGCACATCTCAAAGTTATCTCAAACGTTCCCCGTTCAAAGCAATCGGGACGTCACATGTGAAACAGCCAGCCATCGCTGTCAGCGAGCCGCCCTATTCAAGCACCAAGGCGCGCGCGCGCCATACCTCCGGTTCAGTTTTTCGAGCACATGAAGTGCGGCGATTGGAAGCCAGAGGCCATTCTGCCCTAGCTATTAATGTAAGTTACGTGACCGCTCACGAGCGTTCATGCTTACTAATAAACAATTTGCCCCCGGCGCTGCTCGCGCATCACAAAGTTATCACAAAATGTTCCCCGTTCAAAGCAATCGGGACGTCACACGTGAAACAGCAAGCCATCGCTGTCAGCGAGCCGCCGTATTCAAGCACAGAGGGCGAGCGCACCGCGCCCACAACTCCGGTTCAGTTTCCCGAGCCCACGAAGTGCGGCGATCGGAACCAGGAGTCCATTCTGCCCCTAGTTGTACATGTAAAAGCATGGGAAGCTATTCCGGGGGTATCAGAATGAATGCTGAGCACAATAAGACAGGGCTTTATGCTACAGTTTACTTGCCGTCCCCCGTGCTTTCGAGCATGGACCGCAACGAAAGTGAAAGTGGAAGTAGCACATCTACTCTGCGCAGAAATAGCTAAACTGCTGTGCAAAGGGGCCATAGAACTGGTACCTCCTTCTCTGAGCGAGTCAGGCTTTTACAGACGTTATTTTCTCGTCCCCAAGAAGGACGGAGCTCTCAGACCTATCTTAGATCTGAGATATTTGAACCAAGCTCTCATGAAAAGGCCGTTCAAAATGCTCACGACCAGACAAATTCACCTGAGGGACTGGTTTATCTCTCTCGATGTGAAAGACGTCTACATTCAGATTCAGATAATAATTTAAGCGAATTCTGAACTATTTGGACGATTGGCTGATTCTGGCAAAGTTAGAGATAGAACTCTTATCTCACAGAACAGTGCTCCTCAGTCATCTGGAAAGCCTGGGTCTCACAGTCAACAGGACCAAGAGCTCATTACTGCCCAGTCAGTTATGACAGGCTATGACAGCTCGTTTATCGACACAGCGCGCGCGCGAAAAAAACATTTCAGAGAATGCTGGGCTGTATGGCATCAGCTGCAGCAGTGCTTCAGCTGGGGCTACTGCTTATGCGCCCGCTACAACGCTGGTTGAACGCTCGGGTGCCTCTCTTGGCTTGGGCTTCCGGCTGCAGACAAATCAGAGTGACTCAGAGCTGCGTTTCAGCTCTGCAGCCCTGGTTAGCGGCCGACTGGTACCAGCAGGGGGTGACAATGGGAGCTGTCTCATACCGAAAGGTCATCTCGACGGACGCCTCCAACTTAGGTTGGGGCGCTCTCTTCGAGGGCAGACCGGTCTTTGGCCTATAGTCAGGCCGAGAGAAACGCCTTCATATAAACTGTCTGGAGATGATAGCGGTCGAGAACACACTAAAGCGCTTTCTCCCGTTCATATGAGACCACCACGTTCTAGTCCGCTCGGACAACATGTCTGTGGTGTCCTACGTGAACCGTCAGGAACCGTCAGATCCAGGAATCTCTGCAATCTGACAGAACGCCTCCTCGTATGGTCTCAGCACTTACTGCGCTCGCTGAGAGCTGCGCATGTGCCAGGCCACCTAAACGACAGCCCAGACAGGGGAATGGTCCCTGCACCCCCAGACAGTCCAGTTGCTATGGCGCCTTTTCGGCAAAGCGGAAGTCGTCCTTTTTGCATCAAAAGACAACGCTTACTGCCCGATGTTCTTTTCAAAGAGCTCACTGTTGCCACAGGTAATCAAGAGAATCAGGGAAATGCGCCACTCGGTGGTCCTTATAGCTGACGCGGCTGTCACGCACAGCCCCATGGCCGATTCCGGTGAGGAGTGATCTCCTCTCTCAAGCCCGCGGCTCAATCTGGCATTCCCATCCAGAGCGCTGGTCTCTGCACATATGGTTAATCAAAGGATACCCGTTGTCCTGCCAGAAGGGGTTATGAACATGATCACGCAGTCTAGAGCTCCCTCTACGAGAAGGCTCTACGCGTCTAAAGGGTCTGTGTTCTCCAAATGGTGTGGCGACAGAAATCTGGACCCACGAACGTGTGGGGTCTCTGGTTGCTTGGCTTCCTTCAAGAGCTGTTGGATAGATTCCATGGAGTACCTCTCGCTCAAAACCGCTTTTCTGACAGCTCTGTCATCAGTCAAACGTGTGGGATTTACACGCGCTACCTGTTAGCGCTGCGTGTCTTGGGTTTGGACCAAATGACTCTATAATCATCCTCAAGCCAAGACATGGCTATGTCCCTAAGGTGATTAGCACTTCCTTCAGAGTGCAGGTCATTTCTCTATCGGCTCTGCAAGCATCCGATAGTGAGAGCAATGTTAATCTCCTCTGCCCTGTCAGGGCGCTGAGGGTTTACATTACGCGCTCCGCCCCTTTCAGGCGCTCGGAGCAGCTCTTTGTTTCGTTTGGTGGGCGCACCAAGGGTCTCGCCGCCCCGAAACAGAGTCTGTCCAAATGGATAGTTGACGCTATAGCAGTTGCTTATGCGTTTAAAGGTCTGCAATGCCCTTTGGGCAGACTGATCTCATGAAATAGCGTATGTATGACACGCATTTCCATTTTTGGCGTGCTATCAACACGCATTATTGCTTTTCAGCGTGTTTATGAATGCCGTTGACTTAACGTTACATTACTATATATATAAATATATGACCTACCCCAACCCCGTCCCTAAACCTACCCGTCACTGGGGTTAATACCATTTATGAGTCTTCCCCTACCATCCTAGGAAAAAAATATCACTCCCCAGATGTAGATCTACATTTTGCTTCTTTTCGCTCGGACATTTGACGGCGTGCACATACACACAGAATCATTCGGACATTTAACGGCGTAGACATACACACATACACACGGATAGCTCAAAATGCGTATTGATAACACGCCACTTGGCTTGAAAGTGGTGTGTATGTTTACGCAAAAGTCATGATGTCATGTTGCTTTGGGCGTCAGGGCTCATTCCACTGAGGCGTGGCCTCGTCGTGGGCCTGGTCCAGCGGGATTTCCATTCATGACATTTGTGAGGTGGCGGGCTGGGCCTACCCGTCCACATTTGTTAGGTTTCATAACCTGGAAGTTCCCGCCTTGCAGGCTAGACTTCTGTCAATATGAGTGGGGTGTATGTACTGCCCAGATCTGATCGTGCGTAGACTACTCTCACGTGACTTTAGCTCTCCTGGTTGAGCTGCGCTATATGGGTTGATATGCTTTATATAGTACTTTCATGCGCTAAGCCACACCCATTCTGGCGGGCTGCGACGCGTAGAGGGCGCGACGTCCCACGAGGTTCAGTGGTAGACTGCTGCAGTAGCCGCAGGGCAGCCAATGAGCACGCTAGATAGCCTGCTCTAGGTCTGCTAGCTTCTGCACTGCGTTGACAAATACAAAATTAAGGAAAACTTTTGGCTTCATATCTCAAGGAAAGATGACTTTACCCGTAGCGTAAGCAACTTACACAATATTTGTTCCCTCTTCTAGAGAGAACCGAGGTTACATTATGTAACCGAGTACGTTTTCAATTAATTCCTATGGAAGTAGAGCGTGAAGTGCAGTGCATTTTGGGATTGCACAGTTGAGAGCTGCCGAGAAAAAAAACTCTGTAAACACAATTTTTTGCTATGTGTGTCCCGTGGGGCGTGTCGAAAGTATATGTCCTGTGTTCTCCTTCAGATCAAGGTTCATAACCAGAACGTTTATTTTAAAAATGTGGCGCTATTGCTTTTTATTGGCCGTTTTGCACAACCAGAGGTCACAGCAGTCACAAACCTTTCACTCTGCACTTTCACATGGCAGCTTGTGTTAAAACGCTCACTGCTCACAACTTTGTTATTTTCTCATTTAATGCTAGTGTGTTCTAATAATCTTTTCCTGAAAGTCTTGTAGTTGAACAGTTAAGTTTTGTTTGCACTTTTTTGTGTGTGTCATTTTAGCAGGCTATTAAAGGGGAACTTGGTAACTTTAACTTAATAAAGCTGTCTAGAAATCATTTGGATGATTAAACAACCTGTTCTGGTGATATTGGTGACTTTCCCAGCTCCCCCCAGCGTTCCCAGGCAGAAAACCAACCTTGCAACATGGGGACTACCATCCCGGCAAGATGAAAATTGGAAGTCTCGTGAGAAGCGAGACGAGAACGAGCGAGAAACACAAACTGCTTTACTGTTGATAACAGAATACAAAATGTACATGTCAATGTTCTATGATAATGTGTATGATGCATTACCCACCTCGGTAGAAGTAGCTCCGCAAGTAAAGTTGGCCGGCTCCGATAATAACAAATGCACATAAGCAGCGGTAGAACGGGGGAGAAGGGTGCCGCAAGTGAGTTTTTTTACAACAGTGTTGTGAAATATACGACCCACAGCTGTAGGGGGAGCTCGTGGGGAAAACATGCGACAACAAAAGTGAAAATCAGCGAAGAAGACTAGAAGTTGCCGAGTTCTGCTTTAATTTGTTACTAGGGTAACATACCCTAGCTCAGGCTGCTTAGCTAGCTGCTAGTCACTGAAGTTGCTAGTCTCTAGTCGATGAAGTTTGCACTCAAATCAATGAAGTTGGCTTTTGGATAAGTAATAATTAGACAAGTACAATCGTTATAATACCAGTTTTTATTAAACATAAAAAATACGTAAGTGGCTCATTAAAAAACAGGCACATTGTCCTTGACCCTCCATGGTAGCTGCCTCTGTCGAGCTAAGCGCATCTGCAAGCAACACTAAACATGCTGCCTCTGACAAGCCCAGTACCTCTGTCTCCAATTCGGAAAGAGATGACACATTCACAAAAGTAGGCTACACCAATTGGAAAAAAAAGCGCTGATAAAAAACAGTGATTTTCAGAAACATGCCTCTGGCACTGCGCAAGTCAGGGCCATGTTTGCGTGGCAGGAATACCAGTGTCGGGCAGAGACCGATAATACCATTGCTCACCAGTTTGGTCAAACTCACATAGAAAAAAAAAGATATTACATAAAAGGTATTGGGGAAGTTATTCAGTTTCTGGGGGTTAATGAACTTGCTCTACATGGGCACCATCACAGAGGTGGGGATGAGGAAGGTCGCTTTAATTTGGCTATTTGATTACACCCTTCAAAAAGACTCTAAACTCGCAGAGACTGCAAAAAGCATTCCTGAAAACACGAAATACACGTCCAATTTGATTCAGAACGAGATAATTCAAACTCTTGCCAAAATGGTACTAAAAGACATCCAGACCAAATATGAGGAGGCCGACTTGTATTAAAAGGGATGGTACCAGGGATCGGTGTAACATTGAGAATTTGTCAGTCATCATTAGATTTGTCCGCAACTCTATTCCATAGGAACACCTAATCGGCCTCATTGAATTGAATCAGCTTGATGCTGAGTATGCGTGTGACCAAATTCTGTCTCATCTGTCTGACCTGGGTTACAATGGAGACAATTTAGTGTCTCAGTTTTATGATGGTGCTTCTGTAGTTTTATGATGGTGCTTCGGTCATGTCTGGAGTGAGGGGCGGTGTGCAGGCTTTGCTGCAAAACAAAGTGGGTAAAGATATCCCATATGTGCATTGCTACAACCACCAACTCTATTTGGCAGTGGTACATGCAATGCATGCAGAACCTGTGGCAAAGAATTTCTTTGACTGGTCCAGTTCACTGAACACATTTTGTCACAGATTTTATGTTGCAAATAGATACAGTACACCCACACTGAAAAGACTACTAGAAATTCGCTGGACCAGTCATTATGATGTCACCAAGTCTATTGTTCACAATGAAGATGTAATCGGTTTCTGATGCAGAAAAGTTAGTTCATGCATTAAACTAAATTACTGTAATGCTTTATTAGCTGGTTGTCCTGCATCCTCAATAAACAAGCTATAGTTAGTGCAAAATGCTGCTGCTATAGTTCTTACTAGATCAAGAAAATATGATCATATAACACCAATTTTATCATCTCTACACAGGTTACCTATTAAAGGGGGGGGGGGGGGGGTGAAATGCTGTTTCATGCATAGTGAGTTTTTTTACACTGTTAAAGAGTTGGATTCCCATGCTAAACATGGACAAAGTTTAAAAAATGAAGTTGTAAGTTTGATGGAGTATTTCTGTTCCAAAAATACTCCTTCCGGTTTGTCACAAGTTTCGGAAAGTTTTTTTCGAATACGGCCCATTGTGTCGTCAGAGTGGGCGGAATTTCCTTATACGGGTCTTAAGGGCAATTCTCCCGGAAGGGCGCGCGCAGCTGTAGCCTAGTGCGTGCGAGAGTACGCCAATGCCTGTCAGAGCGCGGCTGGGCTCGGCTGCGCTGCAATCAAAAAAATGGCACCAAAAAAGTGTGTTTTTGGTTGCCAGGGCAAGACAACACTGCACAAATTTCCAAAGAACCCAGCGTTAAGGGACCTGTGGATGGATTTTGTTTTTCCAGAGCAGCAACGGAGTTGCGCAAGTGTGCTTGTTTGTTCCCTTCATTTCGACGGTTATAGTTATAGGCCCAGTTCAAAGCCGGATTTGCAGATTGCCTAATACTTAAAGATGGAGCAGTCCCAACGATAAAGGTTCACGGTCGTGCGTTGGAACCGCATGCGGTGAGTAAAGCTGCTTCAAATGTCTGTGTGTTGTTAACTATCGGCGTGTAAGCACAGCAAGTAAACAACATGATCACGTAACGATGGAGCATGCGATGTATGGTGTGTGTATGTGTATGTGTGTGTTTGTGTGTTTAAATACATTTGTTTAGCTGGCCACTGTAGGTGTCCGTTTGTTTATTGTAAAAATATATCATGTCCTCATAAACCACGAGTCTGTCTGTTTACAACACACGCAAAAGCTTCGCGCGCTCCCGCCCACACGGCACGCCTCCACCCGCTCGGCTTTTTCCGGAAAGACTCGGTACAGCCTGTCTTTCTTTTATGAATATAATAAAACTAAAGACTTTTTGGAGATATGAAGGATGCAATACTACTCTATAGGTCAGGGATGGGCAACTCCAGTCCTCAAGGGCCACTGTCCTGCAGAGTTTAGCTCCAACCCTGACAAAAATTATTTTTTAGTAATCCTGAAAACATTGATTAGCTTGTTCAGGTGCGTTTAATTAGGGTTGGAGCTAAACTCTGCAGGACAGTGGCCCTTGAGGACCGGAGTTGCCCATCCCTGCTATAGGTACTCAAGATTAACATGAGATTGAGTGAAACTGAGTGTTTCACCCCCCCTTTAAGTTCCGTATCATAAGTATTACTAATGACCTATAAAGCACTAAATGGTTTAGCACCTGTGTACTTAATGGACCTTCTATCGCCCTACAATCTATCGTGTTCTTTAAGATCACTAAATTCGAGGCTTCTGGTCATTCCTAGGATATCTAAGTCCACTAAAGGAGGGAGGGCGTTCTCACATTTTGCTCCTAAACTCTGGGATAGCCTTCCTGATATTGTTCGAGGCTCAGACTTGCTGTCCCAGTTTAAAACTAGATTAAAGACAGTCTCACAGAGACTTCAGATGCCCCAACACCTGCGATGAGATGACTAAATGCCTGTGAAGAGACGACTCAACGCCGGCAATATGTTATGCCCTAAATTAATATATGATTGACTAACTGTATTTTTCTATGTACATTTCTGAAATGCACTTTCTGTAAAGCTTTGAAACAATATGTATTGTGAAAAGCGCTATACAAATAAAATTGAATTGAATTGAATCAGGAACCTGGAACCAGAGTGGAACTGCAACCAGTTCAGAAGCAGGAAGTTTACTGAGAGTGGAAGTTCTCCCCTTATTAGACATTCTCTGGACGAATTGAAAGATAGCGTGGGTGTTTGAATCGAGATCACAGTCTTTTAAAGATGAATTGTGCAGCTCTATTGTCTTATCTCTTTCTCAGCATTTAGCGCGAAGGCTTTTCAGTGCTTTCAGTCTCACGTCTTTTCCACGCATCTACTTGGGATATTACGTCACTCAACACTCATAACAACACATTTCATCCTCTGTTGGAACGAAAGTGGCTTACTTCTGTCAACCTCATCTACAAGCAAGGACAAAAATAAAGCAATTGAATTTGAATTAATATCGATTCTGGAATAAAATATTGATTTTAGAATTGTAATTTTTTTTTTTAAATCACGATAACTAGGTGAATCGATTTTTTCTCCCAGTCCTACTAGAAAACACTACCCCTCATCGGCAGGACAGATCTCCACACTACTGTTAGTGACCCGTATTCCATAATGGCCTGCCCAATGCTGGGTATCCTTCCCACCGTGAGTGAAACGGATAAACCGAACTCCAGGTCCATAGTCCTTAAAGACGTGTGTCATCTGAAATAAAGCAGAATAAACACAGGGACAGTTAAGCTTTGACTATTAGTTTGATTACAAGAGAATAACTGGACTGGCTGTATTATTCTACTCACTTGACACCACGGCTCACTGTTCCCATAATGAAATATAACTTTCTCTGGCTGAAAGGTTCTGATGGGGTTTTTCCACTGATCAAGCAACTCTACACAGATCTGATACTCACTTCCACAATCAGGACGTGGGGCATACCTGTACCAGACAAACAGCAAATAAAAGTCTTCCTATCAACAAATTGGGCTTTCATATAGAACATGATTTTTGTCAAACCCAGGTACTGTGTTCTTAAAGGGATAGTTCACCTAAAAATTTAAATTGTCATAATTTACTCACCATCATGTTGTTCCAAACCTGTATGAATTTATTTATTCTAAATACAAATGATGCGCCTGGCCAATAGAGGGCGCTAGGGCGTGATTCTAGCTAGGGCTAGAAAATGTGATTCTAATATTATTTTAATAAATGCTATTTATACACGTCTCCTCAACCTGTGTGCACGTGTCATCAGCTCTGGGGCGCTGGAGAAATCGCCCCAGGGAGGCGGGTCTCTAGAGCAGCTTAGCAAGTTGCTGATTTAAGATATAAATGTTTGACATGAACGAGCTCAAATCTAGTTAGCTATGGGCGATTTTAGCGCCCCAAGCGCGCGCCCCCAGCGCGCCCATCTCTATGACAGCAGGCTAGCTAACAAGGGGGTAATCCATCAACCGAAAACTGAAACCTAGCTGGCGTCGCCATTGTAGCAGAAATTCACCTGCTGTTAGCATTCCATTGACTCCCATTCATTTTGGCGTCGCTTTGACAGCGAATAACTTTACAGATGCCTCAACCTGTAAGAATGCCTCAACCTTTTAATATTGGCATTAAATAATTAGACTTTTTCACAGCTGCAGTTTGTATTGTGTTTGGATGGTTATTAATAATAATTATGATGATGATTTTTATTTATATAGCGCCTTTCCAACACCCAAGGCCGCTTTACAAAGATAGGTTAAGGCAGTTGTTCTCAAACGGGTACGTGAAGAGACAGAAGGAGGTACACAAACAAAACGCTGAATTTTGTCGTTCATTCAAGTCTACTCCACCTTAAAATAACATTAAAACTTAGCATGTATTTCTAGCAGGTAAAATTATGGAAGTAAAATAATGACAAATGTTTTTGAAACAAAAAGCCTGTTGAAATTGTACTACTTGAAAAAAATATGCATTGCATTAACCCTGCTTGTATTTTAATGCATTGTATTTTTAGGGCTTGCATTTTTATGGGCTGAAATTTAGCATGGTTGAATATTTAAGCTGTGAATGAATATTTCAATTCAAAACATTTCAAACACATTTTCATTAGTACATTTTCAATAATCTATATTCACCTTTGATATTTCACTTCCAAAATATTCAAACTGATTAAAAATACAACCTATAATATTCAACAGGCGGTTTTCGGTCCATTTTATTTCGCTTTGCAAATTCGCTTCCACAAATTCAGTGGTTCAAATTCGACAGTAAATTCAACGTTGACATCCAGGAACTGCTAGCCTGGCATGCCAGACCTACATCAAGATGTTAGGTCTGGGAACTCTCCATTGGCATGTCTCAATCCGAGGGGCGGGATAAACGGTTACCTTTCAAAATCCCTCGGCACGCAATAGGATAGTGCTAACCAACCAGAGCAACGAACGGCTGTGGTTGAGTGAGTCCCGTGCGTTTTCCCACTAGCGGAGCTAGTTGATATATTAAACTTTTGCCGTATCAGGTCGGCAAAACTCCGAACACATCTTCCTTTTTTAAGAATGACTTAAGTGACGTTCTCTTAACTCCAAATCCTCCAGAGTCGCGGCCAAAGCCGATTCTAAAGACCGCTGCATCTTCATTGTTTTCAAGTAGCAGGGAAATCACCTATGGAAATCACGCGGAACGTCATGAACTGTGCCGTCATTGTGTTAAGCCCGTCCACCGACTCTATATACACGATGTGATTGGCCTGACCAGTTTTTGGTTTTTCCAGCTCAAAAGCCTATGGAGAGTTGCTAGACCACACTGGCTGCGAAATAATTTTCGCTGCCGCTAGGGTGCGTCTAGATTTCTAGGCTAAGGAACTGCAGGAAAAGCAGTATTACCGAGCATAATATCCATCTGCTGTTAGTCGACCTCACCAGCAGAGGGTGCAAGCGCGTGTTGTTGACGAAGATAGAGCAGTTAGAGCAAGCCATTCATTCATAAAAACTAATTTACAACAATGTAAGTGTTTCTGTGATTATTATGACGTCTGTTTTATGTGAAATTCAGTGTCTTCACGATTACTTTTCCTGTGTAACCTATGCATCTTTCTCTACCGTGAACAAGATTATAATGTTATTCCCCCCGATGCAGATGTACAGGTCCAATGTTACATTTGAGTTTGACATACATTTCTATTGGTTGTTTAGTTGCGGCGATTGTGCTGCATGCATATGGAGCTTATAATATGACAAAATGATTTGAATTTGAATTGTGTAAATTTGAATTATTTGCAAGTGTAATAACAAAACTGAATTTTAAATAGTTTTGAATTTGAATTTTTTTGAAACGAATATTGAACATCTGAAATTGAACAAACTGAAAGGTTTTTATGGCTGAATTTTATAGACATGTATTTTCAAACAGCTAGTTTTTGTGTTCTGAATTCAAATACTGCAAATATTCAGTTTAAAAAAATGTCAAATGTCAAAAATTCAGGTCTTACAGAAAGTAGGTCACAGGGAAGAGTAGATGATCTCAGAAAAGTCGAACAGAGTATTTTGGCGAATTAGGGACTGCAGAAGTTTTCCAGCGAACGTGGTGGTGGTGGTTCAAGAGGTTGCCAGTCTCTGACAACGGTCTCTGGTGTTTGTTTTAAAGTATATTTTGTGTCATAATTTTGTTTTCAGTCTAGACCGGACGCGAGCGGTGCCACCAGGGTGCGACGCGACCCGTGAAATCCCCAACAGCACATGGTTGTATTTTACAAAAGCCCATCCTATTTCTGACCTAGTCCCAGCTCCTGGCAACAGTCGCTTCAAGCACTGTGTTTCAGAGCGCTCACGTCCGTAACATTGTTTTTTCCTCATGCGAACTGAAATGAATATCGGTTCATGGTTTGTGTGTGGATGCTATAAGAGAGAAAGAGAAAATTCCAGTATTTCATTGAGACTTGAGATTAAATAAACTGTATTGATCTTGTAGGCTATTAATTTTCACATGCAGTTACACATTGTCGATTAAAAACAAGAAAGTGGCTGGTAAAAACATTGAGTGGTAGTAGATTTTGAAATCCACCAGCCTGCACAGTGGCCAGTGGACAAAAAAGTTCATTTCCATCCCTGCGTTTTTGCGTGCGTCACGCCGCTCGCGTCCGGTCTGTAGGCTATAGTCTATTTTTATTTATTTATAAGTTTATTTGTATAGGGACAGTACAAAAAAAAACATGATACCAGTCAAAACTGGAAAATATGTATTGCACATAGAGAGTATAGAAAGAGATAATAATGTGCATCTCAGGTCCCTAGAAAGGCTTTTCTAATAAATAAAAAAAAACACAATAAAAAAATTACTACTCATAGAATAAAACTACCACAATGTGTCACTTACAGACAATCAAATACCTACCTAAGATTATACATATCAGAAATGAGCTTTCAACTTCAAGCATAAAACTTTAACGTCACAATACACTTTTATGTTACATTATACTCTTACATTACACTGTAATAAAATAAATAAAATGAAACTTTTACATTACATTACACTTTTACATACTAAAATTATTACATTTAAATATGAGTGCAGTTCTGGTTTATTTTAAACCACCGTTTTAGCTTCAGTGTAAAGGACTTTATTTCAGATATTAGGCCTACCTTAAACTCATTCGGTAGCTGGTTCCAGAGTTTGGGGCCCTCTACAGAAAAGCTCTTTGCCCTTGTGTAGTCTTACGAAAATTAATCCTACAATTCCCACCTGCCGAACTCCTACTGATTCTATTTGTATCATCCTGTCTCTTTATCAATTTACATAAGACTGATGGTGCCTTATTGTGCAAACATTTAAAGATCAATGTTATATATGACAGGTTCTTAAAACTTGCTAAACTTAGCATATTAATTTTTAAACATTGCAGTGATGCCATTGATTTGGCTTTTTATCCATTATTTTTTAGAGCTCGATTATATAACATTTAAATTTTTTTTATTAAGGAGTCACTTGTTTGAGTCCAAACTGTAATACAGTATAGAAATGCGGGACAAAATCATTGCATGCATAAACAATTGTGCTGCCTCAATTGAGATATAATTTCTAATAAGTCTGAAACTATTTAATTAATCCTTACCATTATTGAGAGCTTTTTATATGTTTACCAAATTTAAGTTGTGAGTCAAAAACAACACCTAAAAAATTAAACTCATCTAGGCCTACCTCCTATTTCTACACGGTGGCGTTCTAATCAATTTTACACAAAATATACTTTAAAAAAAAAACACCAGAGACCACTTAGACAAATGTCTCAGTGCTGAGAACGTTAACGTTTAAACACAAAATCATTCATGTTTAAGAATCCTTAAATCACTTAAACAGCTTAAGAATCACTAACAGTTCCCGATGGACAAAAATTTTCATTAATTGCATACATCATGTTTTATTCATATCTGGCTCATTCCCTGCACGATATGCTAAACGAGCCCTGAACCGCAACGCAACGTATAATGACATGTGTATTACACTGGTTTTACAACTTATGGTTTATGAGGACATTTCAAAAGTCCTCATAAATCAAATGGCTTAAACAACATTAAAAAAAATGTTTTATTAAAAAATTACAAATGCAGCATGTCTCCTGTGATGGGTAGGTTTAGGGATAGGGGCAGTATACGTTCTGGATATATTTTAAGTGCATCATTCATTCTGTATCCAATAATTTGGCCGGATACCGTGATTTCCTCAGATATATAATATAAATATATATTTATATATATAGTATTTATTAATGAATGAAGCATTTATACAGCTTTCATGTTATACAACCCATTATATATATATTATATACCGTGATTTCCTCAGATATAATATAAATATATATTTATATATAGGCTATTTATTATATCTGAGGAAATCACGGTATATGTGTAACATGAAACCGCTGTATAAATGTTTCATTCATTGATTCAAAAAGATATCTTTACAGGTAAAGTCTCAGTCGCAGTATATTTTGTAACATCCTAAAAGAAATGGTAGGCTAATATGTCATACATTAGCACCTATAATTTCCTTTTGTTGAAAGCCCAGCTAAAAGTAAAAAGATATATGTCCGACGCAGTTCGACTTCACAAACGCATTTCTTTACACACCAATTAAAACTCGCTCTGCGCCAGTGAACGCGTACCGTTATGAATGCATGTGAAACAACGGCAAGCACACACGCAACTTCAACGAAGACTGTATTCTCGTAATGTTTTGACTTAATTATCGTAATGTTTCGACTTTATTCTCGAAATGCTAGATTTATTTTTATTTTTTGCGTTACGTTGCGGTTCAGGGCTCGTTTAGCTTATCGTGCAGTGAATGAGCCAGAATAAAACATGATGTAGGCCTATGCAATTAATGAAAATTACATCTCTGTCTGTAAACGTAAAAAAATGTAGGGCGGGACTTGATTTTGTCCATCGGGAACTGTTAGTGATACTTAAGTTTAAGTGATTGAATGATTTTGTGTTTAAAGTTAACGTTCTCACCACGTGATACATTAGTCTAAGTGGTCTCTGGTGTTTGTTTTAAAGTATATTTTGTGTAAAATTGATTAGAACGCCAAGACCGTACGCGAGCGGCGCGACGCAACAACGCAGGGATGGAAATGAACTTTTTTGTCCACTGGCCACTGTGGCTGGTGAATTTCAAAATCTACTAGGCTAGCCTACCACTCAATGTTTTTACCAGCCACTTTCTTGTTTTTAATCGACAATGTGTAACTGCATGTGAAAATTAATAGCCTACAAGATCAATACAGTTTATTTAATCTCAAGTCTCAATGAAATACTGGCATTTTCTCTTTCTCTCTTATAGCATCCACACACAAACCATGAACCGATATTCATTTCAGTTCGCATGAGGAAAAAACAATGTTACGGACGTGAGCGCTCTGAAACACAGTGCTTGAAGCGACTGTTGCCAGGAGCTGGGACTAGGTCAGAAATAGGATGGGGAATCCATGTGCTGTTGGGGATTTCACGGGTCGCGTCGCACCCTGGTGGCACCGCTCGCGTCCGGTCTAGACTGAAAACAAAATTATGACACAAAATATACTTTAAAACAAACACCAGAGACCGTTGTCAGAGACTGGCAACCTCTTGAACCACCACCACCACGTTCGCTGGAAAACTTCTGCAGTCCCTAATTCGCCAAAATACTCTGTTCGACTTTTCTGAGATCATCTACTCTTCCCTGTGACCTACTTTCTGTAAGACCTGAATTTTTGACATTGAATTTTTGACATTGAATTTTATTAAAGAAAACTGAATTTGAAGATCTGAATTTCTTCAACTTGAAAACTTGAATCCGTATTTTTTTAAACTGAATATTTGCAGTATTTGAATTCAGAACACAAAAACTAGCTGTTTTAAAATACATGTCTATAAAATTCAGCCATAAAAACCTTTCAGTTTGTTCAATTTCAGATGTTCAATATTCGTTCCAAAAAAATTCAAATTCAGAACTATTTAAAATTCAGTTTTGTTAGATTACACTTGCATATAATTCAAATTTACACAATTCAAATTCAAATCATTTTGTCATATTATAAGCTCCATACATGCATTACTAGGGTTTCCCCTCAATACATCAGGATTCTCCTGCTGGACATATAAAACGCTTAACGTAGCTTAATGGACTAATACAGTGATATAAAAGACCAAACTCGCAGGCAAGCAGAAGGACTCAGAATATGAACTCAACACCCAAAGTTTAATGCTCAGCGTTTCCCAGTGATACTGGCATAAAGTTGGCTTGACATTCGCACATTTAGGGACTGTCTCTAAAGTTACATACAACATTGGTATACTACGTTTCTAACTTCAATAGCATTTGAAGAGAACGACTTACAGTCATAAAACCAACTGTAAAGTGTTTATGTAGGTGTCAGGCATAATGCGCAATTTATTCAAATAAACTGAAGTTTGCTATTGAAATTAGAAACGTTTAGACCTAATAGGACTACCAATGTTACTTTAGAGACGGTCCCTAAATGTGCGAATGTCAAGACAATTTTACGTTTAGTCATTTAGCAGACGCTTTTATCCAAAGCGATTTACAGTTAAACTAACAATATAGAACAACAATATGAAAGTGCTATGAACCTTCCCAGTTTAATCTAATACAGTACATGTATGTTGGCATACTTCCTCAATAAGGTGCGAGTTTTGTCTTTTATATCACTGTATTATTCCATTACAGGAATTGTCAGTTTTGTCCGACAGAAAGGGAATCCTTGAGTATGATGATGAGGTATTGAGGGAAACCGATTATAATCCCGTTCATGGTAGAAAAAGCTGATAACATGTAAAGCTGATCTCTGATAACACAGAGAAAGTAACAATGAAGTTAATGAATGAAACATAAAAACAGCTTTTGTGCCTTTATCATCTTTTCCGCATATATACTGACCCAGATAATCATCACAAAAAACGTAATGCATGCGCAATTGTTGTACAGTTTTTATGAATGAATGGCTTGCTCTAACTTCATCAACAAGACGCGCTTGCACCCCCTGCTGGTGAGATTGACTAACAGCAGATGGAGATTATGCTCGGTAATCTACTGCTTTTCCTGCAGTTCCTGGATGTCAACGTTGAATAGGCTATATGCACGTATAACTTCCGCCTTTGACACAAGGCTGCTCTTCAGTTTCGGGTTGGGAGATTTAAAGCGGAGGAAAACGGGATTATGGCAGATATCTTCAAAATTTGCTGTCCTCCCGTCTTTGAAACAAAACTTTCATACGTTTAGATGTCATGTTATATATTTAGTTTTTTTTTAATATAATAAATAAAATAAGCATAAACAAAATGAGGGGTGGCTGTTTTGTCTGTTTTTGTGACTATCGTTCCTTTAGTATAGCCAAAGAGTATAGAAGCCAATATAAATTCTCAGATATGCATAGCACTCTATGATCGGCAGAAGTAATCCAGCATCCTTAGACCTTCACCGGAAATACGTCCGTGCATAGAGCCTGTTTACCATAGACATAATATAATACATAGACGCCCTATAGACCTTATTCAGAGCAGCGCCATGACAGGTATGAAAGTGAGGCTGTGAGGGATAGACTTACCGTGTTTCCAATGGCATCCGCTGTAAAAAGCTGAATAAAGCTCCTAGATTACTTTCAATTTTCCACAGCTTATATTGTCGGGAGTTTTTTGTCAACTGAAATTTCTTGGAAAGATATTTTTCCAGTGTTTCATGAGCAGAACAATCCGAAAACACATTAAATAACAGTACAGCCCATTAAAGAGATGCATGGTTCTCATTTACTTCCATCCATAGCACGGTGACGGGTCGGAGGGCTGGGCGGGACGCTGACTCCTCCTGTGCAGAGAGTCGTTGGTTAGCAGGTTGGCTATCCGAACTAGCCTCCTAGTACGGACGGAGTCGGAAGTGAAGCTACACTGGAACTTAGCGAGCTCGGGCGAATGGTTCAAACGTTTAAACAAGAACTGACGGATGATCCTGGGAGAAAGAAGCGTCTGGAAGTGGGAGTTTGAAAAAAGGTCAACTTAAAATGGAGAGGATGAAGGCAGCGGGTAGGCACAACTATGTTGAGAATGGGTCAGAGTGGAGGGACACTGATATGGGTGATAGTGACGGAGGGATGGATATAAGTCAAGAAGGTGGAAAAAAGAGGGACAAAAGAGGAAATACTTGTGCTGGGATCAGTACAAAGAGGGCGAGGAGTAATGAGGATTATGGGGAAGTAATAAAAGGTAAAGGTACGGAAGGACTAACGTTAGAGTTTAAAATCATATTGAGATTTGGTGAGGAGAGGGGAGTCTCGTCAATAAGTCCGGTGAAATTAACAACTGTATTGAGAAACCAGATCGGTGATATAGTAGTAGCCAAGGTGTTGAGAGATGGTTATCTAATGATCGGATGTAAAAATGAAGAACAGAGAGAGCGGGCTGGAAGGATTAAAGAAATTGGAAAGTTTAAAGTAATAAATACAAGTAAAATTGAAGAAGGAAACATGTGGAGTAAGGGAGTGATATGGGGGGTACCAGTCGGGGTTACAATAGAGGAAATTAAAGCAAATCTTAAAAGGAGGATATCTAAAAGGTGCTCGAAGGATGCAGATAACTTGGGAAGGAATGTGGAAGGACAGTGAGCTTGTGATTCTGGAGTTTGAGGAGGAAGTGCTCCCAAAGAATGTAACACTAGGTTTTATGAGTTATAGTGTAAGAGAGTATGTTCCAAAGCCAATGAGGTGTTATAACTGTCAAAGGTTTGGACATACAGCAATAACTTGTAAAGGCAGAAGAAGGTGTGCAAGATGTGGAGAAGATCATGAGTATGGTCATTGTAATCAAGAGCAACCAAAGTGTTGTAATTGTGGGGGAAGTCATAGTGTGGCTTACGGTGGATGTGAGGTGATGAGAAGGGAAATGGAAGTACAACGAGCTAAAATTCAAAATAAGATCTCATATGCAGAAGCAGTGAAAATGGTTAGCAAGAGTGATGAAGGAAACAGAGTTGAAACGCAAAATACAAAAGTACCAGACCAGGCAAAGGAGGGGACAGTAACGGTTGATCTAAAGAAGTTAGTCACTTTCATAGCAGGGGTGATAAATGCAACTATGGAGGTTAAATCAAAAACGGAGAGGATACAAATAATTGTAAAAGCAGCAGTTCATCACCTAGATATCAGGGAGCTGACATGGGAGGAGGTGAGGAATGAGCTAAGCTGTCAAGCAAGTCAGGAGCAAGTAGGGACCGGATAGTATTAATAATGGTCCTCTTGCTACAATGGAATGCTAGGAGCTTGATGGCCAATGGACAGGAATTGAAAAAGTATATTGATGATCTTCCCAATAAACCAGACATTATTTGTGTACAGGAAACTTGGTTGAGATCAAATTTAGAATTCAGGTTAGATGGATATGCCTCTGTAAGGTGTGATAGGGAAGATGGAGTAGGGGGAGGATGTGCTACATTTATTGGAAACGATATTTCATTCAGAGAAGTGAGTGTGGGGGGGAAAGAACAAGAATATGTTAGTGTAGCGATATGGACGAATGAGGGAGAGTGTGTAATTATAAATTATTATAATCCTTGTAGGAAATTAGAGTTGGGGCAGATAACACAAATAGTAGGGTTGGATGGTAACAAGGTGATAGTGTGTGGTGACTTTAATGCACATAGTACTTTATGGGGAGGAATAAGAACAGATGCAAATGGTGAGGTTATAGAAGAATTGTTAGAAGAGAGAAACATGGTTTGTTTGTTTAAATGATGGGAGAGGGACTAGAATAGATGTGCATACAGGGAACATCTCAGCATTAGATTTAACTTTAGTTTCTAGGAATTTAGCAGGAATATGTGAGTGGGATCTATCTGAAGATTCATCGGTAGGTAGTGATCATTTTCCAGTATGGTGTAGTGTTTTATAGGAAACAAATAAGGATCAAAGGGAATTAGTGGGGAAGTGGATATTTAGTAGTGCAAAATGGGAAAGATTTAAATATATGTGTGAGATAGAAATGGACAAAATAGATCTAAATGAGGAAATAGAAGAGATTGATAAAAGTATTAGAACAACAATACTACAAGTAGCTAAAGAATCGATCCCAAAAAGCATAGGGAAAATGAAAAGAAAGACCCTGGTGGACAGATGAATGTGGGAAAATAGTGAAAGAAAGGAATAAAGCACTCAGAGTATTAAAGTAACACTAGGTAACTTTTCAACCTTCATAATATATTTCCAAGTCTCTTGTGATGGTACATCGACTTACAATAGGTTGAATGACACGTCTGCCATAGCCTAACGGGGTCTGTAGCGTTTTTAATCGTACTTTTAAACTTCATGGTTCGGGTAGTAACCCGAGCACAAAAAGAACTACAAAATTCGACTGCTTTACGGCATAGGCTACCTCACTTCCTCCAACACGTCCTCACATGCTGTTGGACTTGTAAGTATATTGCTTATATTGTATATCACTCGGACAAGCTTTCACTCGTTGATGTGAGCTAAAAAGCACCTGGCGTTCTTGTTGATGAACAAGTCAACTTATCTCAAGTTACCTCAGTAACTTAAACATCTTTGGAGGCTAGCTGTGCTTGTTCGATGTCCGACGATTTGTACCGCGTTGTGTTTATTCCCCAATCGAACTCGTGTAACTGTCTGTCACACGTTCTACCGTCCACAGCATTACTTGTTAGACAAAAATAGGAGCATCAAACAGAAACAACTCGCTTACGGGGTGTGAGGCGCACATACAGACTGCCGACAGTTATTAACAGGGCGCACGCAGCTCTTAAAGGGGACACACCTTATTTCCACTCGTTACAACTTCCACCCAACTGAACAGGGACCGGTATACATGGTGGAGGGGATCAGGCCGTGAGTGAAGAGACTGCTCTGCGTGAGTGGTATTTACGACAATAACGTTAAATACAAGTAGTCCACAGCGACTCTAGGGGTCGTTGTTTGACCAAAACGGAAATCCTACCTAGTGGGGCTTTAAGAAGAACCCATAATTTTCATAATTTGATTAAAAATAAAGAAACACAAGCAAAGGTTAGGAAAATTATACGAAAAGCAAAAAAGCAAAGCTGGCAGACTTTCTGTAACAAAATTGGTAGAGCAACACCTGTTGGAGATGTGTGGAACATGATTAAGAGTATGCGAGGAATTAGAAGAGAATGGAAGTATCCAATATTGAAGATGGGGGAGGAAGCAGCAGTGTCTGACCAGGAGAAGGCAGAGATGATAGCGAAGGCATTTACTCTTATTCATAGTTCCGATAACTTAACGGAGGAGGGCAAGAGAGGAAGGACAATGACAAGATTAGCATATGGAGATTTACTTGAAAGAAGGGAGGATAGTAACAGTATAATGGATGCGCCAATTACAATGGAAGAAATGAGAAGAGCAATAAAGGGATCTGGATTAACTTCTCCGGGTAAAGATGATATCTGTTATGTAATGTTAGAATATCTAGGTGTTTTAGCATCTACAAAGTTGCTGGGGTTTTATAATAAAGTATGGGATTTAGGGAAATTGCCAGCTGGGTGGAAAGAAGCAGTAATTATTCCTATCAGGAAACCAGGGAAAGATTTGTCAAGCCCAATGAATTATAGACCAATAGCACTTACGTCACATGTAGGAAAGATAATGGAAAGGATCATTACAGATAGATTATCATTTTATATGGAAAGAAGAGGAATTTTATCACCTCATCAGAGTGGATTTAGGAGGGGTAGAGGAACGATGGATCCTGTTATGTGTTTGGAAACCGAGATAAGGAAAGCGCAAGTTAATAAAGAATCTGTAATGGCAGTGTTCTTTGATGTAGAAAAAGCCTACGATATGGTTTGGAAGGAGGGAGTAATGATAAAATTAAAAATGATAGGAATAGCAGGTAGGACATTTAATTGGATTAAGGGATTCTTGGATGAGAGAAGTATACAAGTAAGAATTGGGACAGCTGTTTCAAGAAGGTACATGATAGAGAATGGTACTCCTCAGGGCAGTGTTATTAGCCCTATACTCTTTTCCATAATGATTAATGATGTTTTTTCACAAGTGCAGGGGGATATCGGACAGTCACTGTTTGCTGATGATGGAGCCTTATGGAAAAGGGGAAGGAACATTAATCATATTAAAGGTAAAATACAAGAGGCAATTAATGTGGTGGAGAGATGGTCAATGATAGATTACAAGATAGATTACAAACACTATATCAAACATATGTGCAAATATATACAGATGGATCCAAGGATCCGAATACAGGGAAAGCAGGTTTTGGTTTTAGTATTCCTACATTGCAAGTTTCTGGTAAAAGAAGGACTTCAGATCATCTATCAGTGTATACAGTAGAGATGTTGGCAATTGTAATAGCATTACAGAAGGTAGAAGAATTACAAATTAAAAAAGTTATTTTATGTACAGACTCATGCTCTGCATTAATGTCACTGCAGTCATTTACATCTAACAGCAGGCAAGATATAGTAAATGAGATCTATGAAGCATTATACAGAATTAAAAATATGAACATGCAGGTAACATTTATGTGGATTCCAGCACACAGAGGGATTAAGGGAAATGAAGATGTGGATGCATTAGCAAAACAGGCTCTGAGGCAGGAGGAGGTATTGTGCATTCCACTTAGTAAGTCTGAAGCTAAAGGAATAATCAAACGAAACATCATTAAGGAGTGGCAGAAAAGCTGGGATACAGGAAACACAGGGTGCCATCTCTATTTATTACAGCAAAATGTGGGTACAGGACGGATAGCCAGAAGAAACAATAAAGAGGAGAACATCTTGACAAGGATAAGGGTAGGACTAGGCTTAATAAAACGTTGCACTTAATAAATAAACACCCTTCAGGAGTGTGTGAACATTGCCAAATAGAGGAGTCAGTTGAGCATGTAATGCTTTACTGTCAAAAATTCTCTCGAGAGCGGGAAGTATTAAGGGGGGAAAGTAGAAAGATAGAATTAAGTTTAAAAAATGTTTTAGATATGGTATTCTGTTATTTGAGAGAAACGGGATTGATAAATAGAATTTAGGGGCAGGAAATATTGTTAGTATTATTACTATTATTCATTTTATTTATTTTGTTTCTTTAAGGGAAGGAAAGCTCTGGCTCACACTCCAACATAGTAGGTGGCGGTAATGCACCTTAACGCTGGTTGCCACCCGCCATTAAACGTAACCAAGAAGAAGAAGAAGAAGAAGAGATGCATGTCTATCCCTCACAGCCTCGCTTTCATTCTCGTTAAAAATCAAAGATGGCGCTGCCGTGAATAAGGCGTATTGGCCGCTTTGGAACGTTGCTGCGATACGTCAACGGGTCCGCCATTTTGCGGAGGGCAAGACTGCACTGTAATCAAGGGTGAGCTGCGTTTTTTCTGGATAAAAACAAAAACTGTTTTTATATTTATCAACCGATTTCAGTGGTTTGTATGTGGTGTACAAAAAGTTCCATCTCTAGTTATTTAAAATCTCGATAGTTAGACTTGTAAAAATATTTGTTTTAATAAAGAATGGTCAAAGCTCAGACTTGTCATGTATCTGGCTTTTTATTCTTGGATAAGAATGGTGAAGACCCCTATACTGAGATATAATTTAAGTTTTCTTATTGTGAAAAAAGCATTTTCTGTGATTGACCAGATTTGAGCAATAACAAAGATAACTGATGGATCCCTTATGATAATACATATGTTATGGTACAACTACTATGCAATGCAGTAAATATAACATTTGTGAGAAGTAGTAGTAAATAGTTTAGTCAATAAAAGAAACAAATAGTATACAGCAAATAAAATAGTAATGAATAGTATAATTATATAACATTAGGGCTGTCACGATGTTAGATTTTTCACACCACGGTTATTGTGGCCAAAATAATCCACGATATCGATATATCGCGATATCTATAGAAATTCAAGTAAATGTCAAATCAAGTAAATTTTTACTTTGTTTATTTACTTTTTCTTTTTTACCCAACAAACATAAGGATACTGATAAACACAATGCACGTATGCATATTTACTTCTTGTGTTCTCAATATTTTTTTTGCAAATTTTTGTGAAGTAAGACAAGCATTCAAACTGGAGAAAAAACTGTCTGGATGCTTCCTGAAGAACTGAAAAGCTCTTAAACCTATTGTTGCAACTGTGTTTTGTTCATGCAGATTTGAACAAAAAAAAATCAAGTGCAAATACAAATACAAATAAGACGAGTAAAGAAAACGGGGTACTTAATAATCACCCTTTATTTAAATATATGAACACAGAAACCCGCTGTTAACAGGTTAATGTCACATTTCCCATTCCATGACTAGTAAAATAAATCGCAATTTACTCTCTGTAAAATAGCGTAATCCGCAGGGTGATGGACACTGAGATGGGTAAAAAGGTTGGTGGCTACACATTCTGCAGATTGGGTTTAAGGGGGTCGCACACCTGACGAGAAGCGTAGCTCCGCGCCGCGTCGCGTGTAGCACACCGGACGCGCACTTTCTCAGTTTATGGCCAGCAATATTGTTATGTTTAAGGACATTATGAAATTAAGATAATGTCTGTACTGTTATGATTATACTGCACAATTAAATACAATCGTTGCAGAGTCTGCAGTCTGAACACTTTACCTCAGTCAGAGCACATCCGTTAACTGAATGAATTGAGAATCTCACCTGAAAATCCGAGCTATTGCTGGGCGCCGCGGACAGACGCTGAATGGTGCCTTTGGTGTGTGTAAACTCAAAATAATGTGCTCGAATTTTAAAGACGCGCTTCTCGTCCGTTGTGCGACCCCCTTTAAGGTGCAGTTTTCTTTAAAGTTGAAGAACTCCCATACTGGCGAGCTTGCTTTTCTGAGTGTTTCACTCTCTCGCTCAGACAACATTCTTTTCAGAGTGGCTGCGTGGGCGCGCACTGCGTCGTCTTCTTATTTGATAGTCAGTGGGTGCAATACTGCCACCTGACAGGTCAACCAGGTACTGGCGCTGGAGTATTTACGTGTCATGTTATCATAAGAGTCCTATTCATTTTAAACATCGTGGTTATCGCCAATACCGGTATATTGTCACACTCTAAATTAACACGATGTCGATATTTCATGCTTTGAATATCACGATTATCGTCAATACCGGTATATTGCGACACCCCTATATAACATCATAAGTACAATAATACAATCATAAAAATATTGATAATAGCATATGGTTTATTAATACTATAATAGCAATAGAATAAGAAATATCAATTACATAATATACACAATAAAAAATAAGTTAAATAGTGACTTATATTTAATATTTAACTCTTTTTGTTAAATGTCAGTTTTATTGATCAGTAATAGCCATTATAACAGAAGTAGCTTCAGTCAAACATACAGCAGGATACAACGTTAAAAAAGCCTAAATATAAAGTTATGAAACTTCACTTTGCCCTCAGCCAAAACGATTTACCAGGGAACCATTTATAGATTAATGAGACCAAAGATCGCCCGTTAGATATACACAAGACGAATTATATCTCATGTTTAATCACTAGACTAGAGACATCCGAGCCGGCGGCAAACTTCAGACGCACATGGCCGAGGTAAGGCTGTCCTCTGCGGGCTTAATGAGCGCTGACCGCCCGGTGATCGCATCTTACAACTCCGAAACCGTCAGATCAAATTTTTAAATAGGCGCTATCTTTATAAACAAACCACATATTTGAGCTTTAAACAACTACATTGTCGACTGAAAAACTATTAAAACTACATTTCGTGACACAATAACAGTAGTATTTATTAATTTATGCTCTGAACGTTACTATTACTAATTAAATCATGACCAAATACAACCAAAAACAAACGTTCAGTCTTGCCTGTGAAAGATAATTCCTCGAAAGCTGTTTTCAATTGTGTGGCGACTTGTACAGCCCCAAGCAGCGCACAAAACAGGCATTTTTCTCAATTCCCAGTATGAGAGGTATGGGAAAGTTGCCATCCCCAATATGGCGGCGCCGTTGACGTGCGCTCCAGCGGCCAATAGGGCGTCTATGTATTATATTATGTCTATGCTATTTACTGTCGAATTTAAACCACTGAATTTGTGGAAGCGAATTTGAAAGCGAAATAAAATGGACCGAAAACCGCCTGTTGAATATTATAGGTTGTATTTTTAATCAGTTTGAATATTTTGGAAGTGAAATATGAAAGGTGAAAATGGATTATTGAAATTGTGTTTGAAATGTTTTGAATTGAAATATTCATAGCCTAAATATTACATATTTTTTTCCAGTAGTACATTTCAACAGGCTTTTTCTTTCAAAAACATGTGTCATTATTTTACTTCCATATAAAATGCCGTAAATAGGCTACGTGACATCCGATCAAATTACTTCATTAATGGGGGGTCAAAACTGACTGCATTCACACACGCAGCGAGTAACTTATATGACAGCCGTTTCCTGCAGATTATGCTGTCATGGTAAATCGCTCTATAGCCCACTGCCGTTCTCGACAATGTACCTTTGTAAAAGCGGGGATTTAGCCCTTACTAGCACAAGGAACAAATAGACACATATCTCTGTGCATAGAGATCGATTTAAGATTCAAACTCTCTTCGATTAAAAAACATACTCTGTGTGAGTTCCTGTGTTTAATGTTGATCACATTATATGAATATCCACACGATTTCAAATGTGACATTGATTTTATACCATAGTTCAACAAACGATAGGTATTAATAAAGTGATGTTAATTTTAAATACAGTATTGTCCGTATTTTTTGCAACAAAACAATAGCTCCAACGAGAGCCACGACGAATCTGCGGCTTTGAACAATTTGTGAGAGTCAGTGATTCATTTATAATTACCAAGGGGGTAATCCATCGACCGGAAGTTGAAGCCTCGCGGGAGCCGCCATCATGTAGCAGGACTTCACTTGCGTTAGCATTCCCATTGACTCCCATTCATTTTGGCGTCACTTTGACAGCAAATAACTTTACATCTGAGGCGTTTAAAGACTCCATTTGTCCATTATTTATTTCTAAAGACACACGACAATGTATAAAGGGCTCCATTACCTTCTATGTTACATTATGGCCCCGTAGAAACAGTTTTTGTAAAAATAGGCTAACGATTGCGTCATAACCACTCGACTCTCCGTTGCGCTGTACAGAAGTTACCGTACAGACAGGAGGAGAAGCTCGCAGGCAATCAATGCATTAACTTAATATGGCGTACTGGCGTTACATTTTAAAATAAATACTATAAAAAATACTTAGTCCTGCTCACTCACACCAGAGAACTCTTTGCTCAAGCTCGCCGTCTCTGCAAGATTAACGTTGGCAGTTTTCACACACAGCTACTAGAAGATTTACATCTGTCAGACGGGTTGCTCACGTCATCAAGTTTAGTTTGAGTCGGTTTGAGTCTGCGCATCAGGAACGGAAGTGCTAAAAAAATAAATAAATAAAAAAAATCGCTAAAAATGGGCTTCAACTGTCTCAACTGAGTTCCAATGAGATGGCTCTGTCTACTTCTTATACTGTCTATGATAATTACAGCCACTTGCTTCGTTACTGAATGAATAAATGACTCGATGACTCACTCAGAAAAAACAGTGTCTACTGCCACCAACTGGATTTAATTTAATATTTAAAAGTGTCACTTTTAAAGTAACACCAAGTAACTTTTCCTCTTCGGTCGTCCTACTGGTTGGAAACGAAATTGTCCATTGCCGCTGTCGTAAATAGTTTAGCCTACCGTCACACGCATGCTCGCTGTTTATCCAGCACCGGCTTTAGAATGAACGCTGTCCACAGACAAGGTAGAGTACGTTACATGATTTCATGAAAGGATGATGTATTGCGACATCAGAAACGAAGAAAAACGAAATAATGACTATTGTAGCGCTTGACGTAAAGCAGTCGAATTGTGTTGTCCTTTTTGTGCACGGGTTCCTACCCGAAACCCGAAGTTACATAGTGCCAGTAAAAGCGATACAAACCCCGTCAGGCTATGGCAGACGTGTCATTTCAGTTATTTTAAGTCGATGTACCATCACAAGGGTCTTGGAAATATATTATGAAGGTTGAAAAGCTACATAGTGTTACTTTAAAAAGTCATGTTTTTACAATCATCTATTGAACTTTTTTTTTTTTTAATTTAAAGCATTATTTTTTTATAAAGGTAAAAAATGGACTGGAAATATCGATTTAAGGGGGCAAATATTGTCCCTTACTGAAAAAGGTGTGACTGCAAAGAGCGGGTTCGCATGGATGTTAAAAGCCTCTTGGGGTACAACACTCTAAAAAGTTTGAGAACCACTGGGTTAAGGAATAAAACAAAATCAACATCAAAGCACAATATACCAAGGGCAGAAAGTAACATACAGAGGTCACTTACAAAGTTAGGTTAAAGATACAAACAAAGAGGGATTCAAACAAACAACATATAATAAGGTAGAATGAACAGACTGTGAGCTGAAGAGTAATATTCAGAGAAACAAATGTGTTTTTAAGAGGTTTTTGAATGAGAGAAGGATGAATGCTTGACGGATGCCTTGAGGAAGAGCCACAACACTAAAAGACCTGATGGCTCTTATGGTTACCAGACTATTGAAACTGACTGAATATGACACAGCCCCACCTAAGATATTTTTCACCAGCTGCCACTGAATTTCATTGTATGGACTTTGTTGTGGCAAAACTTCTGTTAAACATCATCACTGCGTAAGAGACACTCAGAGTCAAATTAATAAAAAGAGAAATATTTATTCTTGCAAGAAGGCCCAGTCGCCATCACAGCCGTTACATTCTGTGAAGTGAGTGGCGCGCACCAGGAAGACATGAGACAGCTTTTATACTCTTTTCAAGGTTCCTTCTCACTCGCTGTACTTTTCCCCCCAGATAAGGCCCCCACTTCTGTTCAGTTTTTTCTTAAGGACACAAACTGGTACTGGAATAAACTAGCCAAACCTGACCATTCCTAAGGTCAAGATGTCCTGTCCCATATATTCCTGAAACGTCACGCACAAGCACGTACACACATATACTTTTACACATTGAATAGATTAGGAATAAATGACTATTAAAATTTCTACAACAATTCCACACTTTTTATCATTCAGATTACCCATAATCACAATAATAAACAAAAAGACAAATTTTAAGTCATATCATCACACTACTCTTCATCTCTGTTTTCACATAACTGATCACTCTTCTTAAACATTTGTGAAAATAACATTTGAAAAGAAAAAGCTTAGGCTGTTTTTGTAAGGATAGTCCCTTAAGTATTAGCAAGCAGATAAAGAATTCAACTAAAGCCGGGCTAGATAAACAAATCACTGTTGTTGTACCCCAAGCATAGCTTGACCCTCAGTCACCTTAGTTAAATAAGAAATAGTGTACAGACTAGTTAGAAAAACAACAAATCATCAATCCACAGTTGTTACATCAAAATATAAAGTATAAGAAAAGTATAATAAAACCCTTCATTTCAAAACCCTCTCCTTGTACCTTATCACATAGCGGATAAGCACAGCTTTTAACCATCTGTTCATAACAAAAACATTCATAGGAAGAAGAAAAAGAAAAGAAAAACAAACACCAAATGTCTAACACATGTCACTGTAGCTTCCACTACTAGAATCATCTTCATCACATTTCTTGTCATTGTCATCATCATTTGGATAAAACTGTCATTTTACCAATTTAACTGAGCTGGAAACACACATTATTGACAATCCTACCCCCGAAACCCCAAAGAGTAATCAAACAATCCATTCATTTTCCTAAAATACTTTCTAATTAATCAGTGACCAATCAAATCTCGTTGGCGTTGTTTAAGGTGAGATGTTTGGACGGTGGTGTTGCAATCTCCATCCTTGCAACCTTGTTTGTGGAGTGGACCATAGCCTCTGTCACCTGTGAATGGAGATCTTAAGTGTTTTGTTAGTGCTGCTGGTCGTCCTTCTGGTG
The DNA here is from genome assembly GCA_036326025.1 of Chrosomus eos. NCBI lineage: Eukaryota > Metazoa > Chordata > Actinopteri > Cypriniformes > Leuciscidae > Chrosomus > Chrosomus eos. Next base: position 24,313,634 of record CM070837.1, on the reverse strand, counting down.
GGACCTGTGGAATTTTCACCATTTGTTTACTGATTACTGATTATATACATTATTAGTTCCAAATTTATTCTCAACATCTGGCCACTCCAACAACCTGAAACTCATTCAACTATTACATTAACATTCAACCCGCTTTACTCATGTCAACAACACAATATTTATACATTTTGGACCAGAATCATTCTGTTAGCTGCAATCCAATCTGACATTCTGTGAAAGGAAAATTTTAAGTTATGCTCTGCTCCATTCTCTGTAAAGAAAACAAAATGTCGAGGTTATTTTCAGATAGTAAAACTACACGTAGTTTCTTTTGTCTACTGTTCTGCCGTGACCTTCGCTGCCACATCTGCCCTGGCGTTTCCTGTTGAAACAGTCCTGCAAATACATTTACAGAAAGCAAATTTTGTTTGGGACGGCCTTTTACCCAATTAGAACCAGTGTCCTCCCAACATATATTGTCCCTTAGTAAACCATATTTGGCAATTGTTATACCATCTCCCTCTTGATGCACGACACAACTCGAGCATCAATTTAACATAACATTTAACATAGTGTTTTGATAAAGTTTTGCATCAACACTAACCCAAACGTTGTCCTTCAGACAAATTTCCTCCAGACATCTTTATCTGTCTCTGAAACAAGATATTACACACTTAAAGCCACAATCTCATCTTCTTTTCGAAGTATTTGAAGGGCAAAGGCCCTGAGTCTCACAGCGTATCCTGCTTTTCAGGCCTGTTGTTTGGTCTCTTAATTCAGTCATCTACAAACATTTTCAAAGTCATCAATTGTTTCTATCAAGTCAGGTCGTGCTGTACAGACTTGGTCACTTGTCAGTCAAATAACATTCTCATCCTTCTGCCCACAATAATCATACATTTTTAGGGGCTCTCTTCCAAATTTCATGTTTGACTTAGCCAATATGTCACTTTGTTGTTGTCATCAAATCTATAACATTTTCATTTATCTCAACCCATGCCAGATGGTGATCTACAACTCCACAATTCTAATTTACACAAATACCTAAACTGATCCAGAACGTAATTCAAATCAACATCATAAAAGACAAAAGTAATTAATACCAGACAGAGCTTGATGACCAATCAATTTAAAGCTTGCCCTATGTTCTGTATCAGCTTTTCATCGGATCCACACACAATTATCGGCTTCTTTAAAATTTGTCATTTGCCTTAACCCATCTGTAATGATGAAACAATATACTCCCTCTTCAGGCGGAATATTAGTACCCCAAACTAATGCATACAAGACCTAAAGTGCTGTCACCATCACACACACATACTAGACACACATATCTTAACTACTCATTCTCAATGTTCGCCTTTCTTTATATTATTGCTAAAAAGATTTAAATTTTGAGTAAGATTTTAAACTTCACATTTTTCCTGTAGCTTTTACCTTACTTTATGTAGTCTCTTAACCAGTTGCAAAGCATTTCTGTTCATTATTCATTAGATTTTTAGACAAGTCAGCTGAGTTGCTTTGTTTAATTTTCCTTATCATTATTTTGCTTCAGCTTGCTCTAGCAGGCCGACAACAGAAAGACAGACACAGTTTACCATCCCTTCCTCCACTCAAACAGTCTCTCTCTCTTATTAACAAATAATAATTACATTAAATTAATCACTATCCTTTTACCATTAAATTTTGTTATCCAGACTTTTCTCAAATCAAAAACTGTCTTCATCTTTAGCCACCCACCATGTCAAACGACCTTCAGGAGTTAAAACATATTAGTTCAAAATCAACACTTCTATAAATTTTCTTATTCTTGCCCATGGGGCAGCCAATACATAAAAAGTTTTGTTCCTGTCTCCCATCACAAATAATGGCAATCCCCTCATGTTTCAGGTAGCTCTCGAAAGCCCCTCCCCCATAGCTCTTTATCTATAATTTTCTCTTCAGGGTGTTGTCCCCCTGGCTTAATTGCAGACACTTGTCACAATGAAAAACAAGCGTACGATTATGCGGTTTCTTCTGGCAAGTGGTATAGAGGAACTCACATTCTCTGGGTCAGACTGCCGCAACTCGTCACAGCGCATCTCACCTCTCAATGCTCTGCTGACCCCAGTGGCCTCCAGTAGTCAGCGCTCAACTCTCACTACCTTTCTTGCATGTACCACACCCCCGTCCTGAGGTGCCCAATGTCCGTGACCCCCTGCGTTAGGCTGTCCCCTGGCCAGGAGAATCATCCCGTCCTTGAGTAGCCACGTACACACTGGTGACCGCTTACAAACTGGTGACCTCTCTCTCCCATCACACAATCAGTTTTCTTTAACAGAACTCAGCTGTTTTCTGGAGCTTTAGGAAAGGTACGTTCAAGAGTCACCAGAGCCATTCTGATTGCCTAATAGTGTTTACACAGGGAGACAGGTTAATAACAGCAGTATTTAATCACTAAAATCCATTAACCATCTTAAAATCATCAACCTAGCTATACATCTGTAGCCGTAGCCATCGGGCCTGTTTCAATGGTGGAGACTTAAGATAAGACAAAGAAGTTACTGGTCCTAAAATAAAATAATCAAAAATGTTATTTCTATCATTTAAGATCTGTATTATTATTTTAAAGACTTCTTTAAATTCGTTCAGTTTTACATTTAAAACATTCACAAATACAAATTGCCCTCTTAATGGCAATGATTTCTTTTACATCTCTGTGTCTGATTTTTTCAACTGAGACACTGTGCTTTTACTATAAATAGCTTATTATTACTTATGACACAGGGTCAGATAACAGCCTGTTAGCTGAAATTGACTGAGAGAGACTCTGAGGAACTCAGGATTGGTACACTGTTCTCTCATAAACTTCTAACTTCAACAAAATCATTAAACTTTATCTATCATCTTTTAACTATCCCAGCTTAAGGCATCTTTGCCAGAAATGACATTTGTTTCCAAATAAACATAATTTTATAGTTGTCTTTATTTAGACATTACAAATTTCCACTCAGATTGAGTATCTGTCGTACTGGCCGTTTACAGCCACAGCAGACATCAGATTCAGATAAGCGAGCTGTTTCATTACAGCCAATAACAAACTTATCTTTTGAAAGCAAAACATCAGCTTCTAGTTCTTTCATGGTCAACAGTTTTCAAGCTGTTTGTTTAATCAGATGCCTTTCTACACATTTTACATTTATCAACTGTTAATTCAGTAACCAACTGCTTATTTGATCTTAAATAATTATTCTAGTTCTCAATAACATTTCACATTTCATCTTAATTTTAATTGTCAAGTTCTCAATTACCATAGCTTAATATGTCTTCAAAGTTTTTTTTTTTTTTTTCTTTTTTTTTTTTTTCCTAGGAGTTTATCAATCTCCAATTAGGATTCACACTAACTTTGACGAGGCTAGTACTCTCTGCTTGTGATACATCTTTTGTAGTTATTATAAATCATCCGTGAGATTTGTCTCTCTATATTACCTGAATCCTTTTCCAAAATGTTGCATTAAAACACAATCATACTTTTAGTTACCTTTCTGCAACTCACATTTGTTGTCATTATCCATAATTTTACATCCAATTTTATTCATCAATTCACTTATAAGAATTCAATCTTTTGACCTTGTTTTTTTCTCTTATTCTTTCTCAGACGAAAATGTTAATATCGTCTTCCCTTAAACACTGATCTACTTTCAAACCCACATTATTACCAGAAATGTGTCACTATCACATTTTCAAACACTTTCTTAGTGGGCATTTACATGTTAAATGGTCCTTCTGACCACAATTTAAACACTCTCCATCTGCTCTAACTTACTGCACACCCTTGAAGCAGTGTGTTCCATTGAGGAATGCAAACAGAGCCACTGATAAGCAGTGCTCCATATTCTTTTACAGTCCACCAATGGCAGATACAACAATAGCCGAATCATCATTATTACTGGCACAACATACATTATTGATTTCCGGAATCTTTGGACATAGCTGTCTTTACATTTTACTAATTTGCTATTATCATCAACACTGATTACAGAACAAGTGCATATCTAACATCCAAAAAGCCGGGCTGAATAAGAAGACTGCTCCTGTACTCTCGACCTTGATCGAACCCTCAGTCACTCCTCAGATATTAAATACAGACATTGTCTGCAATCATAAACACCAGGATATGCATTCGTTTTTTTATAAAACTATAATTTCCAATTCCTTTCATAATAAACGAAGATGGATGGTAAATCCATTCCTTTCACTACCCCCATTAGACCCTTTAGGTTCAAAAACAATGTTTGTCAAACTAAAACTAAACCTAATTTCAATCTTTATTTTACCATTAAAAATATAGAATTGTTCCCCATACTGCTTAAAACATTCTTCATGTCATGTTAATTCCTGTCAATCATACAATGCCTTATTTTATTCTAAAACTGTATTTTCATACCATTTAAACAGTTAATTTGACTTCCATAAATTCTGTCAGACATTTTATTTTCATCACATATAGTTTTCTACTATATTTCTTCTCAATCTTCCCCTACATGCCATTTTCATTCTGTATCCTCTCCTTTCTTTTCTCAGACTTGCCAGTTCCTTCATTATCTAACCAGTACATGATTGTTTGCACAATCCCCACATAAACATATCTCACACACCAACCTTCTTGTTTTTCACTTCCCTCTTCCATCAAGTTTCTCACTTACAGTTCTCTCTTTTTCTATCACTCTATCACTCTATTTCACACAGACAGCCTTATTGCTGCTTGCTACTTCAATCCTTATCGTATAACTTTAAGTTCTATAGACATCTAATGTCATGCATCCATTTACTGGATGAAGAAGTAAAAATATTATTTCTCCTGGCAGTTCGACATTTTATCTTCAAGCCAACATTTCCTTATCTGTTCACATTTTTACACACATGTTGAACGCAGACACTTTTATTTCTCACTGCCCTGTTCAACTGTTCCCCGCACCACCTTTAATCTTGTGGCGCTCAATATCATACATTTCTGCCCTTAATTTTATCTCATTTGACAGAAAACCGGTATACCAAATTTCGCAAGCTTGCTTTTGAGACATCCCCATACTGCTGCTTCTCTGTTCTCTGTGGATTTCTCTTCAACGCGCGTTTTCTTTAGTCTGTTAGGCGTCCCCAACAAACCCGATTCTTTTCTTTTAACCCAAATCGGTCGGGTTGCACTATTAGTGCCCTCCTAACTATGGTTTACCAAAAAATCTGTTACGATTGTTCTGGTTCCCCCTAATTAGCCTCAGCACCTAAAAACAAATTGCTCCGTGGTGGAACAACTCATTTTCAGGTTACCTATCTGTTTGAAATCTCTTGATCTGTCACAGTTCTCAATTAATCCCAGATTATTTATCTGCTTGAAATTTCTTGATCTGTCACAGACCTCAATTAATCTCAGATTATTTTCCCTCGTATCTGTTTGAAATTTCTTGATCTATATATAGATCTCAATTAATCTCAGATTACGTACCACAGAAACAGCCCTCAGCCAGTATGGTTCAGTTTCACTCTTTGAAAAATATTTTAGCCCAAAAGAAAAATATTTTAGCCGTCTCTTACCAGAGATGTATTGAGTTGCCACGGGTTCGTTTTCATCTGATTCCAGTGGAGCTTCTCCTGGCCCTGATAGCGGTCGGCCCCTCTCTCTGAAACTTACGAGGTAGAGCTGGAACTGCTCAGTCCAGGTGGCCAAACACCGTCCGCTCTCAGGTCCAGGAGGCACTGCCAAGGAATCCCACTCTGACACCAAATGTTGTGGCAAAACTTCTGTTAAACATCATCACTGCGTAAGAGACACTCAGAGTCAAATTAATAAAAAGAGAAATATTTATTCTTGCAAGAAGGCCCAGTCGCCATCACAGCCGTTACATTCTGTGAAGTGAGTGGCGCGCACCAGGAAGACATGAGACAGCTTTTATACTCTTTTCAAGGTTCCTTCTCACTCGCTGTACTTTTCCCCCCAGATAAGGCCCCCACTTCTGTTCAGTTTTTTCTTAAGGACACAAACTGGTACTGGAATAAACTAGCCAAACCTGACCATTCCTAAGGTCAAGATGTCCTGTCCCATATATTCCTGAAACGTCACGCACAAGCACGTACACACATATACTTTTACACATTGAATAGATTAGGAATAAATGACTATTAAAATTTCTACAACAACTTTTTTCAAAATATCATCTATGTTCCACAGAAGAAAGACATTTTAGAACGAGATGTGGGTGAGTAAATTGTGACAGAATTTTTATTTTTAGGTGAACTATCATAGCATAAATGAAGATCTTTTTGATGAAATCCGAGTCAGTCTCCGACGCTGTTCACGTTGTAAACAGTGCAGCGCTTCCGGGTTCAATGCCAGAACAAGCATATTTTAGCATATTCTTGTCCACCCCAAAATCAAGACTTCATAAAAGGGCATAATAGGACCCTCTTAGGGTAGAACCATGTCGTCACATGGACTATTTTAAAAAATGTCTTTACTACCTATTTCTGGGCATTTGAAATTGGTAATAACGTTGCGGTCTATGAGGGGATCAAAATGCCCTTGGATTTCATCAAAAATTTCTTAATTTGTGTTCTAAAGATGAACAAATGTCCTACGGGTTTGGAACAATGGTGGGTAATTAATGACAGAATTTAAAGTTTAAAGTCTGCTAAATTGGAACAACTAATTTTGTATTCAATGTACTTTAGTTATCCGGAAACAGTGCTAAGGTCCAACTAAAGATGTACTTCAGTATATTTGATTGTGCTAAAATGGAAATATTGCAAGTATACTTTGGGTACATTTTAAATATATTGCAGTTATAGACTGATATTATTATACAGAGATTGCACTATCCTTACTAATAGTGATATTAAACACATTCTAGGCTCAAACTTAAGAAATGTGCATTGTGCAATAAAGAAATACTCCAAATAAAGTTAATTGTAATTTTTATATCAGTAACTCAAGCGACATGTCAGTTAATATGTTAATGGTTTTGTAGTATATTTAGTATGAAATATAGTTTTTTTCCACTATGGTTTAGCAAAAAAATGGGAATTTGATTGAACACTCCCCAGTCTGATATTTTGATATGAGGTTGCTGTTGATCCATGAAAGCACCACTATAACCTTCCTTCTTCAAATCTATCAGCTGTCGTTTCAAACATAACCTGAGGACAAAGTTTACAGATGATTCATGTGTGGATTGGCTTGCTGATCGATTGAACTTTCTTGAAAGATCTAAAATATCAAACATACATACTGATAAGATGTTACAAAACTTTTGGTGACTTTGTCGTCCGGAAATGGTTTCCTAAATTGCCAGGCCACCCAGAGGTCACCTCCATTCTGTACAATCTCCCATCCTTGAAAATCATCTAATAAGAACATCAGAAAAAAACACAGGAGCAAAAATTCTTTTTTTTTTTTTTTTTTACTGACATATTCTGTACAGTCCTAATTATGTTGCTCACCATCAGCTATGGGATTCTTGATCAAGTTCCTTCGTTTCTTAGTCATAAAGTAAAACATGCGCCAGTCCTCTGGGAGTCTGGAAGCATCACAGGGCTGGATCCCCTCTCTCCGGCAGCGCTCTCTCCAGTGTGCAGCACTGTCCACCAGCTCCTTCCACTCACGACACACCAGCCGACAGACTCGCACCACCTGATGTTCAGGCAGGTTCAGTAGGATCTCCTCAACCACAGCAAGAGGAACATCTGGCTGCAGAACTGTGCACTGACAGAGAAAAGAAAGATTACCTTTCAGTTCTGATCCTGTTGGAAAATCCAGTTTGATGTTAGGTTTCAATGCAACTTACTTTGCCTGAACTGCATTGCCTCGGAGCAACATGAATGTGCTCGCTCTCTGACTGACCTATTCTTGTTTTTTTACAAGACATGGTCCTGTATTTGACACTTTTGTGCCTCTGGACCTACGTTTGGAAACAGAAGTTACGTCTTAAATCCCGACGATGTTAGAGTAAAAAAAGCTGAAACAATAGATTCCTTCGCATTAGTAGCCTACTATCGTTCTTTTAATAAGCGATAACGGCTGTCGGTGAGCGGATCGATCTAAATATCGATAGATGCCAACACTGGTATTGGTATCAGATCGATACACTTGTAATTGAATCGATATTTTAATTTAAATATCTCTCCTTTACGTTCACTATACTTTGTTCGTGTCTTCTACCTTCTTTAACTGCCTGTGCTTCTACCTCTATATAATCCAGAGCAGCTGATTTCACATCCTTTTGCTCCTCCTCCCCTCCTGCTGCTCTGCTGTGATTCGTTGTTGTGTCGTCACGTGACTCACTGACACACGCGCCGAGGAGGCTGCGATAGAAGTGCCATAAAAGGGAAAACTCTGGGTGCTTCTCATTTCTTATTTGTGCATCATCGTTTCCTTTCCTCGCTTCCTTTCCTCGCGTCTCAGCTCCACCACCTGTAGGACGCGAGGGAAGGCTGCAAGGATAAGAAAAGGAGGACGGAGGAATCGAATGAAAGCTTTTTTATACATTGGAATACTTGATCACTCGAGCGTCACTTCACTGCATCATCAGCAGCGCTCAAAGGATCTGCCCTTATGTTGTTGAAGTTTGTTTATTTAAGACATTCACAATAATTAACAATAAAGCAAGCTATCCTATTGAAATATGTGAGATGTGTGGTTTATATAAACTGCAAGGGTAAAGTATAAAATGATTAAAACGATTGCGACAGATGTGAAGGGGGAGGAGAATTGATGCGTGCGTCACGTTTAGTCGATAAAACTCTTCCGCATAGGATCACCTGTATCCTCGCTCATTAGGGCTGGGTAAAAATATCGATTCATCAATGCATTGCAATTATTTGTTTCTCAATTCAATATCGATTCATCAAATCCTATGAATCGATTCAGCCCACCGGCCAGTGGCGGCGCTGTAGGCAACACTCTAGTGAGAGCGTTCAGCGTTGTATAAGACGCTGTTTTTATCATAGAGGATGTTTAAATACCGTAGACATCATGATGTCTATGTTAAATACTAATATCAGCTTACCCAATAGTATATTCCTGCACAACCGGAGGCTGCAGTTTCAGGACCCCAGTTTTAGGACCGCAGTTTCAGGACCCTAGTTTTTCGTGACAGCGCCACCTACCGAACTGGATGATATCTTAAGTCTTGTTAATAACGTCTTGTTAATATATATATATATCAGTGGCGATTTCTTTTAGACTGCAAGGGAAGCTCAGCTTCCCCTATAATGTCAAAAAATGAATGGTCAAATGTGTACTATTGTGTTAACATTTTATTGACTAAAAATGCGTTAGAACACGTTCATCTCGAAGACGAGTTAGTTTAGAATCAGCTTCATAGGTTGGCTGACTCGATTTCCTTCTCATACATTCCCGTTGCATCACAGTGCATTTCCCCGTTGAAGCCGGGCGTCCATTGACTTCAATGGGGCTGCTTTAAACAGTTTTTTTCAGTGCTTCGAAACTAGACGGTCATTGGATAAATGCTGCGATTATGTCCCGCCCACGGACGCCCGGCGTCTCTGGGGTGAATAGAGAAGTGGGCGGGCCTGGCGTCCGGGTGTCTGCGTGATGATTGGAGGACTACATCTCCTTTTGATTGACAGCGATTTCGTACAATAAAAAGTTAGGAAGCTATTCGAGATTTCGAGCTCAGTCCCATTGCGGACTTTAAAAGTGTACTCGAAAGACAAACGGGCTGCTGTAACATATTTCTTGGTATTTGCAATTTTCATCATATATTTCACACTTTAACCTAATTCCCATATTTCCTCCGTCGATGTCAGGTGCATTGTTACATGTGCGGGGCGTGGTGATGTTTGAATCACGGCACATCTGTCTAGTTTGGTTTCGGTTTTGTGTCGGGATTTGGACATTCATGCTCCTCGTGTTTGTTTTCTGTTGTGAGCGCACATGATAAGCTTCCACTCGTTCATGCATAACGTTCTGTCTTGTCGTGTTCGCGTGGGGTTTCGTGTTCGCTCTGTCCACGTGTGTTGTGTTTTGTGTAGCATGCGGTTCGTGTTTACATCGGTCGATCGCGTGCTTTCATGTCATGTTTTGTCTTGTGCTGTGTGTAGCACACAGCTTGTGTTTTACACCAGTTGTGTGCTTTCATGTTGTCATGTTCTGTGTGAACACATGGCTTATGAGTGTTCATGTCTCGTTTTGTGTGAGCACATTGCTTGTAATTTATTTTACTGGCATGTGCTTGTGTTTTTTTGTCATGTTTGGTGTGAGCACATGGCTTGTTGTTGTCATGTTTTCCTTTGCCATGTGCTCTCCTGTCGATTGTGTCGACCCCCATCTTGTTTCCTGATTATTGGTTATTTTGCCCCACCTGTCCTCCCTTGTTACCTGCCTTGTTTGCTCCCTATTTATTCTCCTTGTGTTTGCAGTCCTGTGCTGTAGGTTTTGTTTGTATTTTTTATTTTATTATTAAAATAAAGCCCATCAACTCTGCACCTGAGTCCTCGCTCTTTTCACCATCCCCACACCTGACAGTCGAGTTTAAAAAAATGAGCTTCCCCTATTTGAAAGACCAGCAGCCGCCACTGATATATATATATATATATATATATATATATATATATATATATATATATATATATATATATATATATATATATATATATATATATATATTAACGAAGAAGATTATGGAATAGAAAAGCTCCTACAGCAGGTGGATTAGAGCAAGTAGCATCAAGCTACATGACACAATTTAAAATATTAATATTACACTTTTACTTAAAGCTCACTTTAAACCACCATCGAGTATTTGTATCATATTCCGGTCGCGGTTTAAAATGGTTTTAAGTAAATAAAAGATGTTGAAATATGTTATATATAGCATTTTATATGCAGCTAATGGCTACACCTTGTTTAGCAATACTGTAAACATTCTTTATTCATATGAAAATATCAAAAATCACACACAAACCACATATACTCGAAATCGTGCATTTATTAGCTTCTTGTTTCAGGTGAAGGGATGTGTCTTCGCTTTGTTATCACGGAGGTCTTTTTTTTTTTTTTTTTTTTTAAATGCTTTATTCAAACATTAAGTTTACAATGTGAAATAACATAACCAGAACACAACAACAAAACTATACAAATAGTGAAAGAAAACATTAAACATTTAAAATAAAAACAATACAAAAAGAAAAGAAAGACAAAGGGCATTACTTAAATAAAAAGATATCTAAACATTTAGTACAGTAAAAAGTTTGTAAATCTTGCAAATCATACATGTTCTGATCGCTTTTGGGTTAATGGAAGAAGAAATTGTAATCAAATAATTTTTTATCTCTTGTAAGAATACCAAAAAAATTGGTGTACAATTAGAAAACTTACATTTATGAATATAAAATCTACATATAGGAAAATAATTAAGTTTATTATAAAGCAGGCATTTGAATCCGCTTCAAAAAATCCAAAAATAACAGTCTTGGGATTCACAGAGAAATTTTGCAAGATATTGCTTGAGATAAACCAACTAACATCTTTCCAAAGTTGCAGAGTAAAACTGCACGACCAAAACAAGTGAAGAACAGTTTCAGCGTCATTCTGACAGAAAGAGCAATTAGTGTCAATATCAAAATTGAATTTTTTTCAAGAAACGTTTTGACTGGGTAAATATTATGAATTAGTTTAAAAGATATTTCTTTTATTTTGTTTGTGAGGAGAAACTTTTGTTGTATGGAACATATATTTTTCCAATTTAAATTATCAAAAAGACCATTCCAATATGAGATTGCAGGCGGGGCAGAAATAATGTTCTCAAGGAATAGAACTCTTACTTTATAATTTCTTCCTTTTTTTTCGGTGAAACATATCTTACCAATAGGAGTGTTGACAGGTTCAAGAGAAGATAGTGAACCCAACGAGAAAGAGTTATTTTTGAAAAGCATGAGTATGCCAGAAGGAATAGCATCCATAACTGTGGCAAACTCTTTGGGAGTTACCGGTATATTATATTCTGAAAGAAATTCTGCATACCTAAAAAGCAGACCTTCGTTATTAAAAAGCTGTCTAACATGAAATATGCCATTATTAAACCAATGATTATAAAACAAAGATTTATTTTTAAATAAAATACTCCTATTGTTCCATATGTAACATCGATGAGGAGAAAAGTTATGCTTGTAAATGAGAGTCCATGCCAAAAGAACTTGTTGATGAAAGTTAGATAGCTTGACAGGGAGTTTATAAATATCATAATTACACTTATCACGGAGGTCAGAATGAGGAAGTGTACACAGCAGCGCGTCATGCAGAAGGGCGGGATTATAGAGAGCCTTAGTCCCTCCCCTTCCGGTCGACCACCATGGGACCTTAATTCGGAAAAATATTGTATGGTAGTCAATGGCGAATGACAACAAATATTTTGATCTCGTTTGAATTGTGCCCTGAATTACACATATGATGTTTATCAATTTAAAAGATACATTTTAAAGTCAAGAAAGTCGCAGTTTGATGTAAAACTGTTGAGGTATAAGACTGAGAAGATACGTAATTACAAAGACTACAAACCCAAAAGGCGCACATTTTCTCTCAATGAATGAAGCTAACTTTACTGAAGCTAAAGTCTGTAAATATATTTTCTATATTCTTACGTTATAATCGTAACGTGACGCCGTCATGCCTGAGTGTTTTGTAGCAGACTGCACACACGCGAGCAACGGATCTTGCTCGTTGTTTCACTTCCCGGGAGATGTAGTTCATTGAGCGATTTTCACATAAAACTAAATGTTACTCTTCTGTTTTATGACAAACTGCGACTTTCTTTACTTTCATAATTATCTTTTAAATTGACAAACATCATATGTGTAATTCAGGGCACAGTTCAGACGGAATAAAAAGATAACTTGTCTCTCGCCATTGACTACCATACATATTTTTTCCGAAATAAGGTCCCGTGAACCGGAAGCGGAGGGGCGGGACTTAGGCTCTCTATTGTCACGTTAAACCACGTGAGATGATTGACAGCTCTATAGCGAATAAGAGAGCGCAGAGAACTGACACAAATCAGGAAGAGGAGAGATAGATCCATAGACAGATCTCGCTGTTTGAGCTTCAGATCGCATAATTTAGTGGAACATGAAAATCATTATTTCTCCAAATATGTGCACCATTGGACTAAGAGCCCCGAGGGATGCCGACCGTATGTATGTGGACACAAATAAACCGGAGAAAACGTGAATGACTGCTTTATGAGTGATGATTTCTATTCAAAATTACGAACGTTACAGATTAATAATTTTGCACTCCTGTCATAAATTAAGAAATTAATGTCACTGCAAACCAGTTTTATCATAAACAGTGGTCTATCGAAGCTGGAGTTTTAAATATTTCTAATGATGCTCAGTTTGTCTAGATAAAATGCGTGATTTTTTTTCCCAAACCACTTCAGCGGAAATCCCGCCCTGTAGCTGATTCTAAAGTTCCCTTTCAAGGCTACGGAACTTCGACATTACGGATGTCGTATATAGGAACTCTCTCTCATCCTTCACTTTCGCTGAAATCTTATTGGCTAACGCCAGCAACGCTGGCCAATTGACGCAAATATGCAAATACTGAAACCCCGTTGCAGTATAATGCAAGTGCAGCGTCAATTCCTCCTCAGAATCTCTCTCTTCACGCTCAAATCGTGTGCTAAAAGCTGATACTACTACTACTTGGATTTTTGCTATCGTTGAAGGTGCACCGGAGATACCTGAACTGTCTCCAGCATCCGATGGCGACCGTCTGCAATTTATGCTCGGGCCCCATAGTGCCCCCCGACCTGCACCTGTTCTGCATCGCGTGCATGGGGCTGGCCCACGCTGAGTCGGCCCTCAGGGATGAAGGGTCCTGCGACTTCTGTGCGGACATGCCCCTCCGAGCCCTCAAGGCCAGGCGGGACGAAGCTCGCGCTGCTGCGGGGATTGGGCCTGCTGCCGCCAACGAGCCGCTGGCAGGCCCCCCCAACCGCGGAGTCGAGGTTCGACCCCCGGTGAGTTTTCCGGACCCTTCGTTCCATCCTCCCCGCGACGTTGCTGACTTCGTGTCCTTCGGGGTGAGTGAGGAGGACGACTCTATGTCCTTGTCGGCCTCCGAGAACGATTACGGTGCGGAGCAGGCCGCCCCTCTGGCACCCACGGAAGAGACCCCCGCGGATCTGCAGGAAGAGCTCTTCCGTATCCTCTCGAAGGCCGTCGAGGAACTGGATTTATCCTGGAAGGCTCCCGACGAGCCCTCAAAGAGCAAGTTGGACGCGTGGTTCCTCCAATCGAGCCGTTGTCAGGCCGCTTCGAAAAGGGGAACCCCGTTCTTCCCTGATGTGCACGAGCACGTGGTGAAGTCGTGGGTGGCCCCGCAATCGGCGCGCACCCTCACTTCGACCCAGGCCATGTTCCCCCCCGTGGACGAGGCGGGGGACCACGGCTACCTCCGCATCCCTCCTGTCGAGGAGACCGTCGCTGCACATCTTTGCCCGTCAGCTCCCGCCCTGGGCTCGGACCGCAGCCTGCCGTCCCGAGCCTGCAGGTTTACGGCTCACCAGGCTAACAAGGCCTACGGCGCCGCGGGGGAGGCGGTTTCTGCACTACACGCTATGGCCGTTCTTCAAGTGCTGCAGGCCAAGCGACTGAAATCTCTGGATGGCGCCGCCTCTGTCGACGCTGACGCCATCCGAGACCTCCGTTCTGCAACGGACCTCGCGCTCCTGGCCACGAAGCGCTCGGCCCAGGCGATTGGCCGTTCGATGGGGTATTTGGTGGTCCTCCACAGACACCTGTGGCTCACCCTATCGGACGTGCAGGAGGCGGACAGGAAGACGCTGCTAAACGCACCGATCTCCCCTGATGGCCTGTTCGGAGATGCCGTGGAGAAGGTCACCGAGCGGTACTCCGAGACTCAGAAGAAGGCGAAGGCGATGAGCCATGTGATCCCTCGGCGAGCGCCGCCGCAGCCCCCGCCGCAGCGCCCTCGCTCTCGCTCGTCTTCCGCCTCGGGGCGCCAGTCCCAGGCTGCGGCCAGACATCAGCCAGCCTCCCGCCCGGGACCGGATGCCCGTAAAGGCCGACACGGGCAGTGGCAGGGAGCGGGAAACAAGAGACCGGCTCAGAGGAGCCCGCGCAGAAAACCCGCCGCGTCCCCAGCGAGGTCCAAGCAGTCGTCCTGACCGCTCGGGCAAGAGGAGAGGAGAGTGCACGGATGGCCCCGCTTCCAAGCGGCGCGCTCTAGAGCACGCGGTCCCTCTGCGTTCGGCGAGCGACGCGTGCAGTCATGTTGTGAATGTTGTGTGTTGTTCAATAAAGCAAATTACTTCTTCACAAACAGAGCTTTTTTCTCCTCTTGCACTTCACACTGTGTTACCCACCCTGTCTTCGAGCAGCGCAGAGTCACGGTCATTAACTATAAAGGCGCCTCGCGGGAAGCGCGAGGTGTCTATCCCCAGCCCTCACATAGCGGCGATGACCGCAGGTCTAGACCGGCCCACACTCAGTCGTTTCCTCACGGCGTGGGAAGCTATTCCGGGCATCTCGCCGTGGGTGCTGAATGTAATTCGACACGGGTACACACTTCAGTTCAAACGCAGACCACCCCAATTCCGCGGCGTAATTCAGTCGTTAACTTTGCCCCAAAATGCTCATGTACTGAGGCAGGAAGTGTGCAGTTTACTCGACAAGGGAGCGATAGAGCCGGTTCCCCGAGCGAGCGGGGAAGCGGATTCTGCAGCCGCTACTTTGTAGTGCCGAAGAAGGGAGGGGGTCTCCGCCCCATACTGGACCTGAGACCCGTCAACAGAGCGCTTCACAAGCGCGCTTTCAGGATGACTACACTGAAACAGATCCTAGCGCAAATTCGCCCCGGGGATTGGTTCGCTTCAGTGGATCTAGAGGACGCTTATTTTCACGTCCAGATAGCGAAGCGCCACAGGCGATTCCTGAGGTTTGCGTTCGAGAATGCGGCGTACCAATACACGGTACTCCCGTTCGGGCTAGCCCTCGCCCCCCGCACCTTTTCGAAATGTGTAGACGCGGCACTTTCACCCCTCGGGTCGAGCGGGATGCGCGTCTTGAACTATCTGGACGACTGGCTGATTCTCGCGCAGTCCAAGCCCGCCTCCGGTCGGTGGTCGGAGAGGCAGATGGAGTGGCACATAAATCGCTTGGAACTGGAAGCGGTCTCTCTAGCCCTAAAAGTTTTCCGGTCTCGACTGGAACAGCGGCATGTGTTGATTCGAACCGACAACACTTCTGTGGTCTCTTACATCAATCGCCAAGGCGGTTTGCATTCCAGGGACCTATTCAAGCAGGCGGAATCTCTCCTGCTGTGGGCGGATCGTTTTTTTCTCTCGGTGAGAGCGACACACATCCCCGGTGTTCTAAATCGGGGGGCGGATATGCTCTAGAGGAACGGGATTCCTCAAGGGGAATGGAGGCTTCACCCCGGGACGGTTCAACTGATATGGGATCGTTTCGGCAGAGCGGAGATCGACCTTTTGCGATGAGCGAGAACGCGCATTGTCGGATGTTTTTCTCGCTGTCCCGTTCCCCCCGGGAGATGGACGCGCTAACTGCGCGATGGCCGAAAGCCCGTCTCTGTGCCTTTCCTCCGGTGAAAATTTTGCCCATGGTGTTGTGCAAAGTCAGGGAGGAAAAGGCAGCGGTGACTCTAGTGGCCCCGTACTGGCCGAATCAGCCCTGGTTCGCGGACTTGGTGGAGTTACTAACGGAGCAACCGTGGGAAATTCCGCTCAGGAAGGACCTACTGTCTCAGGCGAGCGGATCGATTTAGCATCCCAGCCCCGGGCTGTGGAGGCTCCATGTGTGGCCGCTGCAGGGACGCTGAGCGGGATCGATGTGCTTCATTCGCGGGTTCAAAATACCATCGCGGAAGCGCGAGCCCCGTCTACCCGGCGCCTGTACGCTCTGAAGTGGGGTGTTTTCTCTAAATGGTCTCAGGATATCGGTTTAGACCCAGCGAACTGCTTGGTGTCGGATATTCTACGCTTCCTTCAGTACAGAATGGACGAAGGGAGCCTGCCATCCACCCTGAAAGTATACGTAGCTGCTATTGCTGCGTTTCACCCGCCTGTTGATGAACAGTCTATCGGTAGACATGCGTTGGTGACTCGGTTCCTTAAAGGAGCTAAGAGATTATGCCCTGCACGGCCGCCGTCCGTGCCACCTTGGGATTTGACTTTGGTCTTGGAAGCTTTGTCACGGCCGCCCTTTGAACCCTTAGTGTCGATTGCAGTTAAGGAGCTTTCGATTAAAACGGCGCTGCTTCTCGCTCTCGCTTCGGCGAAGCGGGTTGGGGATTTACAGGCTTTCTCTGTCAGCGAAGATTGTATTCGCTTTGGACCCGGAAACTGTAACGTGACTCTCAGACCGAGGCCGGGTTATGTCCCTAAATCGCTCAATACCCCGTTCAGGGCGCAGATTGTTTCTTTGCCTGCCCTGTCTGTTTAGCCATCGACCTCTCTAGGTTCGGATGCTCAAAGTGCTATCTGCCCAGTCAGAGCGCTCCGGGAGTACATCTCTCGCTCGGCTGCTTTCCGAAGCTCGGACCAGCTATTTGTGTGCTTTGGTGGATGCAATAAGGGACGGGGAGTCTCTAAACAGAGGCTTGCTCACTGGATTGTGGACGCTATTGTTTTGGCTTATGACTGTATGGGACAGGAATGCCCCCTCAATGTTAAGGCCCATTCGACCAGGGCGATCGCCTCTTCGTGGGCCTGGACTAAGGGTATGTCTATTCAGGATTTATGTCTTGCGGCTGGCTGGTCTTCTCAGAATACGTTCGCCAGGTTTTACAAGTTGGATTTACCCTCTGTGGCGTCTCAAGTGCTTTCGGTGAGTTGAATTCTTGCACAGCATTTAGAGCTCTCTGCGCTTTGCTCATGAGTTGTTCTGTGTGCTTATGTGTATTAAGACTGTTGTCACCGCTATGCGTTGGCCTTATTTTACTGTTGTTGTTGCCCTGTTGGTCTACAGTGCAGACTTCCCCCCCGGTTATACTGTTCGGGGTATGCAAATTCTGGCAGTGTTTTGTGAGTTTGTGATTCGTCCCCTTGGACCTATCAGAGGTTAGAGGCTCGCTATTGGCCAGTCTCGTCCTATCACAATGCTGGCATTCTGGGGGGGCGGTGTCGGGGTTTTGTATTGGGTTCTGTTCTGTGGTTTGCTTGCTTCCACGGCGGGATTCTATACAGTTCCCATATACGACATCCTTAATGTCGAAGTTCCGTAGCCTTGAAAGGGAACGTCTCCGGTTACTTTCGTAACCTCGGTTCCCTGAAAGGCAAGGAACGAGACATTACGCTCGCCGCCGTGTTCGCTATTGATTTGGCGTTCTGTTCGATTCTGAGGAGGAATTGACGCTGCACTTGCATTATACTGCAACGGGGTTTCAGTATTTGCATATTTGCGTCAATTGGCCAGCGTTGCTGGCGTTAGCCAATAAGATTTCAGCGGAAGTGAAGGATGAGAGAGAGTTCCTATATACGACATCCGTAATGTCTCGTTCCTTGCCTTTCAGGGAACCGAGGTTACGAAAGTAACCGGAGACGTTTTCATTGGTCAGGTCAATCACTGTACAGATTGCCTACACCCAACCCTGATCCCTAAACCTACCCGTCACTATAACCTAAACCAATGAAATCGGCTGCAGGGCGGGATTTCCGCTGAAGTGGTTTGGGAAAAAAAATCACGCAGATAAAATAAGTAAGAGTGTGATGTTTTAACGAATAATGAATATTGAACAATAATCTGGGGCCGTCTGTGATCTTTGCTACGAAAGGGGTTAAATGAGTGTTTTTGGTGATCCAGTTCGGTAGGTGGCACTGTAAAAGAAAACTAGGGTCCTGAAACTGCGGTCCTAAAACTGGGGTCCTGAAACTGCAGCCTCCGGTTGTGCAGGAATACCCCAGAGCCATGGAGAGAAAGAGTTCCGACACGTGCATAGACTGCCATAGAAACTCAGGAATGCGGAAGTACGCGTGTCGTGGAGCAGCGATTAGTTCCAAAACACTGATAGTTCCAGCATTGAACCCCATTCATTTTCAGTGCTTCCGAAGTACGCTCGCTCTTAGTAAACTTTACTTAACCTAGTCAAGTGAAAGTAACAAAGAAAATAAGAAATTTTAACTTGGCTAGTAAAACGTTGAATAATATCAATTTAGTTGAAATTTCCTTTGCATTACATTTCACTCAAACAATAATATTGAAATACCAGTATGTGCTTTACTTTTATTTATAAGTAATTTATACTACATCATGTCAGATGTTAAACATCATGTGAATGCAAAGACCTCAATACTTGGTAGATAATACACAAAGACGGTAACATTTGATGGATCGTTTTTGTGTTTGAATGTGTCATTTTGAGCAGAAAATTTACTCGAAATGTCACAAAATGGCAAGTTACTATAATCCTAACAACAAAAGCAATGATAAAACAGTGTAAATACAGCTGGAAACAAGTGAAAAATCAACCTCATTAATTATTCAAGGTCCAGTGCATGATGGGAACCCCAGCATCAGAAAAATTGAGTAATTTTTACTTTATTTTATTAAGTTGATATTTACGCTTTCATTTCTACTCGCTTGAATTAAGTACTGATATGGAATATTTACTTTTTTTTTATTCTTGCCTGAACTAACTTTTTCATGTAAATTACATAGTTTTTTTCCAGTAGTATTTACTTCACCACAAAATCATTTTTTACAGTGTAGAGTTTAATAAATGGAACCATATTGTAAAGTGTTACCAATTTGTTATACACTGATTCAGACGTCTCGTGAGTTCAGTGTTGGACAGATCAGTTGTTTTAACCATTCATTAAATGTAATCGGTTCAAAGGAGTCTTAGTTCGAGAATCGGACGTGTCATTAGCGGACTACGGCATGCGTTTTATTATCCCGGCAGCTACAGTTTTTAATGGTTTTACCTCAAATTTATTATTATTATAATCTTTGGAAGCCAAAATTTAAAATAAAATGCATTCCAAAGTTCACATGGTGGTCTATGGGAGTGTCTCTATATGATGTCTATGGTGGTAAGTAACCATATGGTCGTAACTCTGTCTCTCTCTATAGCTGTGTCCCAATGTGCATACTGCTGCCCTATATAGTAGCCTATTGACAATTACTAATGTCACATACTATTTAGGATGGATAGCACATTGGGACGCAGCTGGCTCTGGGCTAGGCAGCGTCAACAGGTGTTACGGATCAACCAAAGAGTATAGAAGAACAATATACGGGCCGTTTCTCAATATGCGTTCTTGTCTGTACTTGTGTTCTTGTGGACTTGTGAAACGTCATCAGTCGCTGCCCAAGTACCGTCCCAATTCAAAGTTCACATCTAGCCAAGAACAGTTCAAATCCCTGGATGTGTTCCCTGGAGAGGTGACTTGTGCGGACTTGAGACAGCCATGTATCCCAGAATGCATCTCGCACCAACCAGCAAGCGTCAATACCAGAGGAGAAAACCCGCGTAATATTAAAATACTACTGTTATTGTGTCATGAAATGTAATTTTAATAGTGTTTCAGGCGAGAATGTAGTTGTTTAAAGCTCAAATCTGTGGTTTGTTTATAAAGATAGCGCCTATTTGAAAAATGTATCTGAGGCTTTCGGAGTTGTAAGATCCAGACGATCACCGGGCGTTCAGCGCTCATTAACCCCAACTAGAACAGCTTTTCCTCGGCTAGTGCTTCTGATGTGTGCCGCTGGCTCTGGTGTTTCTAGTCTAGTGGATAAACATGACGTATTTTCGTCTTGTGTCGATCTTTGGTCTCACTCATTAATCTTTATTTGTTCCATGGCAAATCGTTTTGGCTGAGGGCAAAGTGAAGTTTCATAACTTTAGATATTTAGGCTATTTAACTTTAACTTTATAGCCTAATATTGTTTGCTTAATTTCTCATTGTAAGTTAGCTTCTTATACCTTTATACTGGATATTATTGATCAGTAAAAATGACATTTAACAAAAAGAGACAGGGTTGTTTTTTTATTTTATATACTTTAAAATAGATGTTTTATATTTATTTTAACATTCTCTTCACTATATGTAAAATAAAATGACACAACCCTGTCTCTCTTTGACAAATGGCAATAAAAATCAAGAATGTTTCATATTTTTTAAATAAAATAAAAAAAGAAGCAGGGTTGTGTTTTAATATTATTTGTTATAAATATGCAGTGAAGATAATTAATGTACACGTTGCCTGAACCACAATTGTGTGGCCATTTAGGCTAATATGTTTAAGATTTTTTTTTTTTATGAAAAGAGGCAGAGTGGTGTTTTCTAAAATGTTTCGTTTTATTGACGAAAAGAGGCAGAGTTGTAGCATATTTCGTTTGATTGTTGCCTAAAATATACAATTTCGTATGCTATTTCATCACTCAATTCACTTCTGAGAACATTTGATGCGAGAAATCAACTGTGAAGATTTCAAATATTGGCATTTTTACGAAAATGTATGGCGAGTCGTAAATGTTTGAGTTCTGTATGAGGGTATATTGCGCAATACCCGCAAGAACACATCGTCTCAAACTGTCAGCAGCGTTCTGTGTGCTCGTCACCTTGCAAGTTCATTCTTCCAAGAACAACTAGCAAAAGCGTTCTCCCCAAGAACACAAGTCCATTCTTTGCATTCTTGGTTTTGAGAAACACCCACGTTCTTTGGATCAACTGTAACTGGGGACGTGCGCGTGCACGCAGACAGCTTTACTGGATTCCCAGCATATCGCACGGTGACAGATTCGTCACAGCTAATTTTTCTGGCAGATTTAAAAGCTTTCCACGTTATTGTTAAATGTTTGTATCATATTAGAGCTCTGTTGTTTACTCTGCGATGATCCGCTGTATGTTTCAGACACCTTTAAGGGAATTTTTAATGTGCTTTAATTTCGCGACACACAGACCACGGCCACATTATTTTGTTACATTTGTTTCAATGAAATTAGTATCTGATGACAACTGTAACATTAAATATGCTATTGACATTGTGTCTTTACAGTGCGTGTGTATTCGCAGATTATTGTTATGATGCCAATTTGTGCTTAATTTAAATTCAGCAGCTACTGCTGTGGTTATAATGGGACATGTCAATCATTTATTTATTTATTTATTTATTTATTTATTTTATTTATTATTTATTTATTTAATTGAATTAGCTGAGTAATGAGTTAAAGCATAAAGCATACTGTACACTCCATAAATGTTGAGTGGTGAAAATTGATAAGCCATAGCTTATGGGTCCAGTGATTTACCTACAGCATAGGGGAATGTTCAACAATATTCATTAGCTAACAGAAAGCAACAATAACTAAAGAAAAAAATTATTCTATTATAATAAGATACAGTAGTAAATACAGAATTGTTTTGAAAGAAGAAATTCATTTTTATTTTTTATTTATAAATCTGTTGAAAATGTTACAAGTTCATGAGATAATTAACTTCATGACATAAGTATAGCTATATGTCCAGGGAAAATGATTTGGAGGCGTCAGAGCTGGTTGTTCAAAAAAGAGATCTAAATATCATAGCAGAGTAAAATAAGCTGATAAGTGTTTTATATAAAAATAATAGATCTGTTATAAAATTAGGCTATATGCAGATCAATAAATAATCAATAAATGCAACTTGTTGAATACATGTAAATGACTTTGCATTTTTTTTTCTTTTAGGTAGCCTAGCTAATCTACATATTTTGTTATTTGTGATAAGAACTCATGACAACACACTAAAGAAAATAGGATGTAGGCTACCGAAAATTCTTACACGTCTTCTGAAGTGCGCTGACAAGTCTGTTCATCCAATGAAACCGAATTACCCTTGAAAATACGAAGCAATATAGCATAGGTTACACTGCAAAAACAAAGCGCTTTATTCGCATACCAGTGTATACAACTGGTAAAATATTCGTATTTAATCGGTGATCCGTGAATAGCCACGAATCTGTCGCTGTTTAACATCTGCTGGAAATCCATGTAAAATTATCTGCGTGCACGCGCGCATCCCCAGTTGATAGTCGTCAAGACGCTCCGCTGCCAAATATTTCAGTTTTCCAGAAGCAGATTAGAAATCCTGCTGCAACAACAGTCGTTATCGATGGTTAGAAGAACGATATTAATGCGAAGTTAGCTATTTGTGAATCTGCGTTTTTCTGTAACTTCGTCGGGCTATGACTCATAGTATGAGACGTAACTTCCGTGTTTCCATACAGGTCCAGACGCACAAAAGTGTCAATTAAACGACCAATGTCTTATCAAAAAACAAGATTGGGTCAGTCAGAGAGCGAGCACATTCATGTTGCTTCGAGGCAATGCAGCTCAGGCGAAGTAATTACTTAAGTTACATTGATATCAAACTGGTCTAGATAATGCAGAAATGGACTGACTTTTCTTCTGGAAAATCCAGTTAAATATAGTAGATGTGTTTGGAACACAGTGGATTATTTTCTTTTTTACCCATATTTTTCTAAAGTTGTTTGCTGCATAGACACTAGGTTTGCTGCAGGGATGACGTCAAAACGGAAGACTTGGCCTAGTCTAGATTTCCCTATTGGTTATAATGGAATTTTTCAGGTAATGAGCACAAAAAGGTCTGTGGTGATAAGACATAACTTGCGATAATTGGACGTTTTGTTATACAAAGTAAACTACAAACACCCATAGCATACGCGATTTTTGAAGCAGCTGTGTTTATTTTTTGAAAACGCATGTTTCTAATCAGTAACTAGACAGTTTTGTGTATGTGTGTGTGTGCGTGCGTGCTTACGTAGTAGAGCAAAACCTTAGAGTATCGTTAAGTTATGTTTACCACAGGCTTTATTTTATTCATAAAATGAAAATCCTATAGGAAAATATCGATGGAACCAGTCTTTCGGGTTTTGACGTCAGCCCTTCACCACTCTATAACCCACCCATCAGCTGGTATAAAGTAGGCTAGTTTCTGGTAGCTGATGACCATCAAGAAACCAGCAACCATGTTCTACAGCTGGATTTTCCAACAGGATCAGAACTGAAAGGTAATCTTTCTTTCTCTGTCAGTGCACAGGTCAGCAGCCAGATGTTCCTCTAGCTGTGGTTGAGGAGATCCTTCTGAACCTGCCTGAACATCAGGTGGTGCGAGTCTGTCGGCTGGTGTGTCGTGAGTGGAAGGAGCTGGTGGACAGTGCTGCACACTGGAGAGAGCGCTGCCGGAGAGAGGGGATCCAGCCCTGTGATGCTTCCAGACTCCCAAAGGACTGGCGCATGTTTTACTTTATAACTAAGAAACGACGGAACTTGCTCAAGAATCCCAGAGCAGAAGGTGAGCCACATAATTAGGACTGTACAGAACATGCCAGTATATATAAAATTTAAAAAAAATTCTGCCTGTGTTTTTTTTTTTTCCTGATGTTCTTATTAGATGATCTTCAGGGTTGGAAGCTTGTACAGAATGGAGGTAACTGCTGGGCAGCCGAGGGAAATAGGAAACCATTTCCAGATGACAAAGTCACCAAATGTTTTGTAACATCTTATGGGTATGTTTGATATTTTAGATCCTTCAAGAAATTTCAATCGATCAGCAAGCCAATCCACACATCATGAATCACTCATACATTTTTTCCTCAGGTTATGTTTGAAACGACAGCTGATTGATTTGAAGAAAGAAGGTTATAGTGGTGCATTCATGGATCAACTGCAACCTCATATCAAAATATCAGACTGGTGAGTGTTCGATCAAACTCCCATTTCATGCTACAGTGTCTTAGGTGGTGAATTTCATAATTTATGTGATGATTTTTTTTGTGAAGGACCTGTCCATCTGGGTCACATGTCTTGTTGCAATATGACAATGTGATATTGATGTTTATATTTATATTTTACATTTGTAATTTTTATTATTTTTGCAAGAATCTGCATAAAGTGTAATTTTGTTAAAACAATTCAAACCTTAAAACATAAAAGATATTTTGAAAATTTGTTATTGTTGCTTTTTGACCCTGTTGACTTTCAAAACATCCTTTTTATGTTCCAAATTAAAGGGCACCTATTATGGAATTTTGAAAATTAGCTTTCATGTAGTGTGCAACATAAATCTAAGTGAACAAAAACATCCTGCAAAGTTTTATATATGAAAGTTCATCGTAAAAAAAGTTATTGTCTCTCAAAAGTATGAGTCGACTCTTGAGTCAGTTTAAAGGGTTAGTTCGCCCATTTAAGACATGAAGTTGTATGCAATCCTTACCAGCACTATACGCTGATTTCACGCAGCCGCCATTTTGAAATCGCTCCGGTGGGAAGAAAACCGGAAGTGTCGCTTTTAATCATAGAGAGTCGCAAATGCGATGACGTATTGTTGTGTTTAATGTAGAAATTAGTTATTCTAAAAAAGAAATGGAAAGACAATAGTGTCGAATAAAACTGAGGTAGAATTTTGTCTGGAGTGTTTTTTGTGTGGTAAATTAATCAAGCTTTGAAACACAAATAATTTATAATAGTAAAAACGCACAGTTTTGAGGCCCCGGAAACTAACCGGGAGTACTTTCTTGAAAAACTTCCAGCGGTCAGAACTCTGACCAGGGAGGTGACTACAGAGTGGGTCAGTGTGTATGCACTATAGTGCTGGTAAGGATTGCATACAACTTCATGTCTTAAATGGGCGAACTAACCCTTTAATGAATCGTTTTTCCAATGAGTCATTTTCCTTTTCATCGTGACGTCAAGAGGAAAATTGATCAAATTGGCAGCGCCCACTCATTGCGCGCGCCGTGCAGACACCCGGGGAAACCTGTCTATGGGGAAAACTTGAAAAGGTAATGTCGACACTGTGTTCTGAAGTACGAATCAAAAGCAACCTTTTTTTTCACTGTCCAGGGACGAGCATGTGAAGAATCCGTGGCTAGAGTTTATATTTACAACTATACCACACAAGTATAGCCCAACCTTGTGCTGTGTTCACGTCATTTTAATGACGATCGCTTTACAAACATAAATGCTTTCAAGTGTGGATTCGCGAGCCGGCTGATACTGAATGAAGGTTCAGTACAAGTGTATTTGGATCAGCTTCCTCCTCCGAATCACAACCTGTAAGTATTATTAATAATTGTTGCTTTTATGGGTTTTGTAGCATGCTCAATAAGTATTTGTGTGTAAGTTACGCTCAGCGCAGCTTCTAGGTCTCTAAGACTCTATGTCACAATGTCAATTTTTTTTTAAATATGTGAAATGTTTATCATTGTTATTGGAGTTGTCATAAAGAATAGAGCGTCTTGTAGTACTGCAGTGCTTAATCAATATGTTTATGCGTTGGGCTTAGGCAAACAATAACTGACTGGCTGGGTAATCTGACCAATAACCGCAGATTAGCGTCACGTAAAGGAGGGGTTTGGAAAAATGAGTCGTTGAACGAATCATTTGGGAGTCTGTGAGCAAATCAGGTAAAAATAAATGCATATTATAAGACAACAAAAGAGTTTTTTGTCATTGCATGATTGTAAAACTGTTGTTGGGGACTCCCAGAACAATATTAGGAACATTTTAAATGCCATAATAGGTGCCCTTTAATGATAGCATAATTTTAATCTTTGGGTGAACTATCCCTTTAAGAACACAGTACACGTGTTAGGTACAAACCCATTTCTAATATGGAAGCACAATTATGAAATGTCTTACCTGCAGGTATGCGCCACGCTTTGATTGTGGGTGTCAATATGAGATCTGTGTAGAGTTGCTTGATCAGAGTAAAAACCCCATCAAATCCTTTCAGCCTGAAAAAGTTTTCTTTCAACAGTGGAACGATGAGCCGTGGTGTCAGGTAAGTAGAATAACACTTACAAGTATTCCCTATTATCAAACTAAAAGTCAAAGTCTGCATTTGTTTTTGTTTATTTCAGATGACACACGTCTTTAAGGATTATGGACGTGGGGTTCGGTTTATCCGTTTCACTCATGGAGGGGTGGATACACAGTTTGGGCAGGCCATTATGGAATACGGGTCACTAACAGTAGTGTGGAGATCTGTCCTGCTGCAGAGAAATAGTTTCTTTCCTGCATGTTTTTTTTTACATTCCTAAATTTAAATAAGATGTGTATAAATAAGACATAAATAAGATGGGTATGTATAAACTATGTGTTAGTGTTAGTGACTATATGCATCCAGCCATAGACATGCACTGCTTATAATATACTCAATTACTTAAGTGGAATAAATGACTGCAAAATTACTGTGTGTAAGTGATGTTAATCTTTGAAACTTCTACTCTCTATAATATAGTCTATTAATGCCAGATGGAACAGTTAAGTGAAGTAAGAAATGTGAGCTCAAGTGGTAGAAACTTTGATAGTGACACCAATGGCAATTGCAATTTTTTGAAAAAGTTCCCATTTATTAATACTATAGTAAAAATCACATATTATTAGGTACATCAATATTCTGATCATATTTTATTTTCCAAGCACATCAATCTTGATAGCAGCTAGTAATTTTGTATATAATCATTTATAGTTGATAATGTGATATATAATTGTTAAGGGGGCTCTAAGTCAAAACGCCTTATATTCAGATGTGCATAGTTATTACGCAGGTTTTATTTTACAAGATGGGCCAAAAATAAATTTAACTCGCACTGAAAGTGTCTAATAAATGTTCCTTGTAATAAAACAGAAGATACTTTGATGCTGAGTTTAGACATGCATTATATTGTTTCTATTCCACTTAATCCTGCAGTAAAATGGTTTCATGAGGTGTGCATATGTGGGACGTCCCCTATAAGAACTGACCATTCGTTTTTTTCTACTTATTAGAAATTAGGTCTTTATAGGCATTTGAAAAATCAAAGAATGTCAAATATCTCCAAAACGATGCAATGAAGTGGTTTCATATGAGGTAGACTGCATATTATAGGACATTTCAAATAATTATGCTGTAAACACATCTTAAATAAAACAATGTGTCTTTTAAAGAAAGAAAAACAATATTCAAAGTAATACACCACTGCTACAGACACTTATGAATAATAAGGATAACAAAGTACAAAACAATCGCAAAAGAGATCTTTTTTAAAATGATCACAGTTCTGGGCAAGCAACTCGGAAGAAAACAAGCGCTCTGAAAGGGCTTTTTTGTTGTATCGCTGCGTAATGCAGTCATGTGACTAACAGGAATTGATGTCTGAAAGAAGTACATTACAGCACTGTCACCCGTTCCGCACCCAGAGGCTCTTCAGCCAAACTAATTACTCCCGTTTTTTAGAAGCTGATTACAGTGCTGCTGCATTAAGAGTCGTTAACTTATCATTGAATAGAAGAGCGATGCAAAACATAACTAATGCGAAATTAGCTAGCTAATGTGAATTGTATTTTAGTCGGTTTCTGTAACAATATCGTTGACTGTAAAACGTAACTTCTGTGGATGGATCCGTCAGAGAGCGACCATGCTACTTGCTCGAGGGACTTTGAAAACAGTTCAGTAAGTTGTTCTTTGTTATGTTATACCGCCATTACTGGGATTATGTGCCTTTTGTGTTCACAGGAAAGATTACGATCTTACCGCCTTAAAATATTGAACAATATCAAATTTGAAGAGTTTTAAGACCCGACATTATTGCGCTGCCGAACTGGCCCATGCGTAATGTTAATGTGGAAATGGACTAGGCTAACTTTTCTGCTGGAAAATCTTTTTTTTAAACATGGTCACTAGTTTCCAGCAATTCTAAGCTGATGGACCAGAAATAATCAACTAGTACCAGCAGGTCAAGCTGGTTTTTGAGACATGGTAGTTGATGGCCAACTGAAAACAATCAAACATGTTCCACAGCTGGATCTTTCAACAGCACTCAAAAGGTAAGGTTATAACTGAAAGGTAATCTTTCTTCCTCTGTCTGCAGTCAGGTGTTCCTCTTGCTGTGGTTGAGGAGATCCTACTGAACCTGCCTGAACATCAGGTGGTGCGAGTCTGTCGGCTGGTGTGTCGTGAGTGGAAGGAGCTGGTGGACAGTGCTGCACACTGGAGAGAGCGCTGCCGGAAGAGAGGGATCCAGCCCTGTGATGATTCCAGACTCCCAGAGGACTGGCGCATGTTTTACTTTATGACTAAGAAACGACGGAACTTGCTCAAGAATCCTAGAGCAGAAGGCGAGCCTAGTCAAGATTGTAATAAGTGTCACTATAATGATTTCTTTCTTAAAACAATGTCTCTTTTCTGATGTTTTAATTAGATGAACTTCAAGGATGGGAGATTGAACAGAATGATGAACAGAATGGAGTTGGCTGCTGGGTGACAGAAGAAAATAGAAAACTATTTCTAGACAACACTGTTACAAAATGTTTTTCAACATCTCATTGGTATGTTTGATATTTTAGATCTTTCAAGAACGGTTTGAGCTCATTTAATTTAAGTCAATGTTACAATTTGAAAATCAATAAATCATGAACCCAATCCACACATCAATAGCTCATAAACTTTGTCCTCAGGTCATGTGTGAAGCGACAGCTGATTGATTTGACGGAAGAAGGTTATAGTGGTGCTTTCATGGATCAACAGCAACCTCCTATCAAAATATCAGACTGGTGAGAGTCACTCAAACTCTCATTTCATGCTACAGTATCTTAGGAGGTGAATTTCATATTTTATGTGATTAGTTCTTGTGAATGACCTGTCCATCTGTGTCACGTGTGCCTTGAATTGTGGAATTGTGCCTGGTAGTATGAGAACCCACGCGGTATAATATTTATATGTAATTTTTTGTAATGTTATTGGCAGATTATTTTCTATTTTTATTGCAATAATCTACATACATTTAATGTAATCAGGACATAAATTGTATTGAAGTTTCACTAAAGAGATAGTTCACCTAAAAATATATATTCTGTCATCATTTACTAACCCTCTCGTCATTCCAAACCTGTATGACTTTCTTCTTTCTACAAAAGGAGATATTTTTGATATTATATATATATATATATATATATATATAATATATATATATATATATATATATATATATATATATCATTTTTTGATTATATATATATTTTTTTATTTTTAACAATGAAAGTTAATTAAGTTGGCTTGGAAAAGCCAACTTACTGAAATCCTATTTAAACTTAATATTATTATTATTATTCTTTTTCTGACCATAATTTTTCTGACTCTAACTCGTCCTAGAGCTTTAACTCTACAAACTTCAAAATTTGGGTCAGTTTGACTGATTTGGCTTTCAGTTTTCTTAAAAAATTAATATAAAAAAAGCCCATAAAAATCTCATAGACTTTCATTGCAGAATGTTCAAATTGAGCCAAGGCTACGGTGGCCCAGTAGTGCACAACACAAAAAGCTCTATCTATCTATCTATCTATCTATCTATCTATCTATCTATCTATCTAATCTATCTATCTATCTATCTATCTATCTATCTATCTATCTATCTATCTATCTATCTATCTATCTATCTGTCTGTCTGTCTGTCTGTCTGTCTGTCTGTCCTGTCCCTATCTTTTTCTCTTTTTTTCTAACTAATCTTTCTTTCTTTCTAACTAATCTTTCTTCTTTCTAACTTTTCTTTCTTTCTAACCAAGCTTTCTTTCTAACCAAGCTTTCTTTCTTTTTTCTAACTAATCTTTCTTTCTTTCCAACTAATCTTTCTTTCTTTCTAACTTTATCTATCATCAGTTCGTTCTCTTTTCTTTCTTTCTTTTTCTTTCTTTCTTTCTAACTTTTCTTTCTTTCTTACCAATTTTTCTTTCTTTTTTTCTTTCTAATCTAATCTTTCTTTCTTTCTTTTTACTAATCTTTCTTTCTAACTATTTTTTCTTTCTTTTTAACTATTCTTTCTTCCTAACTTTTCTTTTTTTCTTTCTGACTATTCTTTCCAACTTTTCTTTCTTTCGTTTTAACTAATTTTTTTTCTTTTTTTGTCTTTCTGACTATTCTTTCTAACTTTTCTTTCTTTCGTTCTAACTAATTTTTCTTTATTTTTTTCTTACTAATCTTTCAGTTTATCTTTCTTTCTACCTAATCTTTCTTTCGGTCTTTCTTTCTTTCTTACTAATCTTTCTTTCTTTTTCTAACTATTTTTTTCTTTTTTTCTAACTATTCTTTCTTCCTAACTTTTTTCTTTCTTTCTGACTATTCTTTCATTCTTTCTACCTAATCTTTCTTTCTTTCTAACTAATCCTTTCTTTTTCCTTTTTCTTTCTAACTCATTATACTTTCTTTTCTTTCTTTCAAACTAATATTTCTTTCTTTCATTCTTCCTTTCTAACTAAACATTCTTTAATTTTTCTAATTTATCTTTCTTTCTAACTAATCTTTATTTCCAACTAATCTTTCTTCTTTCTAACTAATCTTTATTTCCAACTAATCTTTCTTTCTTTCTAACTAATCTTTATTTCCAACTAATCTTTCTTTCTTTCTAACTAATCTTTATTTCCAACTAATCTTTCTTTCTTTCTAACTAATCTTTCTTTCTAACTAATTTTTCTTTCTAATCTTTCTTTCTTTCGAACTAATTTTTCTTTCTAACTAATCTTTCTTTCTTTCTAACTAATCTTCTTTCTTTCGAACTAATCTTTCTTTCTTTCTAACTAATCTTTCTTTCTTTCTAACTAATCTTTCTTTCTTTTTTCTTTCTAATTAATCTTTCTTTTTCTTTCTTTCTAATTAATCTTTATTTTTCTTTCTTTCTAACTAATCTATCTTTCATTCTTCCTTTCTAACTAAACATTCTTTAATTTTTCTAATTTATCTTTCTTTCTAACTAATCTTTATTTCCAACTAATCTTTCTTTCTTTCTAACTAAATCTTTATTTCCAACTAATCTTTCTTTCTTTCTAACTAATCTTTCTTTCTAACTAATTTTTCTTTCTAATCTTTCTTTCTTTCGAACTAATTTTTCTTTCTAACTAATCTTTCTTTCTTTCTAACTAATCTTTCTTTCTTTCGAACTAATCTTTCTTTCATTCTTTCTTTCTAACTAATCTTTCTTTCTTTTTTCTTTCTAATTAATCTTTCTTTTTCTTTCTTTCTAATTAATCTTTATTTTTCTTTCTTTCTAACTAATCTATCTTTCATTCTTCCTTTCTAACTAAACATTCTTTAATTTTTCTAATTTATCTTCCTTTCTAACTAATCTTTCTTTCTTTCTAACTAATCTTTATTTCCAACTAATCTTTCTTTCTTTCTAACTAATCTTTATTTCCAACTAATCTTTCTTTCTTTCTAACTGATCTTTATTTCCAACTAATCTTTCTTTCTTTCTAACTAATCTTTATTTCCAACTAATCTTTCTTTCTTTCTAACTAATCTTTATTTCCAACTAATCTTTCTTTCTTTCTAACTAATCTTTCTTTCTAACTAATTTTTCTTTCTAATCTTTCTTTCTTTCTAACTAATCTTTCTTTCTTTCTAACTAATCTTTCTTTCTTTCTAACTAATCTTTCTTTCCAACTAATCTTTCTTTCTTTCTAACTAATCTTTATTTCCAACTAATCTTTCTTTATTTCCAACTAATCTTTCTTTCTTTCTTACTAATCTTTCTTTCTTTTTCTAAGTATTTTTTTCTTTTTTTCTAACTATTCTTTCTTCCTAACTTTTTTCTTTCTTTCTGAATATTCTTTCATTCTTTCTACCTAATCTTTCTTTCTTTCTAACTAATCCTTTCTTTTTTCTTTTTCTTTCTAACTAATCTTTCTTTTTCTTTCTTTCTAATTAATCTTTATTTTTCTTTCTTTCTAACTAATCTATCTTTCATTCTTCCTTTCTAACTAAACATTCTTTAATTTTTCTAATTTATCTTCCTTTCTAACTAATCTTTATTTCCAACTAATCTTTCTTTCTTTCTAACTAATCTTTATTTCCAACTAATCTTTCTTTCTTTCTAACTGATCTTTATTTCCAACTAATCTTTCTTTCTTTCTAACTAATCTTTATTTCCAACTAATCTTTCTTTCTTTCTTTCCAACTAATCTTTCTTTCTTTCTAACTAATCTTTATTTCCAACTAATCTTTCTTTCTTTCTAACTAATCTTTCTTTCTAATCTTTCTTTCTTTCTAACTAATCTTTCTTTCTTTCTAACTAATCTTTCTTTCTTTCTTTCTAACTAATCTTTCTTTCATTCTTTCTTTCTAACTGATCTTTCTTTCTTTTTTCTTTCTAATTAATCTTTATTTTTCTTTCTTTCTAATTAATCTTTATTTTTCTTTCTTTCTAACTAAACATTCTTTAATTTTTCTAATTTATCTTTCTTTCTAACTAATCTTTATTTCCAACTAGTCTTTCTTTCTTTCTAACTATTTCTTTCTTTCTTTCTACCTAATCTTTCTTTTTTCTAACTTTCTTTCCAACTAATCATTCTTTTTTCTTTCTTTCTCTCTAACTAATCTTTCTTTCTAACTAATATTTCTATCTTTCTTTCTTTCTAACTAATATTTATCTCTCTTTCTTTCTTTCTAACCTTTCTTTCTTTCTAATCAATCTATCTTTCTTTCTAGTCTTTCTTTCTTTCTAGTCTTTCTTTTTCTTTCTTTCTAACTATTTTTTCTTTCTAACTAATATTTCTTTCTTTCCAACTAATCTTTCTTTCTTTCTTTCTTACTCATCTTTCTTACTTACTCATCTTTCTTTCTCTTTCTTTCTAACTAATATTTCTTTCTTTGTAACTATTCTTTCTTCCTAACTTTTCTTTCTTTCTTTCTACCTAATCTTTCTTTTTTCTTTCTTTCTCTCTAACTAATATTTCTTTCTTTCTTTCTACCTGATCTTTCTTTCTTTCTTTCTTTCCAACTAATCATTCTTTTTTCTTTCTTTCTCTCTAACTAATCTTTCTTTCCTTCTTTCTTTCTTTCTAACTAATATTTCTATCTTTCTTTCTTTCTAACTAATATTTCTTTCTTTCAAACTAATCTTTCTTTCTTTCTAACTATTCTTTCTTTCATTCTTTCTAACTAATCTTTCTTTCTAACTAATCTTTCTTTTATTTAAACTAATCTTTTTATCTATCTAACTAATCTTTCTTTTCTTTCTAACTTATCGTTTTCTTTCTTTCTAACTATTCTTTCTTTCTAACTAATCCATCTATCAAACTTCAAACTACTTTAAACTTCAAACTATTTTAAACTTCTTCGAACTCTCTGGTCCGGCTTTTTCAAGCTAACTTAAAGTTTGTCTCAAAGTGACAAAAAAGTGAGTCTTAAAGTGAGTCTAATGTTGTTTGGACTTTTCAACTTTCAAAACATCTTCTTTTATGTTCCGCAGAAGAAAGAACACATGTTTGGAATAACATGAGGGGGAGTAAATCCAGAATTCAGAATTAAATTGTGAACTTGAACTATTATTTTAAGAACACAGTACCTATGTTAGATCAGATTGTAACGAGGTTCAGATGTTATGGGAAGGAGGCGGGAACCGGCGAACATTCAACACTTTTAAGAAAATAAATAAACAAAAACAAAAGTATAAGCCAGCAGCCCCTCACGGACGACTGCTGGCCACACAAAACAGAAACAAAACACACTTTCAGGCCTGTTCCTCTCTCGATCTGCACTGTCGTCGCTTCTCCTTTTATGCACCCGCTCCTCCGTGAGAGGCTGGTGGCGTGATTACTAATGAGCTCTCTTTTCCACTCTCTCTCGGCCCTCTGCCTCGTCCTGCTCGCCACATAGGTTCTAATATGAAAACACAATTTTAGAACAGAACCACATCTCTTTGATGTCTTATCTGCAGGTATACCCCACACTCTGGTTGTAGAAGTGAATATCGGATCTGTGTAGAGTTGCTTGATGAGAAGAGGAATCCCATCAGGACCTTTCAGCCTTATAAAGTTTTCTTTGAACAGGGGGAAAATTATCCATGGTGTCAAGTGAGTTATTTAATACTGACAATGCAGTTATTCCTCTGTAATCAAACTAATAGTCAAAGCTTAACTGTCCCTTTCTGCTTTATTTCAGATGACGAAGGTCTTTAAGGATTATGGACCTGGAGTTCGGTTTATCCGTTTCACTCACGGTGGGAAGGATGGACAGTTCTGGGCAGGCTGCTATGGAGTACAGGTCACTAACAGTAGCGTGGAGATCTGTCCAGCTGCAGAGAGGTACTGGTTTCCAGAATCATTTTTTTTACATTCCTAAATTTAACAGGCACAAAAGTGACCTTCAGGTGAGGAATTCTAATAAATTCTACTATGTTATAAGGTAATATAATAAGTATGACATTACAAGAAAGGTCTATTTTAAATGTATTCTGTTCCAATAATCATTGTTATACTTTTAAAATGAAGGACCTTAGTCGACAACTGTAACTACAGCCATAGACATGCACTGGATATTACCAAAATCTTATATTACGATATGAGTAATTTTATGTTACGATAACAATATATTTCACAATGACTCGCTTCAAATGGAGTTTCATTCGCATCTTATTGAGCTTGAACAGTTTAAAGTCTGTTGAATAAAATAACTAAATGAAATATCTTCATATTAGATAAGTGTACATAATTTTAAACGTATAAGTACAACCTACTTCTTCTTTTCCTCCATCTGTCCTATCAGATGGTTTTGCAGAGATTAAAGAGTGGTTTACATTAAATCGTCTTAAACTTAACAGTAGTGAAACGGAAATTCTTCTTGTCGGCTCAAAAACCAATTAAGCAAAATCTACATGTTCATCTGTGAATATTGATAACTTTCCTGTGTCTGTTTCTAAACAAGTTCAAAGTTTGGGGGTCTCTCATTTGAAGCACATATTTCCACATTAAAGCTGCTGTCCGTAACTTTTTTGGGTTAAAAATTATCCAAAATCATACTAATTAAAAAAAAACATAACCAGCCAGTGTTCAAAAATATCTGCTTGCCTTTGCTCGATTCAAAACAGTAAGCTTGTAATAATTATTTAAATTCCAGTGGTACTGGTGGATTTCCACGGGAAATTCGAGCATGTCTTTGCGTCATTACGTCACACCTGTACACATAAAGAAGGAGTCTGAGGATGAGGATGCGTGTGAGGATGTTAGAGGTGGACATTTTTAGCCTTTTCTCACAGCACTTTAAATAATTAAACTTATGGCGGATCCAGAAAGGTTCAAACAACAATCACCAGTGACAACTGGAGATTCACCAGTCCAGTTGTAAAATAATTCTGACTTCGGAGTGGGTAGAGAAAAAAAGAGACTGCAACCGGCCCACGCGAAAACAAGGATAAACATCGACAGGGATTTTCCGTGATTTGAACGGGTTCAAAACGGACGCAGAGACGGATTTTTTTTCCGTTGGACAGGTGAGACATCAATAGTTCAATCGTGTAACAGTAGCACACTTGTTCGCTTTCACACAGTTACGGAGTTTCCTTTGTTGTGGCTTTTTTCGTTTTGCTATTATGGTAAATATGAATTATTTTGTGCTAGCTATGAGAGGGAGCAATTCACCTCTACTCCAAGAAAACCAACCGCCTCCTCCGAAATTATATATATTCCAGTTTTAAATATTCATCGGATTACAGATACGTGTGTTTTTTTTATTTCAATGAAAACCAGTAAAGAAACATTAATTTATTGGTATGGCAATCAGAAAGACTGCACAGACATGGAAATTGAACTACAGGTAACCTGACCATAATACACATTAAATGTAGTCACGCAATGCTGAGGTTGTTAACATTAACAATTTGAGAACAAATTTGAAAGGTTTGACGCGATCGTTATATTTAATCAGCACGATTTACTGCAAGACTTTTTTTCCCCTTAGTTGATCAGAACAAAAGTGGATGTTAGGCCTGCCTGCTTGTTCAGATAACATTTTCCGAGGAAAATGCTTATAATGTCATGGTCATATTGTACTTCAAAAAGTAGAATGTGTGATTCTGAATGCCAGTATCTACACCGGCGCGGTGACTGACGGACGCGCAGTCTCCTCAAAACATTGTGTTCATCCGCGCTGTTTCATACCGATGTACACTCACGCAAATTTAATAATTCCACGAATAACTGCAATTACAGATTTCAAACAGAGATGGCGACAAAGAGGAAAAATGCCGGACTGCAGCTTTAATATTAACCGAGTTTGTCCGTCTCTCTCAGTAAAGAGCACTGCGATTCTTGTTCATGCTTTAGTCACTTCCTGTATTGATTATTGCAACGCTCTTTTTCATGGACTGCCTTCAAAGCTTCTCTACAAACTCAGCTAGTACAGAACTCAGCTGCTCAAATCATCTGCAGAACTCCTTTAACTCAACACATTGCTCTTATACTACAACACTTGCATTGGCTCTCGGTTAATTATGGATTTTTAAATTCTTCTACTTAATTGCAAGCCACTCAATAATCTTGCCCCTTCATACTTATCTGACCTTTTTTTATTTACACTCCTACTCGTACTTTAAAGGGGTGGTTGATTATGATTTCACTTTTCTAACTTGAGTTAGTGTGTAATGTTGCTGTTTGAGCATAAACAACATCTGCAAAGTTACAACGCTCAAAAGTTCAAACCAAAGGAGCATATTTACTTTTACAGAAATTGCTTTTTAAAGACTACAAGAACCAACTGATAGGGACTACACAAGCTTCCTCCAGGTTCCTTCCAGGTTAGTGACATCACAAATCCTAAAATTGACAAACTCCGCCCCCAAGAACACACAACTAAAGGAGTGAGGCCATGATGAGAAGAGGAAGAGTTGTTGTTCTGCCTCTGTTAGAGGCTGTGTATAACTTACGATGGACATTTACATTTATAAATATTATAATTTCGTCATTGTTTAATATTCTGTATAAGATCATTTTTCCCTGCCGCTATTATGTTAAGTTTCTATGTGAGGACTTTTATTTTGACGTTTTTCCACGAGCAATGCGCATCGGGTAACAGGAAATAACGAGCTCATGGTGCAACGAACGCTTGAGAGATGTTTGTGTTGCTTCTGAGGCAATCTTTCTTCTAATCCCTGTCGTAAGCATTGGCTGTAAGTTAATTTGAATCATTAAACTGTGTAGTGTATATTGCAGGAGTTTAAACGTGATATAATTAAAGATGTTTATGTTATTGCAGATTGGCGCTAGTGCGCTGTATTAATAACGCTTCTAATCTAATGTATCTATATACATTTTACTTGTTACACTGTTAATAAGTATGTCATTTTGATTTCTAATACGTTTTTTATATTTCTTTCATTTATTTACAGTTTTACTCGGTTCAATGGCCGGTGTTTTTGCCCATGTAAACTGCAGTACATGTTGTACCATTAAAGGAGCAAGACGCTCATATCCTGGCTCTTGAACAGAGTTTGGCTTGCTGTTTATCCATATTCACGTTTCAGAAAACAAACATATAGAGAGAACAGTACAGTAAAAAGCCATGGATCAGCGGGTGCAAGAAGAAGTTACAGATGTAACCATGGAAAGTGAAAGAAAAAAAAGGCATCTTCAGTGGTCAGTTCGACACGCTCATCATCTTCCTCCAAGTGTTCTGTTGCCAGTGCTGCCGCTAAAGCTAGAGCCTCAGCAGAAGCTGCACGTGCCAAGATGGCGTTTGCAAAAAGACAGCTTGAAATGAAGCAAGAGAAAGCCAAGCTGGATCAAGAGAGAGCAATGGTGGAAGCGCGTTTAGAAGCATTAGAAGTTGAAAAGGAAGCTGCCGCTGCCCTGGCAGAGGCTGAGGCGTTAGAGACAGCAGTGAAAATGGAACGTGACGACAATCGCAGTGAAAAGAGCATACTTTCATCACATGAGATTTCAATGAGAACAGAAGAATATGTGAAACACCAGTCTCAGGTGAGCTCTGACTTTGCTACCTTACCTCTGAATAGCTCTTTGTTAACCTGTGTGAAGGAATCGACTCCATGTGCGATAAAGTCTGAGAGCATGAACGCTGCATACGACGGAGGCACAGATACTGTTCAGGAGCGGAGCGGAATCTGTCAAGGTGAACGTCAGCAACGAGTAAGATATCCAGAGTCACTGTATAATCTGCCTCATTCCATACCAAATACTGCATCTAAAGCATCTCCATGTCAAGATCCGGCTTCACAAAGGTATGCAGTGCATCCAGATATGCAGCATTTCTCTCAAAGTCAAGTCGTGCCTATGTCAGACTTTGCTAGATTCGTAGCGCGGAGAGAGCTAGTCACCACAGGACTTACTAAATTTGATGATAACCCAGAGAACTTCAGAGCATGGGAGTCTTCATTTGTTAATGCTACACAAGACTTACAGCTCTCAGCCAGTGAAGAATTAGACTTACTAGTCAAGTGGCTGGGGAAGGAATCGTCAGATCATGTGAGAAGGATTCGAGCTGTGTATGTTGCTAATCCACAAGCTGCTCTTCAGCTGTCGTGGACGAGACTTCAAGAATGCTATGCGACTCCTGAAGTGATAGAAAGTGCTTTATTTAACCGCTTGGATAACTTTCCACGTCTATCTGCAAAAGACAGCACAAAACTCAGGGAACTCGCAGACTTGCTCATGGAGCTTCTTGCAGCTAAAGAAGACACGTACTTACCAGGGTTAGCTTATCTCGACACCCCTCGGGGTATCAATCCCATAGTGGAGAAGTTATCAGTAAGTTTGCAAGAAAAATGGCTGTTCGCTGGTTCACGCTTCAAAGAAGAGAAAAAGGTCAGTTTTCCCCCATTCTCGTTCTTCACTCATTTCATTTGCAGTGAAGCTAAAGCCAGGAATGATCCTATTTTTCAAGCTCTCAAACAGTAGTTATGCAGCCATCAGAAACGAAAAACCCCTGTATAAACATGGTGCTAGCAGAGTTCCTGTGTCAGTGCACAAGACAGAGGTGTTCGCAAATGAGTCATATTCAGATAATGTGAAGGACATTATCAAGAGAGACTTGACAAAGTATTGCCCTATTCATAACAAATTGCATCCTCTGTCAAAATGCAGAGCCTTCAGGAAAAGATCATTGATGGAACGCAAGAACCTGCTGAAAGAACATAAAAGATGTTTCAGGTGTTTGCTCTCCGAGTCATGTAGCCAGAGAATGTCTCATGATGCTCAAATGCTCAGAGTGTGATTCTGACAGACATTGCACAGTTATGCATCCTGACATAGCTCCGCCCCTCTCTATACCTCCGATGCATGAACCAAACACAGAACAACAGGTCAACACTACCCCAGAGGTAACTTCAAGGTGCACAGAAATTTGTGGAGAAAGCGCTCCAATGCGATCCTGTGCAAAAATGTGTTTGGTGCGTGTATTTCCTCAAGGACAGCAGGGACGAGCCATCAAGATGTATGTCATCATTGATGACCAGAGCAACCGCTCACTGGCCAAAGGAGAGTTCTTTAGTCTGTTTGGAGTCCAGAGTAACCCCTCTCCATATTTGTTGAGAACATGTGCTGGTTCCATAGAAATGTCTGGAAGGAAAGCAGTCGGCTTCCAAATAGAGACGCTGGATGGTAAGATGCGTCTTGATCTCCCTCCACTAATAGAGTGTAACGAGATAATGAGCAGCAGAGCAGAAATTCCCACTCCAGAGGTCGCCCTTGTTCATCCACACTTGAAACCTTTGGCACAGTGCATCCCAAAGCTAGATCCTGATGCTCAGATCTTAATATTGCTGGGAAGAGACATGATACGTGTACACAAAGTGAGACAACAAATCAATGGGCCTCACAATGCACCCTTTGCACAGCGGTTGGATTTAGGCTGGGTGATTGTAGGTGATGTCTGCATTGACAAAGCTCATAAGCCGATGGTGAGTGTCTTTAAAACTAACATCCTGGAGAATGGTCGTCCATCTCTTCTCACTCCATGTCAGAGCCACTTCAAAGTGAAAGAGAAATTGTGCCATGGTGGGGAGCATAAGTCTGTTGTTTTTCCCCATTCGTTCAATGATGCTACTCATTGCATGCAAGACAAAGATGAATTTGGGCTCAAGATATTTGAGAGAACCAAGAATGATAACAAACTTGCCATGTCCTTTGAGGATGAGATCTTCTTGAAAATCATGCAAACTGAGTTTCAACAAGATGAACAGAAAAACTGGGTCGCTCCTTTGCCATTTCGGTCACCCAGACCATTACTCCCAAATAATCGGGAACAAGCTTTGTCTCGCCTTAATTCTTTGCGTCGCACACTGAGCAGAAAACCTGAGATGAAGGAACAGTTTTCTGCTTTCATGGAGAAGCTCTTTCAGAACCATCATGCAGAAAGAGCGCCACCTATCCACGAGGATGAAGAATGTTGGTACTTACCCATCTTTGGAGTGTATCATCCACAAAAACCGGGACAGATACGGGTGGTATTTGATTCCAGCGCACAACACCAGGGTATTTCTCTGAACAATGTGCTCCTCTCAGGCCCTGACCTAAACAACTCCTTGTTAGGTGTGCTGTTACGGTTCAGGAAAGATCTCATTGCAATTATGGCAGACATTCAACAAATGTTCTATGGTTTCCTGGTGAAAAAGGATCACAGGAACTATTTGAGATTCCTCTGGTACAGAGACAATGACTTGAGCAAAGAAGTGGTAGAATACCGTATGAGGGTACATGTTTTCGGGAACAGCCCTTCTCCAGCAGTGGCCATATACGGTCTACGGTTAGCTGCACAGCAAAGTGAGCAAGAGTATGGAACTGACACTTCACACTTTGTCAACCGACATTTCTACGTGGATGACGGGCTCATGTCCTTTCCCACAGAAGCTGAAGCGATCGATCTGCTCAAGCGCACTCAAGAATCGCTTTCCAAGTCGAATCTTAAGCTCCATAAGATAGCTTCAAACAGTGTCAAAGTAATGCAAGCTTTCCCATCAGAAGACCTGGCTTCTGGCCTCCAAGATCTGAATTTTGCAAATGAGATTTGGCCCACTCAAAGAAGCCTGGGTTTATACTGGGACATAAAAACAGATACCTTCACCTTCAAAGTTGCAACTAATGACCAGCCCTACACTCACCGCGGAGTGCTCTCCACTGTGAACAGCTTCTTCGACCCTTTGGGCTTGGTGGCACCAGTGACAATCCAAGGTAGAGCGCTAGTACGTGAGCTGGCTAAAGAGGTGCATGACTGGGACACAGCCCTTCCTGAAGAGAAAAGGAACAAGTGGGAAGAATGGAGAACCTCACTTCAAAAGCTAAGTAACATTCACATCACACGCACATACCTACATCATTCACTCTCTAACACCTCATACACTGAGTTGTGTGTCTTTTCTGATGCCTCGAACTGGGCCATAGGGGCAGTGGCTTACATTCGAGCTCTGAATGATGAAGGCGAGGCCAAAGTGGGATTTGTGCTGGGCAAGGCAAAGCTATCACCTCGTCCTGAGCCTTCCATCCCTCGCTTAGAACTGTGTGGAGCGGTGCTGGCTGTAGAGATGGCTGATCATATCCTTGACGAACTAGACTACAAGCCAAATGCTGTGAAGTTCTATTGTGACAGCAAAGTAGTCCTAGGATATATCTACAATGAGACCAGACGCTTCTTTGTTTATGTGCACAACCGTGTTCAACGGATACGTCAGTCAACTTTTCCAGATCAGTGGAATTATGTGTCTACGGACCAGAATCCAGCTGATCTAGCGACAAGATCAGTGGTTGCATCGCAGCTTAATGACACTATATGGTTCACAGGACCCAGCTTTCTCTACAAACTGCCCCAAGCTCAAGAATGTGAGGTATTCGAACTGGTGAATCCTAAGGAGGATGCAGAAATCAGACCTTGTGTGACCAGCTTCGTTACTCAAATTGACAGAAGCTACTTCTCAGAACGGTTTCAGCGCTTTTCTACCTGGGAATCCTTGCTAAGAGCCGTTTCCTTTCTGATTCATCAAGCACGTTCTCACAAGTCAGGTTCCATCAGCACATCACATACGTGCAAAGGATGGCATCAGTGCAGCGAAATACGCACTCCTGAAGAGCAGGCAACTGCAAAGAGACTAATTCTTCTACATGTTCAGAAAGACCTATATCCAAAGGAGTATGCTGCTCTGCAGAGGAACGAACAAGTTTTTCATTCAAGTGGGCTGCGGAATCTCGACCCCTACATTTACGACGATCTGTTGAGAGTTGGTGGACGTCTGAGACATGCCTCTCTTGAATCAGAGGTGAAGAATCCAGTCATCCTCCCAAAACAAAGTCATGTTACCAAACTGTTGGTGAGTTACTATCATTCCAAAGTGCACCATCAAGGCCGACATATTACAGAAGGAGCAATCAGGTCGGCTGGCTTGTGGATTTTAGGAGGGAAAAGACTGATAAGCTCCATTCTTCATCGTTGTGTGACATGCCTCAGACTCAGAGGAAAGCAGGAAGTCCAGAAGATGGCAGATCTACCTCCTGAGCGCCTCAGCACATCTCCTCCATTTACCTACGTGGGGTTAGATGTTTTTGGTCCATGGACTGTGGTCACTCGACGCACCAGAGGTGGGGTAGCTGAAAACAAAAGGTGGGCTATGCTCTTCACGTGTATGAGTATACGAGCAGTACACATAGAAGTTATAGAATCCATGAACACTGCCAGTTGCATCAACGCTCTGCGACGGTTTTTCGCTGTGAGGGGACCTGCAAAACAGCTCAGATCGGACAGAGGAACCAATTTTGTCGGAGCTTGCCAGGAATTGGGGATGCAGCCAACAAAAGAAAACCAGCCTAGTCTTCTGAAATACCTCCATGAGAATGGCTGTACGTGGGAATTCAATCCTCCACACGCTTCCCACATGGGGGGAGCATGGGAACGCATGATCGGCGTGAGCCGCAGGATTCTAGACGGTATGCTGTTGCAAAAGAAACATGCTCACTTGACTCATGAGGTACTTTGCACTCTGATGGCAGAGGTATCCGCAATCATAAACGCTAGACCTCTGACTCCCGTCTCTTCAGATCCCTGTTCTCCATGCATACTCACTCCAGCAATGCTCCTTACCCAAAAGCCAGGAGTACCCGTTCCAATTGAGAACTGCACTGAAAAGGATCTCCTAAGATGTCAGTGGAGACAAGTAAACGCATTGGCCAACGAGTTTTGGAGCCGATGGCGAAAAGAATACATCAGTACACTCCAACCTCGACGGAAGTGGCTTGAAACTCACCGAAACTTGCACGTTGGAGATGTTGTGTTGTTGAAACAAGTTCAGTCTAAAAGGAATGACTGGCCTTTGGGCTTAATCACATCCGTCTTCC
Source organism: Chrosomus eos (assembly GCA_036326025.1). Lineage (NCBI taxonomy): Eukaryota > Metazoa > Chordata > Actinopteri > Cypriniformes > Leuciscidae > Chrosomus > Chrosomus eos. The sequence continues at coordinate 24,269,536 of CM070837.1, read as the reverse complement.
CGAGCAGTGATGGAAAGGTCCGCAAGATAGAAGTTAAAACAACCTCAGGTGGTAACGTGAAAACATTCTTGCGACCTATTTCTGATGTGATCTTACTCTTAGCTAAAGAGGACTAAGACTAATCACGGACTGTTATAGTGGCATTAATAATGCCAGGTGGGGAGTGTTCTGCCTCTGTTAGAGGCTGTGTATAACTTACGATGGACATTTACATTTATAAATATTATAATTTCGTCATTGTTTAATATTCTGTATAAGATCATTTTTCCCTGCCGCTATTATGTTAAGTTTCTATGTGAGGACTTTTATTTTGACGTTTTTCCACGAGCAATGCGCATCGGGTAACAGGAAATAACGAGCTCATGGTGCAGCGAACGCTTGAGAGATGTTTGTGTTGCTTCTGAGGCAATCTTTCTTCTAATCCCTGTCGTAAGCATTGGCTGTAAGTTAATTTGAATCATTAAACTGTGTAGTGTATATTGCAGGAGTTTAAACGTGATATAATTAAAGATGTTTATGTTATTGCAGATTGGCGCTAGTGCGCTGTATTAATAACGCTTCTAATCTAATGTATCTATATACATTTTACTTGTTACACTGTTAATAAGTATGTCATTTTGATTTCTAATACGTTTTTTATATTTCTTTCATTTATTTACAGTTTTACTCGGTTCAATGGCCGGTGTTTTTGCCCATGTAAACTGCAGTACATGTTGTACCATTAAAGGAGCAAGACGCTCATATCCTGGCTCTTGAACAGAGTTTGGCTTGCTGTTTATCCATATTCACGTTTCAGAAAACAAACATATAGAGAGAACAGTACAGTTGTAGTAGAGTACATTTGTGAGTCTGCTCAAACTGTCGCATCTGTGTTTTCACATTTCAATCAAAGACTTGAAGATAGATAACTCCACATCAGCAACATAAATTCATTCAGAAACGTCATGTTGCATGTTCTACATGTTGTCACTTCTTCTTAAAGTCTCTCCGTCATTATCCGACTCCAGTTTGTTTCCGAATCCAACTCGTTATTTGTTTCCGAATCTGACTCATTATTTGTTTCTGTCCTTGAATTATTCATTGATTGTATGCAGTATATTCCAATTTAAAGGTCGTATCCCCAGCTAAACATTAATAGGGAAAGTGTGGCCGGATGGGCTGAATTGTTATACCGGTATTTGAATAGTGGTATATCTAAACCAAGAAGTACATATAATAGGTCTGCCGACAAGACTCACCACCACAACACAGTTTTACAGAAGCAGATGATGGGGCATGAAGACATTTTTTGGGGGCTGTTCTCTCAAATAAAAAATATGAGATTTCTCTCATATTTACTGTATCTTCAGAATGTGAGATGTAACTTATTTGTTTTCACCTGTAGGTTGAGATGCACAAAACCTAACTTGCTCAAGAATCCCAGCGCACAAGGTGACTCATATAATTAAGATTGTACAATAACAATAGTAAAAAATCTTAAGGTAACCTCTCTTTTCTGATGTTTTTATCAGATGGACTTCGCGGATGGAAGATTGTACGTAGTGGAGGTGACCGCTGGGTGACGGATGAAAATAGGAAACCACTTCTGGACACAGTCACCAGATGTTTTATAACATCTTATGGGTATGTTTGAATGTTCTGAAAATTTTCAATCATCAAGCCAATCCACACATGAATCACTCATAAACTTTGTCCTCAGGTTGTGTTTGAAGCAACAGCTGATTGATTTGACGAAAGAAGGTTTTAGTGGTGCTTTCATGGATCAACAGCAACCTCATATCAAAATATCAGACTGGTGAGTGTCATTCAAACTCCCATTACATGCTACAGTATCTAATAGTACTATATCTAATACATTATTTTAAATGACCTGTCCCTCTGGGTCACATATGCCTCATGCTGGAACTGTGCATGGCACCCAAAGTGATATGATTTTATTTTTTGTATTGTTATCGGCAGATCATTTTGTACTCTCCGATCCCCCCCCCCCCCCCCCCCCCCCCTATAACATTGTCTCTCTATAACATTGTTTCCTTTGAAGTCTCAATCGTTCTACAAAAAAAAGAAGGCAAAAGTGCCAAAAATAAATCTTATTTCTTCATGTAAAAATTAATTAAAATGTCATTAAAGGGATAGTTAACCTAAAAATAAAAATTCTGTCATCATTCACTTACCCTCATGTTGTGCCAAACCAATGTGACTTTCTTTCTTCTGTGGAACATAAAAAAAAATATTTTGAGAAATGACTCGTGTTTTTTGTCCTTACAATGAAAGGGGTCCATTGTCCAACTTTCAAAACATAATTTTTTGTTCTTCAGAATAAAGAAATGGATGCAGGTTTGGAATGACATGATGGTGAGTAAATGATGACAGAATTTTCATTTTTAGGTGAACTATCCCTTTAAGAACACAGTACTAGCATTTGGCACAAATCAGGTTTTAATATGAAAGGCCACTTTGTTGATAGGAAGGCTTTCATTTGCTGTTTGTCTGGTACAGGTATGCCCCAATCTCTGTTTGTGGAAGTGAGTATCAGATCTGTGTAGAGTTGCTTGATCAGTGGAAAAAACCCATCAGAACCTTTCAGCCAGAGAAAGTTATATTTTCGTTTGGGAACAGTGAGCCGTGGTGTCAAGTGAGTAGTATAATACAGCCAGTCCAGTTATTCTCTTGTAATCAAACTAATAGTCAAAGCTTAACTGTCTCTGTGTTTATTCTGCTTTATTTCAGATGACACACGTCTTTAAGGATTATGGACCTGGAGTTCGGTTTTATCCGTTTCACTCACGGTGGGATGGATACCCAGTATTGGGCAGGCCATTATGGAATACGGGTCACTAACAGTAGTGTGGAGATCTATTCAGCTGATGAGGGGTAGTGTTTTTCAGAATTATTTGTTTTTTACTGTAAAATATATTTATTAATTTTATCAAAAAAAATGTTTTTATCAAAATGCACAATGCAGATACAAGTTATATGTAGGCATATCATGAAACAAAACATTAAAAATAAAAAGAAAGTGCAAATGTTAACTACGATCCGCCCACTTGAAACCAGCATCAAGCATTGGGCTTGTATGAGGACAGTAAAGACCACGGCCTCTAGCGTCAGCTGTTGGTATGCCTCTTAAGGCTAGGGGAGTGAGGTTTATTTACAGCAAATTATACTTTACAAACCAATCAAACCACTAATTCATTTTATTTTGCTCTGACCAGAGCTTATGAAAATCATTTTAAGGAATTTCTAAACTTTATAAAGAGTGTAATAAATAAAAGCAACAATAATAATAGTTCATTTTTAATAATAGTAATAATAAAAGTATTCTGAAAATGCATTAACATTCATATTTACTCATACCATATTTCATATCTTCAAATGACAGCAGGGTTGGCGCCTGAACCCACTCGTTGCGACGACACTGAATGACATACACTTTATCAAATGTATAACCTAACTTCTCAAAATGGGTGACGTGTCTCTAGGCTGAGAATCTATCTGATGTCTAGTTGTCCTACTGCAGCCTTATTGCATTTATCAGAGTTGTGGCCGGGGCTTTGATCCCATCAACAATCACTCTGTGTTCTATATTGTCGATAAACAGTAAACACGTGATCCCTAAGAATTAGATCCTGATTCAGCAGTTTTGGAAGTCCTGAATCCTGTGACTAATGGGATATCTAAACCGTCAAGAAGTACCTATAACGGATCAGCTCTGACAGCGTCAGCCAGTAGTGAGACGTCAAGACGCTCCTCTGCCAGATATATTTCAGTTCTTCAGAAGCAGATTAGAGTCCTGCTGCAGTAAATTAGAAGAGCGATGTTTGACATAAAACTAATGCGAAGGTAGCTACTATTATTTGTGTTTCAGTTGGTTTACTGCAATATCATCAAAATGTGAAACATAACTTCTGTGTTTCCACCTGCAGGTTCAGTCTCAGAAATCGTAACTTGCTCAAGAATCCCAGTGCACAAAGTGAGCCACATCATTAAGATTGTACAACAAGTGTCACTATAATGAATTTTTGCGTCAGGGAACGTCTCTTTTCTGATTTTTTAATTAGATGGACTTCAAGGATGGGAGATTGTACAGAATGGAGGTGACCACTGGGTGACAGGAGGAAATAGGCAAATATTTCCCGTCACCAAATGTTTTGTAACATCTTATGGGTATGTTTGATATTGTAGATCCTTAAAAAATAAAGTTTGAGCTAATTAAATTTTGGGTATATGTAACAATTTGAAAATAAATCTATCATGATCCCAAAGCACACATGAATCACTCGTAAACTTTGTCCTCAGGTTGTGTTTGAAGCAACAGCTGATTGATTTGACAGAAGAAGGTTATAGTGGTGCTTTCATGGATCAACAGCAACCTCCTATCAAAATATCAGACTGGTGAGAGTCACTCAATCTCCCATTTCATGCTACAGTATCTTAGGAGGTGAATTTCATATTTTATGTGATTAATTCTTGTGAATGACCTGTCCATCTGGGTCACGTGTGCCTTATGTTGGAATTGTGCCTTAAATAAATCATTAAAAAAAAAAGATTATTTTTTTATTTTATTGTAAGAATCTGCATAAGCTCTGACACAAATGGTGCGGTTAAGCTTCAGGTAACCAGAGATCAAGTCCTGGCTCGTGGTACTTTCCACTCCTGTTCCCCCCTCTCTCTTCAACACTGTTTTCTGTCAAGTCTCTACTGTCCTACACAACAGAGTCAAAAATAACAAAACAAAAAACACACACATAGGACATAAATTTAATTTAAATATCATTAAATTATATTTAATGTCAAATTTACTTCTTCACATAATGTTCACCTCTTGTCATTCATTCCAAACCTGTGTGACTTTCTTTGTTCTGTGGAGCACAAAAGGAGATTTTGAAGAATATCTCAGTGTTTTTTATTCATAAAAGAAAGTCAATGCGGTCCAATGTTGGAATCAATTTGGAATCATCGACTTTTAAAAAAAACGCCTCCTTTTGTGTTCCACAGAAGAAATAAAGTCACAGAGGTTCGAAACGACAGGATGGTGAGTAAATGATGACAGTTTTATTTTTAGGTGAACTATCCCTTTAAGAACACAGTACCAATGTTAAAGGATTAGTTCACTTTTAAAAAAACTTTAGCTGATAATTTACTCACCCCCATGTCATCCAAGATGTCCATGTCTTTCTTTCTTCAGTCGAAAAGAAATTAAGGTTTTTGATGAAAAAATTCCAGGATTTTTCTCCATATAATGTCCGGAAAAGGCTAGCCGGGCTTCGCAGAACTGAACGCATCCGCAAGCGTAGCCAGCGGAAGCAGAAAGAGCGAGCCAATTTCTTCAAGGATCCCTTCAAGCATGCCAGACAGCTACTGGAGGAAAAGAAGAGTGGAAGGCTCGAAACCACCAAGGAGAAACTGGAGCAGCATGTCAAGGAGCAGTATAGTGACCCACAAAGGAGCGTTCCTTTAGGATCTCCAGGATACGTGCCCCAGCCGGCAAAGCCAACGGTTGAGTTCAACATCATGCCCATCAAGCTTAGCGAAGTGAGGCAAGTCGTGGAGAAGGCAAGGTCCTCTTCCGCACCTGGTCCCAATGGGGTCCCCTACAAGCTCTATAAGAACTGCCCCAAGGTACTAGAGCTGCTATGGTACCTGATGAGAACTGCCTGGAAAAAGCAAATCATTCCATCTGAGTGGCAAAGAGCGGTAGCAGTCTTCATACCTAAGGAAATGAACGCCAAAGACATTAGCCAATTCCGAAACATTGCACTACTGAATGTGGAAGGGAAGATCTTCTTCTCAGTGCTAGCCAGGAGGATGACTAACTATCTGCTCGAGAATTGCTATGTCGACACCAACTGCCAGAAAGCAGGAGTCCCAGGTTTCCCAGGATGTGTAGAGCACTCCACTATGATCTGGGACCAGATCCAGAAGGCCAAGCGGGAGAAGACCGACCTGCATGTCATCTGGCTTGACCTTGCCAACGCGTACGGATCAGTTCCGCATCAGCTGGTCAATTATGCCATGGAATTTTTCCACATGCCCTCCTGCGTCAAGAGCCTGGTAGCTCAGTACTTTAGCAACTTGCAAATGTGCTTTTCCCTCCAGGACTTCACCACCGGATGGCAGCGGCTCGAAGTAGGAATCGCAATGGGGTGTACTATTTCTCCAATACTGTTTGTAGCAGCCTTTGAGATAATCCTCATCGGGGCAAGGCAAATGGTTGGGGGGATCAAACTCCCAACTGGCAAGAGGCTTCCTCCACTGAGGAGTTACATGGATGATGTCACCAGCCTCCTTCAGACAGCAGCATGCACATCAAGACTGCTGAAGAGGATGGACGAATTGATGTCATGGGCAAGAATGAAGATCAAGCCCTCCAAGTCTCGGAGCTTGTCCCTCAGGAGAGGAGTCAGAAATGACAATACCATCTTCGTCATTGGAGGGGAAAAAATCCCACTACTATCAGAGCAACCGATCAAAAGCCTGGGGAGACAGTACACTGCAGACCTATCTGACAAACAGATGGGGAAAACCGTCATGAAGCAGCTCTCTGACGGACTGGCAAGGATCGACCAAAGCCAACTCCCTGGAAAGTATAAGGTCTGGTGCTACCAGTTTACACTCTACAGGAGGGTAATGTGGCCCCTGAAAATGAGTGAGATTTCCTCATCAACTGTAAGTAAGATGGACGGAAAGGCCAACTCATTCATCAGAAAGTGGTTGGGGTTGCCACGGTGCCTATCTGAAACCGGTCTATTTGGAAAAAACATCCTCCAGCTGCCACTGCAGTCCATACAGTTGGGTTATATGCAAGAAAAGACCAGGTTGGTTCTCGAGCTGAGGGAGTCCACAGACGAGTCAGTAAGGAACGCAAATGCCAAGGTTCCTACTGGCCGCAAGTGGAATGCCCAAACCGAGGTCGAGCAAGCTGTCGGCAGGCTACAACACCGGGAGATCATGGGCAGAGTTCAGGTAGGAAGAGCAGGTCTAGGATGGGGAGAGATGCCACGCTTTTGGTCGAAGGCCAATCGCAAACAAAGGAAGGAGATGGTGGTAGCAGAGGTGACGAGGATGGAGGAAGATCGCTACAAAATCAAGGCCGTGTCGCAGGGTCGACAAGGAAGCTGGACAACCTGGGAGGGAATCATGAACCGGAACATCAGTTGGTCAGACGTGTGGAAGATCCCACAGGCAAGACTTAGTTTCCTTATTCGTTCAACCTACGACACGCTTCCCTGTCCCCGGAACCTCCACCAGTGGTTTGGGAATGAAGAATCCTGCGTACTCTGCAATGCTCCCAATGCAAGTCTCCAGCACATCTTGGCAGGCTGTAAGATCGCTCTCTCACAGGGACGCTACAGATGGCGCCACGATCAGGTCCTGAGAAAGCTAGCTGAAGTACTGGAGGAGTGTCGACAGGGTAGTAAACAACCACCATCAACAGAGGACCCCACTCATTTTGTGTCAGAAGGAGGGGTAAGGAGAAGCACCAGATCAAGAGAAACAGTAAGGCCCTTCTCCCCCAACCAGGAGTGGGACATGAGGGTCAACCTGGATAAGCAACTCCGGTTCCCCACGGAGATAACCACCACATCTCTCCGGCCAGACATAGTGGTGTGGTCAACCAAGGCGAGATCGACACACCTCATTGAGCTCACTGTACCACTGGAGGAGGGGATCGAGGCCGCCTTCGAACGGAAGAAGGCTAAGTACGCAGAGCTCGCTGCCGAGTGCCGGGAGGCTGGCTGGAAGACGTCCATCCACCCAGTGGAGGTCGGATGCCGAGGTTTCCTTGGGTTGTCAACCATACGCCTCTTGAGGGAAGCAGGAGTGACCGGAGGGAGGCTCAGAAGAGCAACAAAGGATCTGGCAGAGGAGGCAGAGAAAGGTAGCTTTTGGCTCTGGTTGAGGAGGAAAGATAGGTGTTGGGGAAGAACATCTAACCCCAAATAACAGCAGCAGGGAGAACAGCTATCAGCTGCAGGGGGTGACAGGGAGACGTCCCCGTCACTGCTCCGCCACCAGGAGACGTTCCAGAATTAAAGGAGCGAAACGTCGGTGAACGGTGGTTTCTGGCTGACGACCCTGCAGCTGACCCATGGGCACTGGAGGAGGTGCGACAGGCAGCAATGCCCAGCAGGTGGTAACATCTTCCTGTACAATTACTTTACTGGTATCCAAATGGTGCAAGGTCCGAATGACAGTTTCAGTGCAGCTTTAAATGGCTTTAAACGACAACAGATGATGCATAAGGGTCTTATCTTGCAAAACGATCGGTCATTTCTAAAATAAATAAATAAAAAAGTAAGTTTAATGCCTTGTCGTGACTCTCCTGTTCGAACTCGTTCATCAAAATAAACGAATCTTTTTTCGAGTCATTTCGTTCATTCAACAAACAAAATGAACGAAATTACTCGAAAAAAACGATCGTTTTGCAAGATAAGACCCTTATGCATAATCTGTTGTCGTTTAAAGCCATTTGAAGCTGCACTGAAACTGTCATTTGGACCTTGAACCCTTTGGCTACCAATGAAGTCCATTATATGGAGAAAAATCCTAGAATGTTTTCATCAAAAACCTTAATTTCTTTTCGACTGAAGAAAGAAAGACATGGACATCTTGGATGACATGGGGGTGAGTAAATTATCAGCAAAAGTTTTTTTAAAAGTGAACTAATCCTTTAAATCAGGTTATAATACAACACAAATATTTGAACAGAACCACATTTCTGTGATGTCTTATCTGCAGGTATACCCCACACTCTGATTGTGGAAGTGAATATCAGATCTGTGTAGAGTTGCTTGATGAGAAGAAGAATCCCATCAGTACCTTTCAGCCTGAGAACGTTTTATTTCAAATGGGACAAAATTATCAATGGCGTCAAGTGAGTAGAATAATACCGACAGTGCAGTTATTCCTCTGTAATCAAACTAATAATAAAAGCGTAACTTTCCCTGTGTTTATTCTGCTTTTTTTTTTTAGATGTCACACGTCTTTATGGATTATGGACTTGGAGTTCGGTTTATCCGTTTCACACATGGCGGGAAGGATACAAAATTTTGGAAAGGCCAGCATGGAATACAGGTCACTAACAGTAGTGTGGAGATCTATTCAGTCTGATGCTACAGAGTGTTTTCCCTTTTCTTTTTTTTCTTTTTTACCTTCCTAAATTTAACAGGCGCAAAAGTGACCTTAAAATTAGGAATTGTAATGATACATTATGCCATAAGGAGATATATGAAATACAACGTAATGTTTATATCTTAGAATGTCAGTGCCATTGTTTTGTCTCAAGATGCACACCAGATATGTTTTTTCTAAGACACGTTTACAAAAGCTTCTTAAATGCCCTAATTGAACTAAGGCCTAATCCTGGCATAGTCTAAGCCCTCTTTGTGAAACCCGGCCTATATGTTGCACAGCAGACCATAAAGGCCTGTTCACACCGGGACGAATTTCGCGCACGTTATTCGCCGACGTTTAACGCCTCATGACTAAACAAAGGGCGCCAATGTGAGTGTGCACACCGACGCGTAAAACGCCACGCGTAAAAGCGTCATTTTTAAAAAAAAACGCCTCGGGTTCGTTTTTTCAGTTTGACGCGCCGCGTCAAAAACTTTCCGACCAATGAGACTGCCGCTTTTGCTCACGTGTCTGGAGCTTCTGAAGTTACAGTAAAACAAAACTTGGGGGCGCTCAAACGCAAAACGGTCTTGCCGAGCACACATACGTAACGGCGAAGAAGATATACAGCGTCTACACTCTGCAGGGAAGAAATAGACGAGGAAGATGCAAGGCAAGATGAATGTAGAGCTGCTGGTCTCGTTGGTGTCTTTATAAAGAGACACCAACGAGAATAAAGAACTATATGACAAACTTGCTCTCTTCTTCTGAGTGACAAGCGAGTGTCAGAAGCACTTTGTGGACGGGGTATTTCTGTTTTACATTAAGCGCCATCTAATGTCAGGGAATGCATTTGCATGTTCACTCGGCTCGTCGTCAGCAAAAAACGCTTGGGTGTGAACACAAAAACCGCGTTGAAAAACGCTGACGAATAACGCGAGCTGATATTCATCCCGGTGTGTACGAGCCTTAATAAGGACTGTTCACACCGGGACGAATTTCGCGCGCGTTATTCGCCGACGTTTAACGCCTCGTGACTAAACAAAGGGCGCCAATGTGAGTGTTCACACTGACGCGTAAAACGCCACGCGTAAAAGCGTCATTTTTTTTTTAAACGCCTCGGGTTCGTTTTTTTTGTTTGACGCGCCGCGTCAAAAACTATCCGACCAATGAGATTGGCGCTTTTCCTCACGTGTCTGGAGCTTCTGAAGTTACAGTAAAACACAACTTGGGGGCGCTCAAACACAAAACGGTCTTGCCGAGCACACATATGTGCGGCGAAGAAGATATACAGCGTCTACACTGCAGGGAAGAAATAAAACGAGGAAGATGCAAGGCCAGATGAATGTAGAGCTGCTGGTCTTGTTTGTGGCTTTATAAAGAGACCCCAACGAGAATAAAGAACTATATGACAAACTTGCTCTCTTCTTCTGAGTGACAAGCGAGTGTCAGAAGCACTTTGTGGACCGGGGTATTTCTGTTTTACATTAAGCGCCATCTAATGTCAGGGAATGAATTTGCATGTTCACTCGGCTCATCGTCAGCGAAAACGCTTGGGTGTGAACACAAAAAACGCGTTGAAAAACGCTGACGAATAACGCGAGTCGATATTCGTCCCGGTGTGTACGAGCCTTTAGTCGATAACTATGACTACAGCCATCATGCACTTCTTATGAAATAAGTTACTTAAGTGCCATACAGTTAATGTCAATAAACGTCTCAAAGTTACTGTGTGTAAGTGATGTTATGTTCAACATTAAATCTTTAAACTTATAAATGTACATTGATGCTTGATTATGAAATAACAGTTGAAGGTCTGGGGCTTAAAGAAGACAAATCTCCTTCAAGGTTTGCTCTACATGCCTGATGTTATATTATAGTAGTCTAGTTGTCTCTATGGTGATATTTACTTGTTTCATTTATTATTGACTGACTGCATACTCAAACATTTGTACTTGTGTGTACTTTAATCATAACACCTTGTCACAGTTAAGTCCAGATGATAATGAAGGAAAGTTCAAAAAGGTTTCAATAAACAAAAGGGTTCTTTAATGAAAACAAACTCAAGTAATCCTCATTGATGAAGGCAAAGTAACAGAGTGCAGGCTGTTCTACGATCACACACATACACCAACCAATACCCGAAACTGAACAGAATAGTCAAAAGGAGGAACTTAAATACACAGTGATGATGAATGTTGCGCCTGAGGATCAAGGTGGAGCCAGAGGGAGTGCGGAGGGGTGGAGAGACGGAGCACCGCGGATGCAGAATCCCCAATGTGAGTCTGACCAGGGGTGTGAACTAGCAACCATCGTACCTGTGGGAGTTTTGGTGGAGCTTGAGACTGAGGACTGGGTAATAGACTGGGACACTGAGATGCCTCCCACCCTGAGCTATCTGTACTCCCCATTGTCGCTGATTCATCCCAGTATAATGTCTGAGTCATCATCCTGTATGAATACTGATTCGTCATCAGCCCAGCCTCCCTCTCCCACCCTCACTGCAGAGCCATTTGTAATTCAGATATTCCTTTTTAAAAGAAAAAGTATCTGCTGTATGAAAAGTGACCAACATTTGGTTTTTGACTATTGAAAATATGTACAATTTAAATGTGTCAAACCGAGGTCCTGACTCGGTGTAATTAACACTGTGGTAATTAAAAATCCCAGGCTGTCCTTCGAAAAAAGAGTAGGGGTGTAACCCCGGCATCCTGGCCAAATTTGCCCGTTGGCCTCTGTCATCATGGCCTCCTAATCATCCCCATATACTGATTGGCTTCATCACTGTCTCCTCTCCACCAATAAGCTGGTGTGTGTTGGGTGTTCTGGCAAAATATGGCTGCCGTCGCCCTCACCCTTATGTCGTTCCAAACCCGTAAGACACAAATGAACAAAAATTAAGATATTTTTGATGAAATCAGAGCTTTCTGTCCCTCCACTGACCGCAACATCATTGCAACTTTCAAGGCCCAGAAAGGTAGTAAAAACATTGTTAAAATAGTCCATGTGACTACAGTGGTTCAACCTTACTATTATGAAGCGACGAGAATACTTTTTGTGCGCAAAAAAACCCAAAATAACATTATTCAACAATCTCTTCCACGTCATTCTCCATTCTGTTGACGTAAACAGTGCAGCGCTTCTGGGTTCTACGTCAGAACTTAGGCTCACTATTGTCATGTCAAGTAATGTATTGACACTATTGTAATTGTCATGTCATTGTGTCAAAGCAATGATAAATGATCCAGTTTTGCCCATATAGACTGATGTTGTGCTCACTTTGTGAAGAGTTTTGAAAAAGTATCTTAAGTATTTAGGAATGTGTCTATAGCAATTGTAACAAAACAAAAAAAACTCAATTTATGTGTAAATGCAAATGAAACGTAAGTTCATTAAAATATAAATTACAATAGGCTAATCATGGATTCAATCAAGTTAATATCTGAAGTGACAAAAACTCATCAGTCTTGTAGGCTTCACTGGATGTTTGGTTATTCATAATCTTCTCCAGTAAAGTCTCCGCTTTCTCGTGTCCTGGTACATCATGATACATCAAAATGTCGAAAAGGTCTCTGCTTAAGGTCTCTGCTAGGAACTTTACTAGTGACGCCAAAGCCAACTGCAATCTTTTGAAGTTCCTGATTATAGTGACTATGGCATAAATGATCACATAGTGAAATACCCTAATAGTACTTGTCACACATGATTCATTTATTCTGCAACTGCAAGTGTCCAATGAGATGACGCCCCCATGAGGATAAAAAACTAACCGATGTAGAATAAAATACAAATATTTAAAAGAAATGGGTAACTGACGCAATCAACAAACAATCCTGTTTTTTTTCTTATAATTTATTTTATGTATTTTAATCAACATAATATGCATTTATAATGGCATTCAGTAAGTGCAAATAAACTGAGCACCAATAAATTGGGGTTAAGGGGTACAAACATGGATTTTTTCATTCATCTTCCAATAAGCCAAAGATTCTTATCAAAGAATTAATCCAAAATCAACATTAATTATAAGAATTAGCCTTTTTGTTTTAAAACCACTTACTAGCAGAAATGCTAAGTTGAGGTGTTGTTGCCCAGAGAGAGAGAAAAACAATAGGCCTATTAGTCCAGTCATTTTATGAAAAAAGGTTGAACAAATTGCAACAGAAGCAAACTCAACTGATTTTGTATCCTCAATATGTCCTGAGTAAGGAAAAAAGCCCCGAAGAATCACATAAGGGGAAAGTTTCGAAAAAGACGGAGATTCATTCTTTTTTTCACGTGAATTAGCTAAAAATTTTAACATTTAGATATCACCATGAAAATTACTGATTTGATTACTGACATTAAGACAAACAAAAAATGTATTAGAAGTTTTTTTCAATTGTTTGTTAACAAACGGTGCACAATCTAATTATGTGTGCTAATTTGCAAAAATACCCAAACAGATCTAAACATTGGGTATAGCCAGGTGAAAATGTCTAGTTGAACCTTGTTGACATATAACAGTAAAATACTACAGCGACTACAGAATAGGCTTGTTTGAGATGAGCAAAATCTGCGCAGAACAGATCACCGGTGATCAGCGCGAGATGCATGCCGGTTAGAAATGTGTCCTAGTGCGGTCCACCTTGCTCTGATGTCATGTTGACTGTCAGAAATGAATAGACTTCCGACCGTGCCTTTTTCTCTCCGTCTCTTTATTAGGTTGTGAATGAATAATGAAAGACCAGCGCTGGGAAACCATTCAAAGAATAGCTTAGTTTGTACTTTCGGGGTCCCGTAATATATAGTGAAATATCAAGAGGAGTAACATACATCTAACCAATAGAAACATACATTCCTTCATCCCATATAACAATCCCATAAATGGTAAAGAAAAGTTAGATCTCCTCTGGAACTTAGAGATCCAGAAGGCCTTCTACCATACATACTGCACATCTTCTATAGGACACACACACACATACCTGTAAAAGGAGAGGGCTCTTTAGCTCCTTCCTTAATGTGACAGATGTTTAACTTACATGCAAACATGGAATGTGTGTAGACTAAACATTAACTCTGGACAGTGCTGAGAAGGAGAACATATAATTCCTTACAATGCCCCCTTTGATAATGACAGTTATCCTATAACATAATTATCACAGTACATTATTCTCAGCATATTCTTTCTATACATAACAGTGAGTCGGGAATGGGACCTACAGTTGCCATTTTAGCATGTACTTGTACTGCAACTGTCAGTATCCTGTTATCAGGACAAGTCCAATTCCCTGTTGAATTTTGATGTGTAATCGATCCCACAGTACTAAGAAATAAAGGACAGAACAATTCTTCATCTGTCGTTGGTGATTTAACACTTACATGAGGTCCGGAAACACTTTGTGGCATTTTTGTACAAACATAACAGTCACTCTTTTCCCCCGTAGACTTAGCAGTGAAATTGGCTAACCTCCACCACATATTGGAGGCAAACGCATGTGGTTCATCTTCATGTCTCAGCCAAGTTTCATTACCACTGCTAATAAGTGCTTGTGTATAAATGAACAAGTTTGTCAGCACAATGAGGTATAATAGCGACTGTGCAGACATGGCTTGAATGGATTCAATGATAATTATTGCTAATCTCAATCAGCAATCTCGTTCTTCGTCTACTTCTCTTCCTCGTTCTCCTTTCAATCAATGTTGGATGTCCACCTCCGCATAGGCTTATGCGTTCCCCGGGGTTGGAGCTAACTTCACCCTGCTAGCATGGATCCACTGCGGCTGGAGGTCAGTCAGAACACCGGTCCTCGTCACAGCGATCACCGTGGCAGGCCCCAGATAGTTAGGTTCCCCAAGTTTCGTGGGTTTCAGACACCTTATCAGCACCGATTGTCCTGGAATGAAAGGATGAGTTGGCTTTTCTGAGGGAAGAGGGAGAGAGAGAGAGAACATCACCATTTATGCCATTAAACGTTCTAACTAGGGAATCCACGTAATCCGTGATGATCACCTCCGTGTCACCTGTGGAGAGATTGCCAGCGCGACCTCTGACCCAAGGGGTCGGGAAAGGTCTACCCATCAGAATTTCAAAGGGAGACATTTTTGTAGTGGCTGACGGAGACATTCTCATTTCAGTCACTACGGCAGGCAACAAATCAACCCAATTTCTGCCCGTATCTAGACATGCTTTATTAAGACGTTCTTTTATCGTTTTATTCAAACGTTCTACGTTCGAAGATGACTGAGGATGATGCGGGATATGGAAGTGCCAATTAATACTAAGTTCTTTAGCTAATAGTTGTGTCACTTTTGAAGCAAACGGAGTTCCATTGTCACTTGCTATAACGGTTGGAATACCGAAGCGCGGTATAATTTCTTTGGCAAGAACCTTTACTACCGTCTTTGCATTTTCTTTGGCACACGGAAAAGCTTCTGGCCACTTTGAAAATCGATCGATAATCACGAGCAGGTATTTGTTATTTCCACATGGTAGCATGTGTGTAAAATCAATCTGTAAATATTGGAAAGGGAGTTCAGGATGCGGTAAAACATCATGGGCGATTGCCTTGTGCCTGTTTGTTTGTGCACATATCAAGCAAGCATCCAATATCAACAAAGTATTCCTTCGAACATTTGCTATGCAGTATGATTGATTCAAATTTTGTATCACTTTCTCTTTTGATACATGCGATACACCATGATAATGCCTACACAGCATTACAACGGTGGATGCTGGTAGCGCGATTCTACCTTGTTTGTCTCTTAAGATACCAGCTTGATCTGGTTTTACTTCATTGGCTGCCCAGTGATTCAAATCGTTTTGAGTAGGATTAGCTTGCAGTATTTTAATGTCCAAATCATTAATCAGCGACGAACTCATCATTGGCACTTCGGTGCTCTTTTCATTTACATGTGGACTACGTATCGCTTCTTTTGCTGCCCATTTCGCTACTTCATCTGCAAATCTGTTTCCTTTGGCTTCATCAGATTCACCTGTTTTATGACCAGCTACTTTAATAACAGCAAGCTTCAATGGTTGCTGTGCTGCACTAATCAGCTCGGCCACAATGTTATGATGCGAAATTGGTTTTCCATCGGAGGTTTTGAAACTTCTTTCCTCCCCAATTTAGCAAAATCATGGACAACGCCGTACGCATATTTGGAGTCAGTGTATATATTGATGCACTGACCTTTCGCCAATTGACAAGCTCTCGTTAGTCCAATTAATTCTGCAACTTGTGCTGATTTATATGGCAACGAATATGCCTCAATTACATGATCAGGTAATTCAACAATAGCATAACCACACAAGTATAAATTTTCGTTTGGCTTGAAAACAGGATCCTTCTATAGTCTAGCTATATATCAAATATCTCCCTCCTCCAGGACAGATATTATAAAATATCTGGCCTGCAGGCAGTCGAAGTTTGGATTCTGGTCAGGCAGTCGTGGTCGTCACTCTCTAATTCACCATCCTTCAACAACTTGTGCAAATGTACAGTAGGGCCATATATAACAGAAGTTACTTTCAATGTTAAATTAGCAGTTGCTAATAATATAGCCTCATAGCCTGAACGGCGTTGAGCAGTCATGCGTTGAGTAGAAAGAAGTGTGTACTGTAAGTGGATGTGATAAAACAACCCTTTCAGCATCCTGTACCATGATAGCTGTCGCAGCCACTGCACGCAAACAGGCAGGGAGTCCCCTAGCCACTGAATCAAGGGTTTTAGATAAATAAGCTACTGGACGAAACATGCCCCCATGCTCTTGAGCCAGGATTCCCGCGGCTGTCCCACCACCCTCATGCACCTACAAATGAAAATCTTGGATGTAGGATGGCAGGCCGAGGCCAGGTGGCCTTAAAAGGGAGGATTTCAAATGTCTGAATGCTTGATTCATCTCATTTGTCCATACAATGTCCTCTGTATCACCCAGCGTAGCTTCTCGCAGGATTTTGTCATACATTGAACAGTTCGGCACCCACAGTCGACAGTAATTGACCAGTCCCAGAAAGCTTTGCATTTGTTTCCTTGTGGATGGATGCTTGAATGTAGCAATGGCTTTGACCTTGTCCACAGACAGGCGAACTTTGCCTTGTGACAGTTCATGGCCGAGGTAATTGACTTTTCTCTGCACCCACTGAAGTTTCTCTTTAGATGCTTTGAAACCAGCCTCTGCTACAACGTTGCAGACAATTGTAGTGGCAGCAGCACACAGGTCCTCAGAGGCACCAGTAACGAGAATGTCATCGTCATCAGTGTAGGAGCAGGCAGGTGTCAGGAGGGAGTCTGACATCCTTCAATGTTGCGTGCATTACAGTGGAGAAAACAGCCGGAGAATCACTGAACCCTTGAGAGGGAGTCTTGTAATTCTGAAAACAGAAAGCAAAAAGTGGCTGATTTTGTTGGTCAACAGGATGACTGAAGAAGGCGGAGCATAAATCAATAACAGAATAGAATGCATGTTCTAAAGGGATAGAATTAACAATAGTTTGTGCATCTGGCACAATAGGAGCAAGTGGCTTTATCAAATCATTAATTCTTCTCAGGTCCTGCGTTAAACGACAAGAACCATCTGCTTTCCTGATTGGATTGATTGGGGTGTTGTAAGGTGAATGAGCGCGAACCAGAATGCCTTGAACCAGAAACTGATAAATGAGGGCCGAAGTCCCTCCTCTTGTTGCTTTAAAAACAGATATTGTTTTTTTTAAAAACAGGCATATTCGTTGTCAAATTTGCCACATAGGGTTGGATATCAAGAAGTCCTACGTCATTCTTATGGGCCGTCCACAATTTTGGGTTTATTCAGTTACTTCCTGTCCGAGCTCAGTTGCAGACAGATCTTAGAAGAGAGCACTTTCTGTGTCGGTTGCAAGAGAGAAAGCTGCAGGAAACAGAAGTTTCAGAGAGTCAGAGTCAAATTCATGTTTAACACCCGATTTGTGCATTAAATGTCTACCCTAATAGGCAGAATGAGGAATTTGGTATTATTGCAAAATCATGCATTTTGAACAACGATGGTACATCCTGAGAAGTAGCCGGTAAAGTTGGTGTCATTGCACAATTTGTAATTGAGCCCGTGTACACAACAGAAGACAGTGATGAAAGGCTTGCCTATGAGAAAAAAAAAATATGGTTTATGGTCAACATTTAATTCAATGAATGGCAAAACATTTGATTTGTTTGGGTAAGACATTGAAATCATTGAGAAATTTTCACAACAGGGCTCAGTATTCTGCGGGCAGCGTCATTGTGTCTTCCAAGCAGTCTGATATTGCTTCTGAGACTGAGAGTTGGGAGAAAACGAAGGAGGGGGCTTTGGCACGTAGCCATCCGAGCGCCGACATATCTGGTTTCCATTATTCCTATGCAGCTCTGCTCTCTGCCTACAAAACTTGGCAGTGTGACCTGATCGGCCGCAAAAGAAGCAAATCAGTGGTTTATTTGTTGTAGGAAACGAACGGTTCTGAATGTCCGGCGCGGCATTCAACTGCAGCATTATGGGAGCCTTTCCCCTGGGAGATTCAAAAGCCCCAGCGGAAGAAAGCTCCCGTAATCGTTTACCCAATTCATTAATAGTGATATTACTAATGTTGGTTGTAGTGATTCGAATCAATTGTGCAGTCTCATGCAGCATGTTATTTAGAAACGTGTTCACAAACAGCAAACAATTCTCATCATCAACAGGAATGGCAGATTCGTTTATCCAAACATTTTTGAATCTATGAAAGAACGCTACAGGACTTTCTCCTGTTCTTTGCTTAGTGTTGGCTGCATGTGAAATATCCTGTTTAGCTGAAGACAGCTTCAATAAAAATGCAGTCAATTGTTTGAAAAAATCATTGAGTCTTCTTGAACTGGCCCAAACCCAATCAACATCATAATCATCATCATCATCATCATCATCCTTCACCCTAAGTCCGCGAAAAGGTTTAGATAGATCAACAGGTTCTGAATCTTTTATCACCAAGCTACGAGCTGGAGGCGAATCGTGGGCTGGGTGCAAAAGATCAACCTCATCAATTAATTCGTCTTCGGTAATTTCGGTGGGGAGAGTTTTAGTTAATATAAACCTATAATCCTGTCCCGTAAACTGGCTATACGCCATCGCACGCTTCAAAACCGAAACAAACTGGTGGGGGGTTTTAGCTGGATCGGGCAATTCTTTACAGATAGCGATAACGTCAGCAAGAGGCAACGGATGCCCTTTAAAACCATCTGACGTTTCCACAAAAGGAAATGCGGTCGCGGTTTTTAAATCAGGGTACAATCTGTTTTTTACGCGCTCCGACGCTACAGGAGTCTCAATACACTCGTATTTTGGAGGTTGTGATATTATTTCGGCTGTCTTTGAGGGACTTTTTTCCTCCTCTGCGAGTGCATGCGGGTGCCCCCCCCCCCCCCCTGACTGCGCTCTGAGTGCAGGAAAGTGTGTTTCTGCAGCTAGAGAGGGAGAAATATTTTTCTCTTTCTCCATCTCTGACTGAAAAAGAACAGCAGAAACTGCAGCGAAATCAACATTTGAAAAAATATTTTCTTTTGTCTGTTTAACTTTTTCTGGACCTCGAATCCAGTACTTTTTCATTGTGTCCCAGGTTTTATAGGACTTTTCCATGTAAGATTTGTCCCAATTTAAATCACCCCATCCACCAAATATCATGTCTTTAGCACTTTGCATATCGGATTGTTTAAATGATCCATCCCGCGGGAACGGATCCAATTGTGTTTTATCAGCTGACCAGCCAGCTAGATTTGATAGATACGGTTCAGTAAAAAATGCTTGATCATTCCGAATCATAAAATCTCTAGGAGTTTCATTAATTAACGGCGGACTTATCTTATTTCCCATTTTCTTAAAGCCACACAAAAATTTCTCCTCTAATGCCGAATAAATTTCAGATAATCAAATAAAAAACAAAAGAGAAAAAAAAATCTGTTTCAAGTGTTAGTAAAGTATTGTAGTCAAGAAAACAAAGAGACAAGAAGAATAAAAAAAAAGGAAGAAAAAAAAGGGAAAAAAAATAAATAAACTATTCATTCACAAACCCAAAAGAACGACGGAGCTTTATGAAATATCTTGCAACAATATTTCCTTCTTACAAAAGTAAGGATATCACAAAAAAAAACGAAGAAAATTGATCACTTTTTTCTTACGTTCGTCCCGCATTAATACACGAGGTAAACACAAAAATAACAACAAAAGAGGGAGCTCAAATCTCCTTTGTGTTCTTCCCGCATCTCTTATTAGAAACACGAGGATAACCTTCCCGCAATTATCAAACTACGAGGTACCACAAAGACAGACTGATCAGGTCTCCTTTGTCGGTCTTCCCGCATTAATTAAGACACGAGGATTGTCACCAAATCTGGCAACCTTTAGCTACGGCACGCATCAAAATATGTCTCAGCAGATAGGAAGATCTTTATCAAAAAGTTCTTCTTACCTGGAGAATCCCGGACGAGCCCCCAATTGTCAGAAATGAATAGACTTCCGACCGTGCCTTTTTCTCTCCGTCTCTTTATTAGGTTGTGAATGAATAATGAAAGACCAGCGCTGGGAAACCATTCAAAGAATAGCTTAGTTTGTACTTTCGGGGTCCCGTAATATATAGTGAAATATCAAGAGGAGTAACATACATCTAACCAATAGAAACATACATTCCTTCATCCCATATAACAATCCCATAAATGGTAAAGAAAAGTTAGATCTCCTCTGGAACTTAGAGATCCAGAAGGCCTTCTACCATACATACTGCACATCTTCTATAGGACACACACACACATACCTGTAAAAGGAGAGGGCTCTTTAGCTCCTTCCTTAATGTGACAGATGTTTAACTTACATGCAAACATGGAATGTGTGTAGACTAAACATTAACTCTGGACAGTGCTGAGAAGGAGAACATATAATTCCTTACATTGACATATGTCAAAAAATTCTCGCGACTTCAAGGCGGACGTGTCGGATTCTGCAGTCGCGTATGGAACGCGATTGGGGCCAATAGTCTTCAAACGAAACGTGTGAAATTTGATCGCGTCAACACGCACTGTTTATCCGCATTAACGCGGCAATTTTTTTACGTGTTTCTTTTGAACGCGTAGACACACACATTCTGGTCGTGTTAAGGCGTTAGTTGTTGTCGCGTTACTTTAGTGTGTGTAAAGACGCACAGTTTTATGGAAAGCGATCGGGGCCAATAGTCTTCAAACAAAACACGTGAAATTTGACCGTGTCAACATGCATTGTTCGTCCGATTTAAAGTGGCAATTTTGTACGTGTTTCTTTTGAGCGCGTAGACACGCACATTCCGGTCGTGTTAAATGCGTCAGTTTTCATCGTGTTACTTTAGTGCGTGTAAAGACGCACAGTTTTACCATGTTGAGATGACCAATTTGAACGTATTAATCCTTTAGTTTATTGTTGCATTGCTTTACTGACTGCTGTGCGAGTAATGTTACAATGTATATTAAGTGCTAATTATCCATACTATACAATTATTATAATTTATCTATATGGGTTATTATTTGTTTTTGTTTTAAGTTATAATTTCCAAAAAGTATTATAGGCTAATTTACACAGCACATATTTATAACTAAATACACACACACTCACACACGTACATGCATAACTTTATTCACTTTCACATAATAATGTTTTGTAATGTGTTTAGTTGGTTGTATAGTTTGTGCTGTTCTGTCTGTATTGTTTCCAGGAACATCATCTTGGCTGCTGCAGGCGGATGAGTGCTATAATAAAATTACTACATTATATTTGTTAAATGTGTTTTGATATTCATTATATTTGTATTATTAATATTTTATTTACCCATAAATTTGTCTTTAGGAAGCCATAAGTTATAGTGGCAAGAGTAACTTTGTTAAACCTTTAGGGGCGGTTTCCCAGACAGAGTCTATATTAAGACAGGAGTAGGCCTTAATCATGTTTTAAAAACAGATTAAGTACATAACAAACAGATTTCCATATTTATTTTCTTTTATTTCAAAGCTGATGTGTGCAATATATATATATATATATATATATATATTGCTTGCATTAAAATAATTGTCTCTTGTTTTTTTTTTTATTGCAGTCTTTTTTGTTGCTTTCATTCATGTTTCTCAGTTCCATGCAACTTAAAGATTTTCTTGGTTCATTCCATAGGCGACCTGTCGCAGGTTGTTTTACAGTTTTTTCAAATTGCTAAGACACTTAAAGTGGAATCTGAGGCTCACTCAGTGAAATCATTCAAACTTTTGCAAAACTCTAAACACATTTCTCTACATTACACACATCATTCAAAACTTACAGCTGTTGTGTTTAATTTGGGAAACACTGCCATTTAAATGCAACATTAATTTACCGAAGACCTATACAGCCAATAATCATGTGGGAAAACACATGTACATAAATTGATAACTTAGAAATAGCATACAGTTATTTTTTCATTACAATTCCATTACAAATTATTTTTACCACCTTGCATTTCTGTTTTTATTGTAAATATATTTGTACAGTAAGTGTATTATACACTTATATATACGCTTATTGATATTATACATCAATAAGCTTGTGAGTGATGGGTGTTCTGGCACAATATGGCTGACTTCATGGTGTCACTTTGGTGACTGTGGGTGTTCCTGTGCACCCATCAGGAACCCTTCATCTTCCCTTCTTATAACACATTATTTGCCAGTGAGGTATTGTCCAATGCATCCTTGAAAAGTACCCCTTATCGCACAACATTGCCCTGAGGCAACAAAAAGAAAAACTGAATTTGTGAACATGTAAAATAAAAAAAGCTTCATAAAACCTGCCAAATGGCTTCTCTACACCTTAATACACACACACGAATATTTTTTATATACAGTTTGTGTCAATTTAAATAAGATTACTAAAGCAAATAATCTTGCTTTCTTCTCACACCATGTGCTCCTATGTGACCATGTGTCAGAAAAGAACGTCCCACCTTCAAATAGTGCTTGATAGTGACTCCCAAACCTTATTGTATTTTTTCAAACATTCTAATTGGTTCCAATCATTTAAAGAAAAAAATTACTGAACATAGGGCTAAGGGCTGTGCTGTAGAGGGTTAATATTTAACCTTTAAATATTTCCTGTTTTTCCCCCAGAACTCTTATATCAGTTAATTATGTTTAAAATATAGATATCATTACATTAATGCAGTTTATTTACCTAAGTTCCTGGATTTAATCAATCATTTTAATAGTAAATAAACATATTTTTCATATTATTTCACTTAACCCTTTAAAGCCTGACACATTAAAAAAATGGCAGAAAATTATATATTTTTGGAAATCAGATGTTTATTAAGCCTTGAATCAAAATCCAAAAAAATTTTTTTGCCAACTCATTTTGTTTATGATATATTTTTTGTATCACATTTGATACATTAGGCTTTTGGGGAATGTTTTGCTTACAACAGTGTAGATTTTAGATTAAAAAAATAGATTATGCCTTTAACAGTTTGAAAACATAGAACATTTTAGGCAGTTTTTCTCTCTCTCTTTTTTACATAGATCTTTTTTCCAGTCATTTTATTTTACTTTGTGGTAGTCACGAAAGCAGTTTCTGTCTTTGTTCAGGCAAAGATGCACCTTACACTTCTCACAGTACACATGTGAGAAGTGATTGTTGGTGCAATGCTTGCAATTGTTTTTTTCTCCATCTGTTTTCTTTCTTTTTTGCATTATCCTTCACCGACTGCTTTTTGAATGTGTCCTGTGTTGTTGGGACCTCAACTTCTATGCTGCTCTGGACTACACTTTCGACTTGATAACCTTCCTCATCACTGCTGTCTGAACTTCCATCATCATGCATGGCCTGAGGAATCCATTCCTCATCATCATCCTCCTCCTCCTCTTCCTCTAACTGCTCTAGGTCACATGAAATGCCATCCATTATTATGTCGATTACATTTTGAAGCTGCTTTTTTTTCTCTCTTCTTCCTCTAATCTTTTTGACATCTAAAAATACACATAAAAAATTGATGATTCCAGCATATTGATTATAATTTTAGAGGAATTGTTACTGTAAAAATAACCTAAATGTATTGTAAGATGACATTGTGGTAGGCATATTGTATATTACATTAAAAAAAATGTGACATGACAGGGATAAAGAACCTTATACCTGCAGTTTCAAATTTAATATGGGCATTTTTAACACAATATATATTTTAATATGGCATTTCAGTCATTAATTGCCATTAATTGAATCATCCCAATATTGTGTGTGTTTGCATTGTGATAGTCATAAAGTAGATAACATTTTTTGACATTACAATTTGACATTACTGTTTAGACATAAAGCACCATTAATACCTGCAGTATCAAATTTGATACACAATTTCCAACACGATTTACTTGTAATTTAATGATTAAATTATTAAGTAATTATGCATTATTTCAATTCAGAAAGTGTTGAATTAATTATATCAGGCGCAATCCAATATTATTTTTTACTTTAACAACTTGAAATTAGCCTTTATTTTCCTGCCGAAAGCGTCTGGCTTGATCCAATCACAGCCGCCATTTTGAAAAGCTAAAAAATCACCCCTCTACTGCCTGCAGTACAATGAAATTCCACAAGATGGCAGAATACACGTATCAAAATTGATACAACAGGTTTTCAAAGAAAGTATTCCTCTCACTCAGGGGCGGAGTGGCAATCGGGAGAGTCGGGAGTTTCCCCGGTGGGCCGGTAGTGTTTTGAGGCCGCGAGGGCCGGTCTGATAATAGTTATACATTGCAAGTTCGCTATGCGCACTTTTTTTTTTTTTTTTTTTACATTTTCGATAACGGAGCATATATTTGCACTAAGTGCCTGTCTTTTTAGCAAAAAGACGCCCGTTACGAATTAGTTACAGTGGCGTAGGTCGTAGGGTGTGAGGTATTTTAATGCAGCTTTTGACGCGTTCGACCCGAGTTCGAATCCGCCTTTTGCCGAACTCTCTTCTCCCTTTTCCCAACACATATGAGATGTAAAATGTACCGCCTATACCATACCTGTCAAGTATCCCGTTTTGGCCGGGAAAGTCCCGTATTTTACCCTTCTTTCCCGCCGTCCTCCCGTATTAGTATTTTCCCGTAAATCTCCCGTATTTTAACCTGCGTTTTTAAAAAATAATAATACCCCGTCGGGCGGAGTAAAGAAAAAAAAAACATTCCCAATCTGAGCTCTGTCACTAGCCTCGCGATAACCGCAATGCTACAGGTAGCCTACTGTAGTGGCAGTTGTCGCGAGGTTAGTGTGTGAGGTCAGATGATGAGTGACAACGCGGGGAAAAAACCGTAAACAGAGACGGATGATGGACGCGATGACAGAGACGAACACTCCGGCACTCCGGCCAAAAAAAAAAAAAAAACCTCATGTAAATACTGCGATCAATGGGACAGTGAATTTACTTTTCTGAAGAGGAGCAGGGTGAGGGACAGTCACGCATTTTGTAAGTTTTGATTTCCCTTATTTTCAAATCCAAAACTTGACAGGTATGGCCTATACCATAAAGGTCTCTAGTGTTATATTTTGCCAAAGAACTCAAATCGAAACCATGATATGGCTTTGTGCCTTTATAAAACAGCACAAGTTTATAGGCATTCTGTTTGTGCTGCGTGATTGAAAGAAAAGTGCGCTCTTTGCTCACGCGATCAGCATGGTGATCTGGTGTTTTCTCCTAAATAAAAGCTCAAGGGTTTATTTCTTGCAAGTGAAGAAATTAGGACAAAGGTATTTTAGTTTTCCTATACTATAGTGTAATGTAGGCTAAAATATACTTTTGAAATAATTGATTTTCATTTATACAGTACATTTATAGGCGATATAGATTTATTATAGATTATTTTTTTATTATATTTAAAAAAAATAATTAATAAATCATTATTACATTATTATAATAATTGTTTGGTACCCTAAAACACCATTGAAAATGTAATGTAGACTGAGACTCTCATAACTAAAAAGATGTTTGAGCCATCTTTATTGTCCTGGTACAAAGCAATGCTTTTTCTTTGTTCAATGAGCAGTTCATGGGTTGAAGCTCTTAATTTTGATCTCTCAAAGAGCACCAGATTGATGCATTTAACCTTAAAATGTACACAATTTTAGAGGCCTAGGCACAGAGGTCCACCCAACATAATTTTACAAAATCCTATGTGAAAGAACGACCATTTATGAACTTTACTCCAGCATAGTACGACAAAGTTCCTTTTAAGTCAGTAAAACTGTAAATGCCATATTAAAATGTCCTTGTTCAAAATATACATTTAGCCTGCCTAAGAGGGGGCCTACAAGACATCTGAACTCTTAATCCGGCCCTGCCGGCGATGAGGGCCGGTGGTCTACGAAATTTCCCGGTAGATTTTTTGGTCCCACTCCGCCCCTGCTCTCACTGATTCAATATATGTCTTAGAAACTCGTGTATCAAATATGATACGTGCGGCTTTAAAGGGTTAAATACAAAAAAAAGTTACATGCATGCAATGGCCAGTTAAAACATATAATAGATCATGAGTTAAGTGTCTCTACTGTCCTTTTATGGGAAAAAAATAACATAAAATGGCATTTAATGATTATTTCTATAGATGGACCTAAAAAAGACCGTAGGACAACTGAAAAGGCCATGACAAATCATGACAAGGATGACATCACACACTACGTACCAATATTTTTTACAGTCTATGGTACCAATGCATTATCACGTGGGTCGTGAACAATTACAACATCTGATGTTTATGGCAAGCCCTATTAACATTTAAAAGCTAAGTTTGACTATCCGGAATTAACATTGTAGATATCAACAACTTCTTTCTGACTAGTCGTAATTACATTTTGGATAGTTGGAATTGTCATTCAAGATATCTGTAACGTAATTGTGACTAGTCGAAACGACAGATAGAGATATCTGTAATTCAGTTTTGACTAGGCAAAACTGAATTACAGATATCTGCAATGACATCATTGAAAACGACATTCAACTCGTCATACATCTTAAATGACAATTGTAGATATCTGTAATTCAGTTTTGCCTATAGGCAGACTGAAAGTTAAAGATATCTCAAATGTCATTATAACTAGTGCAAATTATTGTGCATGATGTAATTTCCCCTCCCCACCATAATCAAAAAAGAAGTGGGTTCATTTCCTTATTTGGAAGAATAAAAGAAGCTGCATTGGCTTTAATCGAAAAAAGCAACAAAAAACAGAAAATGTTTACATGTTTCCAGCATGACACAAATTGTTTTCATTAGCATTAGCCTGGGGGTCTCTCAAAAATATTGGCAACATGCAATGTTTGCCATGCATTTCTATGTTTATGATCATGCTTAAAATTAGTAGATTATTGTTGACGAAAGATGTATGCAAAATCGATCCGCAAATTTTATTTGAGTACTTCAATGGTCTAGTGGAGGATCTTTTGCCAAGCGTATCAGAGGTTACGGGTTCTAATCCGCCCTCGGTATAGTTTTTTTTCTCTCATCAAAACCGAATATGTTCATCAGTGGTTACAGTCTATATCAAGCAGGGACACATGTTTGTGTGCATTTTATTTTGTGATTTCACCGGAATGAATAGAGAGTCTCCACAATGGCGATAGATTGAAGTGCGTGACCGAGTGAAGACTGCGCGCGCGCCGCCACAAGAGAACACTGTATCCATGACACTGATAGCAGCGGACACGAGCGCTCAGCTTGAGTTCAAAAACAAAACATTTTAGCGCTAGATCTCCTATTTAAGAGCGGACTAAATGAATGCTCTGCTAGTTAACTGGAGATGTTGTATTTGTATTAGGTACATCCGTGCCTCATGTTTCTAAAAGTGGTGGGTACAAAATGACTCATGACGAAATCTGGCAGGGACGCGCCAGGTACAACTGTATTTATCATTTACATAACCATGAAATCTATTCTAATGCCCAGGTGGCATATACAATTAATGAACTGTAAAAGCAGGCTGTGTAGTTCACATAGACATAAGATTTGGGAAAATAAAATAAATCTTTTTTTCGATGCTAAAGACTGGATTTTTTTTAATGATATTTGTGATATTTTCTAATAAAGGGACTGAGGAGATAACCTTTAAGTTTATTCAGCTCCGTATGGAGAGTGATAAGGCTTTCACAGGCATGAGGAACGAGTTCCTGTTTCCGGCGTGACGATCGAGACTGTCCCAAAAATACCTCTCAATGCGCCCTCGCGGACTCTGCACTGCACTACATGACTCTGAGGACGTCAACAAGACCGGAGTGTTTCATTGAGATACCCCTCGCTGCAGACTGTAGTGCGGTGACGTTACGTTTGTACGTCACGTATGTACGTCACGTATGTACGTCACGTATGTACGTCACGTATGTGTTACCACGCATGCGCAAAGTATACGCATATGCGCACGCGCAATTACGATCACCTCCGGCGATGGATTCGATAGCACAGCAGTAAGTCAGCATTATTTATGATGTTTTAAAAATTGTGTTAACGGCTTTTAATTGTAAGATACGCCGTAGAGCGCGTCATACATGTTTTAGGTTTAAAAAAAAAAGTTATGACATGTTTTGATATGTGTTGCATTCAAAATGACAGGGTTTCAGCGAGTCTTAAAATAATATGCAAGTCTTAATTCGCCTTTAAACAAATTAAGGCTTGAAAGATGTCTTCAAACAGAGCAGAAATACTTAAATTAATGAATGTTAACGTTACATGCATTGAAAAATAAATGTTGTTCCTCAGTATCAGGTCGTACTGTAAAAGTTACATTCCTGAATGTAGTGATCAATGTACTACTGTTAAGTTATGTTAAATAAATTTGTGGTAAACTGAATTAAAAGTAATGAAGTTGAACATTGTATTTTGCTAAAATAAAACTCATTGTGATTCTCCTTATTTTTTTTTATCATTTAGAGAGCATATTAATGTTTTTAGTTCCCTTATATTTATTCAAGACATTTTCTTTACTCTTAAAATGTGTTAAATGAAATCTTAAATTGACCTTCATGTGACTGGCAGAAACCCTGTACATATCAGATATAGAATAGGGGTGGAACGGTACATGTATTCGTATCGAACCGAAACGGTACGGGCGTCACGGTTCGGTGCACGAATTTGCACGTAGAATACACGGTACAAAAACGCGCGCGCGAGAGAGAGAGAGAGAGAGAGAGAGAGAGAGAGAGAGAGAGAGAGAGAGAGGAGAGAGAGAGAGAGAGAGAGGCGCGATGAACATTGCGTGTGTCTGCGCGCGCGTGTGCGAGAGAGAGGCGCGATGAACAGTCAGTGTGTGTGTGTGTGTGTGTGTGTGTGTGTGTGTGTGTTTGCGCGCGTGCGAGAGAGAGGCGCGATGAACAGTCAGTGTGTGTGTGTGTGTGTGTGTGTGTGTGTGTGTGTGTGTGTGTGTTTGCGCGCGTGTGCGAGAGAGAGGCGCGATGAACAGTCAGTGTGTGTGTGTGTGTGTGTGTGTGTTTGCGCGCGTGCGAGAGAGATCTCTCGTGCGCGATCGAACAGTGGAAACATACTCCGTCATTTTTTCATACAGGACATCATTAAAACTGCAAAGTGTTTACTGTTTACTTTTGTGTACACTTGCAATAAAACACAACATTGTGCTTTTGTCACACTCTAAACTCTTGTCAAACTGTAACCTACAAATGTTAACAAAAGTTTTTAAAGGTAGTATTATTTTATACGGAAATCAATTATTTATAATTCAGATGAGAATAAAGTTAGGGTTAACTAAAATGAAGGAAAACAAATATATTAATCTGAAAGAGCAAATTAATTTTAAATTAATTCAGGTACAATTACCAAACATATCTCAAGGTCTTTTCATCTTTTTAATAATTTAATTAATAAACTAATTATATAAAACTCCTGTCAGTGCACTACAAATAAACTGGTTCTATGCCTTTATTAATAAAACTTATTTAAAAAATACAAGGCTTAAGACATTTATAAAAATGCCTTCTGCATTTTTGTTTTGCTTTTCACTCCATTGTACCGAAATCGTACCGAACCGTGACGTCTGAACCGAGGTATGAACCGAACCGTGACCTATGTGTACCGTTCCACCCCTAATATAGAATAAAGCAAACCTTAACTTGATTGTTGATGTTCTTATCTAGATGCATGTTAGTGTCCGTACAAAAAATTACTTGCTCTTAATTAAATTAATTAAATTAATTACTCTGTACTATTTTAATGCCTTTCTTCAAAATTATTCAATATTGTTTATTCTGTATTTTATCTAAATTAGGTGTTGTGAACTGGAGTGCATTTTCCAGGCAATACAAGGAAGAGTTCCGGGTGCCGTACTCATTGACTGTGTGCTTGCACTGCGATGCAATATACAACGACTGCCCACCTGGGTATATTGGTGATGGCAGAAGGGGAGTCCTGCGTGGATTTTATTCTGATAAGGAGGTTGAGGGCTATTGCTCGGTTGATTGTTTTTTCAATGATGGAGGGGAATTTCAAGCTTGTGTGTGTGTGTGTGTGTGTGTGTGTGTGTGTGTGTGTGTGTGTGTGTGTGTGTGTGTGTGTGTGTGTGTGTGTGTGTGTGTGTGTGTGTGTGTGTGTGTGTGTGTGTGTGTGTGTGTGTGTGTGTGTGTGCTTGTTTTTGTGATATATGAGGACACAAATGTGTATAATGACATGGGTATTACACTGGTATTACAAATTACACGTGAAATATGAGGACATTGCATGCGTCCTCATATTTCAAACAGCTTAAAAAACATAAAAAACAATATGTTTTTTTTTAAATGTTAAAATCCAGCATGTCTCCTGTAAGGGGTAGGTTTAGGGACAGGGGCAGTGTAGGGGGATAGAATATATAGTTTGTAAAAACCATTACGCCTATGGAATGTCCTCATAAGTCACAAAAACAAACGTGTGTGTGTGTGTGTGTGTGTGTGTGTGTGTGTGTGTGTGTGTGTTGTGTGTTTGTGTTGTGTGTGTGTGTGTGTGTGTGTGTGTGTGTGTGTGTGTGTGTGTGTGTGCGTGTGTGTGTGTGTGTGTGTGTCAAACCCTACATTATGGGGACAAAATGTCCCCACAAAGATAGCAATATCTGAAATCCTTGTCCTTGTGGGGACATTTTTTTGGTCCCCATGAGGAAAACAGCGTATAAATCACACTAAGTGATGTTTTTGGAAAATGTAAAAATGCAGAAAGTTGTGTGTCATGGGTAGGTTTAGGGGTAGGGTTAGTGTAAGGGGATAGAATATACAGTTTGTACAGTATAAAAATCATTATGCCTATGGAGAGTCCCCACAAAGATAGCGGACCAGATGTGTGTGTGTGTCTGTGTACAGATGTATGTGATTAATTGTATGTGTACATATATCTTACACTATTATCTTTGTTTTGAAATAAAAGTTATCACTGTTATGAGTTTGTTTTTTTGAGTTGGCATGCATAATATGGGATACAGAGATTGACAATGTACTGTATGTATTTTTTTTAACTTCAAACTACTTTTTTTGGAATAAAAGTTATAAAAGTTAAAAGTTATAATAACCTATATAATACACAAAAATAAAAAATTATTAACTATGAAAGGGGAATGATTAAAATAAGAAATATATAAGGTGTCATTTATGTTAACAGTGATTTTGTAATTTACACAGTGAAGTGCAACATAATGTGAAAATAAACTTTAAATAAAATACTACACTGATATCATATTGCACTATATATAATATTATATATTATATATATATATATATATATATATATATAAGATACACTTATAAGGAATTTCAGAGTAGGCCTATACTCTGAAATTCCTTATCTTAAATCAGGCATAGTTAAACTATGGATGTACGCTGTACTACTTTTTGCTGCTTTCATTATTACTTTAGAGTTTTTTAAATACATTAACATTTTTTAAAAATATGTCAAATTTGCGTGCGTTTTAAAGGCGCGGGACGTCAAAACACGTGACGTAACCGCGAACGCGCATGCGCTGTCACCGCAATATGGCGCATGCGTGGTAACATACGGGTACGTCACGTTCATACGTGACGTACATACGTGACGTCACCGAGCTACAGTCTGCAGCGAGGAGCATAGACATAATATAATAGACAAGTTTACGCGCCAAATCATGGGCGGCGCCACACGATGGCGTTACTATCCCTCACCCGAATTCAGTGCAGAACTGGGAGGATAACATAACGACGTGGCCCAGCATAACGTACATTTGCTCCTACTTCGTGCAATCCATGGCCGTTTTGCCGGACGGGTGCGCGCACGCCAATCTGAAAGCCTCCGAGTCAGAGGCATATCAATATCTGCACAGGAAAGTCGGTTGTGTGTGTCATGTCATACACACATGATCGTTTTGTGTATCCGAAAGCAAATGTAGAGCCTAGCCTTATTTAGATCATGCCAACAGATGTCCATTGTTTACATAATGCATAATTTACATTAGGCTATCTCTTTATGCTGTGCTATATATTATTAGTGTGCCTGTACTGTTTGAGAGAAAATAAAGTTTGATGTATTTTCATTTCATTTAATTATTGCAATGAACTACGATCATGAAAGATATGCCTTATGTTCCTTACTGTACGTTCACACCGCCGCCGAAGCTCTGGCCGCCCTGTCGAGGACGCTTGTCTAAAGTACGGGGAAGCTTGTTGACGCTCTGGCGTAGCAGCATTATGTTCGAGAGAAGAGAAGTGTCACAAAACCGGCGCCTCCGTGTCCTAATTTGTCTACTAGCCTATATTTGCTTTTATTTAGGACTATTAATCCAGGCAACTTGTTGATTAAAATTAAGATACAATTTATGCAAAACGAAATTCACTTTAAAGAAAGGCTTTCTACAAAACTTAAGTGGTCAAAATTATGTCTGACCCACTCCAAATGTTTTTCGATGCGGTTCCCTTCTCATATATTTAACATGAAATAAATAAAAAAAACATTATATTATTTAAATATATGAAACGTATGTTTAAGTTTTTTAACTTATTTAGAGTGCTACAATGTCTTTTAACACAGTTCATCATTCATAGTAAGCTCATACTGTACATAAATAACACTGAATGAATTAATTGTTTTGAGGAAACTAAACAAATGGCTTCAATAAGAAAGATTGCGTATTTAATCCTAACAGGTATTAAAAATTAAAATACAAAAGCAGCCCACACAATTACACCACTGTGAACATTTCCATATCATATAAAAATACAATGCATGCAGTATTTGTTGTGTTTATCTGTATTTAATGAACATGATGTCTGGGTGTTGGTAGACAGGAACACAAGGCAATATTCTAAAGATTCAGCCAGTTCAGTCGGTGTCAGGCTTGCGAAAAAATGTAAACAATGGAGCGCATCGACATTCAACCTCTTCGTAGCTGGATTGTGGTCGTAGCACTCTCTATCTAACCACTCGTTCAGGTGCTTTCTAGAGTGTTTGCAACCAACTACCGAACACGTCGTTCCCGAACAACTTTTATTCATGTTGTAAGTTAATTGTTATCCTCTTTGTCACTGCGATATAAGTGCTTTGTCGGCACAACGGAGCTAGGTAGCATAACCAGCCCGCCAGAACGGAAGTGGGTTGCATAAACGGGAGGAGTTTAGGATGTAGAGCGGAAACGGCTCAAAAACTTGTAACAATAGACGCCCTATTGGCCGCTGGAGCGCACGTCAACGGCGCCGCCATATTGGGGATGGCAACTTTCCCATACCTCTCATACTGGGAATTGAGAAAAATGCCTGTTTTGTGCGCTGCTTGGGGCTGTACAAGTCGCCACACAATTGAAAACCGCTTCCGAGGAATTATCTTTCACAGGCAAGACTGAACGTTTGTTTTTGGTTGTATTTGGTCATGATTTAATTAGTAATAGTAACGTTCAGAGGATAAATTTAAAAATACTACTGTTATTGTGTCACGAAATGTAGTTTTAAAGGTGCAGTGTGTAGCTTTTTGGCGACATCTAGCGGTTCGTTTGCGAGTTTACACTAAGGGCTCAGCCCACTGCTCACCCCTCCCTTTCGAAGAAGCTACGGTGGCTAAAACGGGACAAACATCGTCGTAGTGAGCCAGAGTAAAACAAGCCACAGCTAACATGGAGTACCACAGTCCATTATAAACCACATCATGGATAAAGTTTACAAAGCCATAGTCAGGTGAGGATCAAGGGTCTTAATACATAATATAATAATATTGGTCTGAGCTGTCGACACGACAGATCTCGTCACAGTTGTTGTAAATAATAGTAATCAGCTGATTGTCTCACGAACGTAACCAGCACATTCTCCCCACATAGCAAACCCATAATACAGCGAGGGAGTAGAACCACATGAAACTATGCAACTATAGATTTTTTCTAACAGGGTAGTAAAAGTTTAGCTGGCTAATATGAGCTGTTACTGTGGCTGAGCTGGTTAAAGCCTTGTTTATACTCGACGCGTCCGCATGAGCCCAAAGGTGCGTGCGGCAAAAATGATGTGATTGTAATAACAGCACGCGTGCCTCCGCATCCCAATAGACACCACTTACTACACACAATAGGCTTTTTTCTCTGATTTTGGAAACTCGATCGACTTAAAATGCTTCCAAGATCGACGGGTTGGTGATTCCTGTAACTGTTTTCCGGTCAATGACAAGAGTAGCCTACTAATCAGCTGTCTCACGAACGTAACCAGCACATTTATCCCCACATAGCAAAGCCATAACACAGCGAGGGTGAAGAATTAAGTTACATGAAACAATCCAACTACATATTTACACCACTGACAAGGGAAAACACTCACGGTGTTTATGACTAGCTTCTTCTAGCTTTCTGCGGCTTCTCTTTCAAGGTAGTGACGGAACGCGCTCTGTAACGCTGTTTGTTCGCTGTCGGCTACGGTAGAAATATGATGTCATAATATGGCGGCCTTCATAGAAGGGCATTCCCGCGCTTATGTAGATATAAATGCCTAATTCTAAGGTAATAAAAACATTACAGTTTATTAAGTAAGTTCTTTATACACAACTGAACACATAGTTATGGATGTCATATTGCATTTCTGTTAATAAATAGTCAAAAATGTTACACACTGCACCTTGAATAGTTTTTCAGTCGACAATGTAGTTGTTTAAAGCTTAAATATGTGGTTTGTTGATAAAGATAGCGCCTATTTAAAAATTTGATCTGACGGTTTCGGAGTTGTGAGATGCGATCACCGGGCGCCAGCGCTCATTAAGCCCGCAGAGGATAGCCTTACCTCGGCCATGTGCGTCTGAAGTTTGCCGCCGGCTCGGATGTCTCTTGTCTAGTGGTTAAACATGAGATATAATTCGTCTTGTGTATATCTAACGGGCGATCTTTGGTCTCATTAATCTATAAATGGTTCCCTGGTAAATCGTTTTGGCTGAGGGCAAAGTGAAGTTTCATAACTTTATATTTAGGCTTTTTTAACGTTGTATCCTGCTGTATGTTTGACTGAAGCTACTTATGTTATAATGGCTATTACTGATCAATAAAACTGAAATTTAACAAAAAGAGTTAAATATTAAATATAAGTCACTATTTAACTTATTTTTTTATTGTGTATATTCTGTAATTGATATTTCTTATTCTATTGCTATTATTATAGTATTATTAATAAACCCTATGCTATTATCAATATTTTTATGATTGTATTATTGTATGATATTATATAATTATACTATTCATTACCATTTTATTTGCTGTATACTATTTGTTTATTTTATTGACTAAACTATTTACTATTACTTCTCACAAATGTTATATTTACTGCATTGCACAGTAGTTGTACCATAACATATGTATTAGCATGGATCCATCAGTTATCTTTGTTATTGCTCAAATCTGGTCAATCACAGGAAATGCTTTTTCCACAATAAGAAAACTTAAATTATATCTCAGTATGGGGGTCTTCATCATTCTTATCCAAGAATAAAAAGCCAGATACATGACAAGCCTGAGCTTTGACCATTCTTTATTAAAAACAAATATTTTACAAGTGTAACTATTGAGATTTTAAATAACTAGAGATGGAACTTTTTGTACACCACATACAAACCACTGAAATCGGTTGATAAATATAAAAACAGTTTTTGTTTTTATCCAGAAAAAAACGCAGCTCACCCTTGATTACAGCATTACAGTGCAGTCTTGGCCTCCGCAAAATGGCGGACCCGTTGACGTATCGCAGCAACGTTCCAAAGCGGCCAATAGGGCGTCTATGTATTATATTATGTCTATGACATAGACGCCCTATTGGCCGCTGGAGCGCACGTCAACGGCGCCGCCATATTGGGGATGGCAACTTTCCCATACCTCTCATACTGGGAATGAGAAAAATGCCTGTTTTGTGCGCTGCTTGGGGCTGTACAAATCGCCACACAATTGAAAAAAGCTTTCGAGGAATTATCTTTCACAGGCAAGAATGAACGTTTGTTTTTGGTTGTATTTGGTCATTATTTAATTAGTAATAGTAACGTTCAGAGGATAAATTAAAAAATACTACTGTTATTGTGTCACGAAATGTAGTTTTAATAGTTTTTCAGTCGACAATGTAGTTGTTTAAAGCTTAAATATGTGGTTTGTTTATAAAGATAGCGCCTATTTAAAAATTTGATCTGACGGTTTCGGAGTTGTACGACGCGATCACCGGGCGCTCGGCGATCATTAAGCCCGCAGAGGACAGCCTTACCTCGGCCAGAGCGTCTGAAGTTTGCCGCCGGCTCGGATGCCTCTAGTCTAGTGATTAAACATGAGATATTATTCGTCTTGTGTATATCTAACGGGCGATCTTTGGTCTCATTAATCTATAAATGGTTCCCTGGTAAATCGTTTTGGCTGAGGGCAAAGTGAAGTTTCATAACTTTATATTTAGGCTTTTTTAACGTTGTATCCTGCTGTATGTTTGACTGAAGCTACTTCTGTTATAATGGCTATTACTGATCAATAAAACTGAAATTTAACAAAAAGAGTTAAATATTAAATATAAGTCACTATTTAACTTATTTTTTAAATTATTTATTGTGTATATTCTGTAATTGATATTTCTTATTCTATTGCTATTATTATAGTATTATTAATAAACCATATGCTATTATCAATATTTTTGTGATTGTATTATTGTATGATATTATATAATTATACTATTCATTACTATTTTATTTGCTGTATACTATTTGTTTATGTTATTGACTAAACTATTTACTATTACTTCTCACAAATGTTAGTTGTACCATAACATATGTATTAGCATGGATCCATCAGTTATCTTTGTTATTGCTCCAATCTGGTCAATCACAGAAAATGCTTTTTCCACAATAAGAAAACTTAAATTATATCTCAGTATGGGGGTCTTCATCATTCTTATCCAAGAATAAAAAGCCAGATACATGACAAGTCTGAGCTTTGACCATTCTTTATTAAAACAAATATTTTACAAGTGTAACTATTGAGATTTTAAATAACTAGAGATGGAACTTTTTGTACACCACATACAAACCACTGAAATCGGTTGATAAATATAAAAACAGTTTTTGTTTTTATCCAGAAAAAAACGCAGCTCACCCTTGATTACAGTGCAGTCTTGCCCTCCGCAAAATGGCGGACCCGTTGACGTATCGCAGCAACGTTCCAAAGCGGCCAATAGGGCGTCTATGTATTATATTATGTCTATGGCGAGGAGTACTTGGTTTCATTTGGGACAGGGCCTGAGAACCCGTATGCATTCGTCAGAGTTGTGGGCGGGGCTATGGCGCTTACGGTAATAGAACTTTCGATTTGGAATCTCGTTAAACATGTGATTTAAAGGATTGCACTGATTATAAGGATTATACTGATTCAGCGGCGTTTGAATTCTAGAACGCTGCTACATGTATTGAGATATCTAAACTAGAAAGAATAGGCTATAATAGATTAGTTGACAGCGTCAGAGTGAGTCGGCACGCACCACTGCCAGATATATGTCCGTTTTCCAGAAGCAGGGAGAGTCCCGCTGCAATAAATAGTCGTTATCACTAGTTAGTAGATCAGTCTGATATATAACTATCGCGAAGGTGGCTAGCCTACTATTATTTGCGTCTTCTTTTTTCTGTAACATTGTCAGACTTTGAAACGTAGGCTAACTTCCGTGTTTTACAAGTAGGTCCAGACGTGCAAAAGTGACTTCAAAAAAAAATAAAAAAAATCAAGAATGGGTCATTCACAGAGCGGGAACATTCATTTTACTTCGAGATACTTTGAACCCAGATCAGACTCAGTAAGTTTTTGTAGCAGATGACCATGCTCGGACTAACTAACAGCAGCCATGTGCCACAGTTGGATCTAAATTGAAAGGTAATCTTTCTTTCTCTGTCAGTGCACAGGTCAGCATGTTCCTCTAGTTGTGGTTGAGGAGATCCTACTGAACCTGCCTGAACATCAGGTGGTGCGAGTCTGTCGGCTGGTGTGTCGTGAGTGGAAGGAGCTGGTGGACAGTGCTGCACACTGGAGAGAGCGCTGCCGGAGAGAGGGGATCCAGCCCTGGGATGCTTCCAGACCCCCAAAGGACTGGCGCATGTTTTACTTTATAACTAAGAAACGACGGAACTTGCTCAAGAATCCAAGAGCAGAAGGTGAGCCACTGAACTAAAAATAAGTAATGTTTCAATAAAGCAGTGCACTTCGTATTCTGGGCTGTTTCCCAGAAGCATCTTCAACTTAATCTGACCATGAGACCAATAGTTTTTACGATCTGTAGGCTTAGGATGCTTTTTTGGAAACACAGACCTGGCTGCAACCTTGTATGTTTGCAACAAGGCAGCACTGTATTGATATTCCTCGACAATTCTATTTTTGTCTCAACGTGTTCAAACGGTTAGTTTTGTAGTTTCAGCTTGTATACTATTTTTCTGAACAGATGTATAGACATCTTCCACTTTGCTCCATCCTCCACCAGCAGATTGTAAATAGTTACATATCAGTTATTGGTTGATATTGGAGAATTTTTTTTTTAAATTATCAGTATTGGTCGATATCAGCAGCTATTTGATTTTCATTTCCTATATTATCTTTTACCTTTGCAGTCATCTAACTCTCAATTAAAGTTATTTTAAAAAACACTAATAATTTAATAACACTGTTAAAACTTACAAACTTACAAGAGGGACCTAATAAGTCCTAAAAAAGTATTTACTCAGGTTTAAATGATTCCCAGCCCCCTTTGTCTAAGACAATATTCAAAAACTCTTATATCTATAGGCTTATATGAACCTCTGGTACTTGTGTTGTAATAAAAAATAAAATTAAACATTAAAGTAACACCAGGTAGCTTTTGCTCTCGGGGTCCCCCTACTGTTGGTAAACAGTATTGTCCTCTACTACTGTCGTAAACTGTCATCCTACATGCACGTGCATTTGTTGACTACCATGATAGCCCTGAACACTGTAGGAGGAGGTCACATGCAGGTGTTCTGCTTGCGTCACGTGTGAAATGTCTTCATCCCAGGTACAGTGGCATATATTTCAGCATGTCATATGAATATAATTTCATGGGTTTTATTTATTTTTTCTAACAACAAATGATCGCGATGCTCATGTTTACAAGCCAGCGTCATTATAGTAGCCTAGTCTATTGGTTACCGTTTTACTGAATCTATATGATACTTCAATGCAATGTTTGAGTGGTAGATAATAACCATATATCGTCAATATTATAATATCAAGCTATATTATTATATCAATAATGCGCGCGCGTGCGTATTAATGCGTAGGCTACTCTAGCACACACATAAGGTCTCTCGCGCTCTCCTTCTCTCTATCGTGCGCGTGTGTAATTAATGCGTACTCTAGCACACACACGCAAGGTCTCTCGCTCTCTCTCTCTCTGTCATGCGCATATTCAACGAAACCTATAATATATATATATATATATATAAACAATGAAATACGGGACAAAACATGATTTTTTTCATAATAAGTCGGGACACTAAAATTAGAGTTGAAACCCGAAGTTTAAAAGTACGATTAAAAACGCTACAGACCCCGTCAGCCTATGGCAGACGTGTCATTCAACCTATTGTAAGTCGATGTACCATCACAAGAGACATGGAAATATATTATGAAGGTTGAAAAGTTACCCGGTGCTGCTTTAACACTATTCGTTTGCCACTAATGTCACTTGCTCCATTTATGTAACATTCTCCTCTCTGGTGGTCTGATTAGATGAGTTCAATGGATGGAATCTTGTACAGAATGGTGGTGACCGCTGGGCAGTAGAAGATATTTCTGCAAAAATCTCAAATAACACAGTTCCAAAATGCTTTGTCACCTCTTACATGTAAGTTTGATGTGACTGTTCTTTATTTGCATTAAAATACAATTTTCATTCAGTTTAACCAACATGACAATAGATGAGTCTGAGGCCTTCTTTGACATCTGTAAACTTTGTCCTCAGGTTGTGTTTGAAGCAACAGCTGATTGATTTGAAGAAAGAAGGTTATAATGGTGCTTTCATGGATCAACAGCAACCTCCTATCAAAATATCAGACTGGTGAGTGTTTGTTCAAACTCTCAAGTTATGTTACATATCAGTGGTTTATTTATTATACCAGTTAAAGTATAATAAGCAAATATTTTGTCTGCTGCAGGTATGCCCAGCGCTGTGATTGTGGGAGTGAGTATCAGATGTGTGTAGAGTTGCTTGATCAGAAAAAGAAACCCATCTATACCTTTGAGCCTGAACCAGTTTTCTTTGAACAGTGGAATGATACTCGGTGGTGTGAAGTAAGTAGAGGAAAAGAAAAAACAATCAAATTGAATCAAATAATTGTCATTCTCACTATATATTTGTAAAATTATTTCAGATGACACACGTCTTTAAGGATTATGGACCTGGAGTTCGTTTTATCCGTTTCACTCACGGTGGGAAGGATACACAGTTCTGGGCAGGCTGGTATGGAATACGGGTCACTAATAGTAGCGTGGAGATCTGTCCAGAAATGTAGGGTTAGAGTCTACCTTATTCGAGTACATAAGAGCTGAGTCGAGTCCGAGTCCAACTAAATATTATTCCATGTGGCTTGTTTAAGCATGTTTTTTGATTTCACATCATCTCATTAATAGTATCCTGCTGAGCAAACTAAAAGTTGCCATGTAGGCTAATGGAAGTAATGGCCGACTTGACTTCTGAATTGCAACATTTCCGAGTGACGGCTTTTCTGATGTGAAAAACTATAGAGCGAGACTTATCATCGATTTAAATTCAACTGGTAACTAACCATGTTACTTTAGTGAATGGAAACAGCGTATTGGGATCTGAAAAGACGAAAATACATTCGGGTGTATGCGCCATTTCAGACACTGTGCAAGTACCCAATTCAGTTATCTTTCACGTCTTATTGAGTTTGAACAATTGAAAATCACTTTGTTTAAACTACAATACCTAAAAACACATGCAAATGATAGATTTTCGTGATGATGCAGTACTGACACAGTCACGAATTTCAACGACAGCACTGGACTTAGATGCACTCGGAAATATTTTTCGAGTCCCAAAGGCTTGAGTCAGAGTCAAGTCAGAGTAAAAATGCTTTAGAGTCTGTAACAAGTGCAAGCTGGACTCGAGTACCCCAACTGTTTGAATTTGTTCTGTTATGAGAAACGCTGTTCTATGTAATCGTGAACTTAAAAAAGCCTTAAGAGTGCTAATAAGTGCTTCTCTAAATGTTGTACATGATTTGAAGATTGTTGTATATGATTTGAAGATTGTCATAATCATTCTGTATTTGTATTTATTTTTGAACAATATGTAAATGAGTATTTAGCTGTTTATATTCAAAAAGGCCTCTTGGTCCTCCTTTCTTAATTACCAATGCTTTATTATTATCATCTCCCAAACACTGTGTTGCAGTGAGACTGAGTACCTTAAAGGAGTAGATCACTTTAAAAAAACCTTTTGCTGATAATTTACTCACCCCCATGTCATCCAAGATGTCCACGTCTTTCTTTCTTCAGTCGAAAAGAAATTAAGTTTTTTGATGAAAACATTCCAGGATTTTCTCCATATAATGGACTTCATTGGGAGCCAAACGGTTCAAGGGCCAAAAGACAGTTTCAGTGCAGCTTCAAATGGCTTTAAACGATATCAGACGATGAATAAGGGTCTTATCTAGCGAAACCATTGGTCATTTAAAAAATAAATAAAGTTTAAGCACAAATGCTCGCCTTTCTCTGTTCTGTGATGAGCGTTCGTGACTGTCCTGTTCGAACTCGTTCATCAAAATTAACAAATCTTTTTTCGATTCATGACTCGAAGGGTCCTAGATAAGACCCTTATTCATCGTCTGGAGTCGTTTAAAGCCATTTGAAGCTGCACTGAAACTCTCTTTTGGACCTTGAACCGTTTGGCTCCCAATGAAGTCCATTATATGGAGAAAATCCTGGAATGTTTTCATCAAAAACCTTAATTTCTTTTCGACTGAAGAAAGAAAGACGTGGACATCTTGGATGACATGGGGGTGAGTAAATTATCAGCAAAAGTTTTTTTTAAAGTGAACTACTCCTTTAAGCACGCATTCATGTTTAAGGAGGGCCTTCATTAAGAACTTGAGTTTCAGACATGTTTCCATAACATGAATTTATCTCTAATAAAAATAATAGATTGTTACATTTATATAGTGCCTTTCACAGCACTCAAATTGCTTTACATAGATGGGGGGGAATCTCCTCAACCACCAATGTGCAGCATCCTTCTGGATGATGCGATGGCAGCCATATTTTGCCAGAACACCCACCACACACCAGCTTATTGGTGGAGAGGAGACTTAGTGATGAAGCCAATCAGTATATGTGGATGATTAGGAGGCCATGATGACAGAGGCCAATGAGCAAATTTGGCCAGGATGCCGGGGTTACACCCCTACTCTTTTTTTCGAAGAACATCCTTGGATTTTTAATTACCGCAGACGTCTCATCCGAAGGACAGTGCTTGTTACAGTATAGTGTCCCCTTCACTATACTAGGGTGTTAGGACCCACACAGACCACGGGATGAGCACCCCCTGCAGCAGAAACCAGTTTTTTTCCAGAAGGTCTCCCATCCATGTACTGACCAGGCTTAACCCTGCTTAATTTCAGTGGGCAACCAGTCTTGGGCTACAAGACCACATTGTTAATATTGAATTGAATATGTATAATTGCATATATAAATGTATCCTGCCTCCGCCCTCCTACGCACTTCCGCTCAATTTCATTTTCCTTCAGTACTACGTCTGGGATTGTGCTGTAGACTTTGGTTTCCAGAAATCAATTTTTTGTAGGACCAATCAGCGAACAGAGGGAGTGGCTGGGAACGATGACGTTGATGTCGACTCGTGCGTTATTTTGAGTTGTAGTTGAAAATAAGAAAGATGCGAGCGAAGCCATTCGGTCCGTTGTGGCAACGCTGCCGAATATCAAGAAGTTAAAGCCGGAGCAAGAACAATCTTTGCTTAGTTTTGTTGTTGGCCATCCTCCCACGGGATTCGGGAAAAGACATACGTCACGACCAAACGTTAGCGATTGGTTATGGCAGATTGAGTGACTCTGGGCAGATCCAATAGTTTTAGACTTCAATAGAGTACCCGCCTACAAGGAAGTTAACTTTTGTCAATGGAGCGGTGCCAGACTCTCTGTACAAATGAAATGTACGAGAGTCTGGTAGAACCAGGCTAATATAAATGTAGCAGCGGGAAAGACATATCACCGCCTTAATTTCTGTCATGTGACCAATTATTATTAATTTTTTAAAGGGTCATGTTTGACAAAAAAGAAAAGGTGATTTTTGTCCGTTTCCCTCAATGCCAAAGTTTATCCTAGTCAGTAAAAATATATGACATACATTTTGGTAAAAAAAAAAAAAAGTATTTTTGTTCAAACAAAACCATGTAGGCCTATATTTTTGAAATACTCTGAAACACAGGTTTATGTATTTTCTTAAAGAAAGTGTGAATAATGTGCAGCACAAGCTTACTGTATAAATAATTTTTTTAAATACAAATTTCTCAGATATTACTCAATGACTCAACTTGACCTACCACAACTTAGCCCTAACGTGGGACACAGTGTTACATTGTTTTAAAGAAGTCATATCCATATGATTCTATAACATCATCTAAATTCAACTCATGACAGACCATGACATCCACACATATAAATTGGCCTATTTTACTCCTATTTACTTTACATTTATCCTCTTCTTATTTGACAACTTAAAAAAAACTGGCACATATTACCCCACTCTAGCCTACCATATTAACATTTTTGTTAAAGGAGTAGTTCACTTTTAAAATGAAAATTCTGTCATCATATACTCACCCTCATGTTGTTTCAAACCTGTATGAATTTCTTTCTTCTGCTGAACAGAAAGGAAGATATTTAGAAGAATGTCAGTAACCAGGCAGTTTCTGGTTCCAGGCAGTTTCTGGT
Organism: Chrosomus eos; assembly: GCA_036326025.1. NCBI lineage: Eukaryota > Metazoa > Chordata > Actinopteri > Cypriniformes > Leuciscidae > Chrosomus > Chrosomus eos. Next base: position 24,225,002 of record CM070837.1, on the reverse strand, counting down.
ATATTTTTTTCCTACTATGGAAGTCAATGGGAACCAGAAACTGCCTGGTTACTGACATTCTTCTAAATATCTTCCTTTCTGTTCAGCAGAAGAAAGAAATTCATACAGGTTTGAAACAACATGAGGGTGAGTATATGATGACAGAATTTTCATTTTAAAAGTGAACTTCTCCTTTAAGAAGAGTGTTTTAGTATCACAAAAGAGAGTTGTATGTGTAAAAGCTGCACACATATCCAATCATGTGACATGAGCACCATGGTATATAATGGGGGGAAAAACTTGAGTAAAAGCTATTATTACTTTCCTGATAAAAAAGTCTGATAAAGATAAAATTTTCTGTTTTCATCTTCGCCCAGATTCATCTTTGATTATGTTGCTGTGTCCAGTTCATAAAATAACACATTTGCATGTCTTCTGGGACGCTCGGGGCTCTAAAGCTGTTAATATCGCCTCTTCAAATACGTTCTTCAGTCCTTTCTGTAATGATGGGAAAAAGGGAATCTCTTTGTTATGCTAACAAAGTAAAAGCATGGCTTTAGAAACAGAACATACCCGACAAGCATACCCACCTGCGTTAGCGCAGAGCATTCAACATATTTCACAGCCTTTAAGTCTTTGGCTAGTTTTTGAGCTGTCTCTGGGTTGATTGGCTTTTGTTTGTTTTTTGCAAGCCTTGCAATAGTTATAGGATCGTCTCTTAGGTCAATCTGCGTTCCAACCAGCAGAAAGGGGGTTTTCGGGGAGTAATAGGTTATCTCAGGCACCCACTGTATTTTAAATGAATTGTTGTTAGCAAAAAAAGAAATGATTCCACATTATTGACAGATCACTGACAGACTCACCTTTTCTTTCACATTTTCAAATGAGGAAAGAGAAACGACAGAGAAACAAATTAAGAAGACATCTGTTTGGGGATAGCTTAGGGGCCGTAATTGATCCTGACCTACAAAATATTAAAATATTTAGGTTTGTGAGTTTTGCAAATTGTGTTCATATGAAATCTGTGTAAGGTATTTCCCACACTGTATTATAAATTGATAGATTAATTTCATTATTATCATATACCTGCAGCATCAAACAATCTAATAGAATATGGTTCACCACCAATCATTACAGTCACAGCTTGGCTGTCAAACACCTGAAAAAGAACATGACAAAGCAACTGAATTGACACTACCTTGACAGGATTATTTCCATGAGTATTGCAACTGATGGGATTTAACAGTCTATTCAGCTATCATCACTGATAATGGCTACAAAGGTTGTATTTTTCTTTTTCAAGCTGGTAGAGAGGAACATATCAATCAGAGCAATAGTACTGCATACATAATTGGAAAAAACAACAATCATCCTTTCCTTACTGTCGGTTCTGATGGGAACTTGTTTGTAAATGAACCCAAAAGGCAGGTTTTACCCACGGCACCATCTCCAACCACCATACATTTAATTGTGGACATCGCTGTTGTCACAAGTTGCTTTCCAGCATCTGGCATCAAAGAATCTGTAATTCATAACAAAGGCTATTCAATTTACAGAGGGGCTTAGGATACTTACATGCCAATAGAGAGAAAAGGGGCAGTTTCGATTGTGAATTTGTGCCGCCTATAAAATAAAGTAAAAAGACATCTTGGTATAATTTCTTGAATTCATAAGCCATACGTTTTTTTCTTCCTTCTTCCACAAATGCTCTGCTAAGACACAAAATAATTGTCTGGATAGTTAGTTTTATTCTATAATCTATATGCAACAGGTGGATTATTTTCAAAATATTGAGACAAACAACTATAATCAGTCAGTAAAAGTAATCGTCACTTTTCAGTGATCAAGTATTTAAGAAACCTCAAAGAAAAGACTTCCAAAAGGATTTACTGTTATTCTCCACTTTTTTGTTAAATATATGAATTAGTCAACCCAGGGACCTAAAATATCTAACATGAAAAGCATAAACATAACATTATATAATGATTTAAAATATAATTTGTTAGGGATGTCAGGACTGTTTCACATATTTTCCCATGCCATCAGGCTGAAAATATTGGGTTTAATGTATTTTAGTCTGACCAGCATGTTTTGAGATGCTATTTATGTCTTTTTTTAGAAAATAATATATTATAAGAATGTCACAGGTGTTACTATTCTTTTATGAATATAAATAACTTTCAATTAATAAAATAAAAACAGTAAAGTTGTATTTTATTAGTAATTATTCCAGAATGCTAATAAATACTTACCATCAGTTTTTAGTCTAGAAAACTGGTCTTAACTTAAAACTTCTAACATTGTTTTAAGTTGCGAACATTTTGATAATGACACACGTAACGGGGTGAAACAAACAAAAGCATGACTTCTAAATTAAACGTCTTCATTAAAAACTCTTAAAACATAGCACGTGTAATACAAGTTTACACAATTGCTAGTTTGCAATACGAATTTTGACATTACGATAGATACCTAGTTTCATAACAGCCTGACGAAACATGTTTAAACAACAGATAAACTCTGTTAACTATGTAAACATTTAACACATGGTACTGCTCTTTACTTCTACTACAAGCATTGTAAACTAATCATACAACGGTGCTGTCCATCCAAAACAGGACTCTACCAATCACACTTCAAAATAAAAGTCTCTTTTCTCATGTCATGTAAAGCCTTAGCAAGTAACTCGATTTAAGACGAAAATACCATCCGAATAAGTTAACTATTGTATTATTAATTATGTGGTAATTGTAATGAAATGCAAAATCATTGATAGAAAGGTCAAAAGAAAACCAGGATTTTAGCAAAAATCCGACCGAAAACTGAGGTAAAAAAAAAAAAAAAAGTTCCATGGTGAATTCCCCCCATGGGTATCCCCCTGTTATCTGACATTTGATACTTGCTTAGACATCATAGTGACCATTTCCATTAAATGAACATATTTAATATAAATACACCAACAATCTACTTGTACACAAGTACAAAAAAAATACACAGAAAAAATAAATAAAATTCTGGGGGAAACCAGCTCAAATTAATTAAATTACAGCCTGGATAAATGAGAAGTTCATTTTTGATCACTGGTCAACCCTCATTTCAGTTCTCAATAATACAAAGCTCCACAATGTCTATTCTCTTGTCACTTCACAGAGCACTACACACATTTACTAGGTTTATTACTTTTTAAAGACAACAAAAAAAAAATAACAAACTGTTGTTTCTCTGAGTCTTTTTACTCTGAAAGAGAAACATGAAAAGTGCATCATAAACTTCATTCATTTCAAGAGAACTTGGTCACAAGCAAAGTAATCCTTTAGTGGTGCTAAAAGATGTCTTATGACAGGGACACTCCAGGACTTCCCCAGCACTCTCTGCCTCTGCATACGCCCCATATTTTTCACGTCTGTGTAATGCTTTGGAAATCCAAATATCCTGTCAAAGTGCAAGTGAAGAGTGCATGAACATGAATCAAATTCATATTTGTGACTAAATTTGAAAAGAATGTAAAACTGAAAGGATAGAATAAGTAAAAGTTACTTCTCCAATTCAGTGATCCACAGACTGTCATCTTTTCCATTCATGATGATGGGGTAATGCCTGTCATCAACGCCTGGTTTCTGTATGTTTGGTCGTGTAGTGATAGTGCGAACTTTTTTATACTGCAAAATGGTAGATTACATTGTGTCAGTGTTGTCCATGTGAGTTCTGACGCTGTTAAGTGTAACGGGATCATTAAAATATCTTTGGCTGGAAAAATGACCAACCTTTGCCGTGCGGCCAGCCTCCAGACATTCCTGAAGACTGAGTTTATCTTTCTGAGATGCTGTCATTGGTCTAATCAAAACAGAACAAAACACTTACCCCTAGTTTCACAGACAAGGCTTAAACTAGTCCCAGACTAAAATGCATGTTTGAGCGGTTTAAAACGAATGCAACTTGCACTTACATATTTTAAGATCTGTCAGTGCTATTGTTTTGTCTCAAGATGCACACTAGTAATTAGAGATGCACCGATACTAAATGTCTCTGCCGATACCAATAGCTGATTATTCAGAATGAGCTGAAGCCGATAGTTTGATTTTTCTTAAAAAAATATATTTTTTCAAAAAAATAATATTTTTTTGTATATATATTAGTGCTGTCAGTTAAACGCGTTATTAACGGCGTTAACACAAACCCATTTTAACGGCGTTAATTTTTTTATCGCGAGATTAACATTCTTTTGGCCTAGCAAACTTTACTAGTTGTTGCAACAGCATGTGAAAAAAAACTACAAAGTTAGAAAAATAACACCACCACACCGGATAGCTAGATCGGAAACAAAACAACAGGCACGCCGGACACACTTGTTTGGGCTTGCGCACAGGCCAAATAGTAATAGGCTAACGTTACGTTTTGAGTGCTTTTTATAACATGTTTGCAGCGTTGAGCGATGTAGCCAATCACAGACATATTTTGATTTCTTGAACGCAATGGCCAATCAGAAGCATTTAAGATAGACTCCCCTCACCGCTCAAAACTGACTTTTTGTTCAGAGCTGAATTCTGTATGCTGGCAAATCCTCTAATTATAACAAACAAAGTGTATGAAAGATTCATTGTGCAGTCAGCTTCATTGATGATAACAGGGATGTGTGAGATCGCGATGAACTGATGTCTGCTTTTTAGGAATTATTAAGTCATGCCAAACCATACACACAGAAGCTGCTTGCTTTTATTTTATAACAGTGAGAGAAGCGCATTAAAATTAGAAAAAAATAATGGGACAAAGATAAATCAAGGAACATTTAGAATAGATAAAAATGTGCGATTAATCGCGAGTTAACTATGACATTAATGCGATTAAATATTTTAATCATTTGACAGCACTAATATATATATACACATCACAGATAATGCTGCAAACTATACAGGGAACCCTCTAATTTGGTACACTATAATATTAGAGGTTAAAATTAACAACAGAGCTATTATATTCAACTGATATTTATTTCCAGATATAATATTCGCTCTTAAATAAAAGCTGAAATGCTTGTATACAACTCAGTTCCACATAAGGTAGGTTTCATAAACACATCTTCATGGCAAATGTATTCAAACATCCATAATTAACAGTAAAGAAGCTCTACTCTAGTGTTTTTATAGCGAACTAACGAACACTGGTTAACTTTCCTGAGATAAATGCAACATTAAGTGATATTGTTCACACACACACACACACACACACACACACACACACACACACACACACACACACACACACACACACACTACTCCTTGAACTGAGGCGCTACAGTGATCGGTCACATCACATTTAAGAGCATCAAAATGCCATTTATTGTTTGAATTTCATGAGAAAAATGTACATAATTTGAAAGCTGAGATTTTGTTTCTTATCAGAAGTAACCTAAACTAAACTAATACATACTTAACACAGTTGTATTTATCAGCGGGAAAAAAATTAAGTGGGTGTGGTAGTCGTATGAATATAACTGACTCACCTGTTCATGCCAGGTATGTTCCCCCAGAAGTATCTTGCTCTGTGAGCTGGACTCACTTTCACAGCATCAACAAGCACAGGGTTACACTAAAACACACACACACAATGTGACTAGAAAAGATTGAAAATGCAAGGCCATTATTAGTGAAAAATATTTGAACATGAACACATTTTTTTAAATTTACAAGAATCTGCAGAGGGTATTTCACACCTAACAGGTTCAAACATCAATACCACAAAACAAAAATCACACTTACTTCCAGAAAGCGGCAAATGTCCGCTTTAACCTTGGTTTCCATTGACACCACATTCTCAAACAGCCAGAAGAACGGCCGTGGGTCGTCCTCCTTCGGCTTCATAACATTCAGAAGCCGATAATATTCGAAAAAGAGCCGCCCAGTGCCCTCTGCAGAGTAAAGAGAATCTCAGATGAAATAAATGATGTGTTTTAACATGAGACCAGGTGTTGAGACTGCTCAGCAGTTTGAAAAAATCCTCCTATTTGATGCATGAACCATGCGTTCATTTAGAATATCCAGACTGAATATTGGAAAAAGGTTGGCAAACATGGGTAATCTGACTCAATGAAGTTGCAAAAAGCCAGGAAGATTATAGTTTGCCAGATCAAGAAAGTGCTTCTCATTTTGTGTGCAACATGCATCAGACATGTCTTACCAAACAAGCCCTTTCGGCTAGGATTGGCTGTGCACAAGTCATTACATGGACTTCCACCGATGAGAAGATCAAACGGACCCCATTTCTCAATCTAAACAATGAAAGAGGAAAAGAATGAACAGATTCTTCATCGAATGTGTAATTAAATCTCAGTGCAATTGTACTGCGAGGTTTTAACAATTATCAACAGAAATCAAACAATATTATCTTGCATACATGCTCTTTTGTAATGTTCTTAACATCATCCACATGAGTGATTTTTCCATCATGGTTGACCATGGAGACGGTAATGGACTCTTCATCAATTTCTGAGGCCACATATTTTTCCACTTTGAAGCCAAGATCCCTCAGAACGAGGTATCCTGAAACACGAAAATGCATTTAAAATGAACCACATGACCAGTACAAGGACATACTGTTATAGACATGTATTAAACTACAAGTGGTCCAGGAAGATAATAAGTTACCTGTGGCTATGCCATCAAATAAGGAAAGGACTCTGATTGGACGTCGCAGGGTAGCAGGGATCGATGGGTAAACACGATGGGGCTCCTGAGGAGGACAAATGTCAGAAGTCAAGCCAATACAAATACAAACAAGGAAGATCATCCAATATGATGAACTATATGAAACAAGCACTAACAAACTCCATGGCACTGTTGTTGGCAAAGAATTCCTGCACACGGATGCTCCAGTCATGCCTGGGCTTCAAGGCTCCAGAGCTGCTCTCAGGTGCACACAGGTAACAGGTCCACGGGTCCACATTTTTCAGCCGGTCGAAGGTCCCCTCACCCACTAGGATATCCAGACAGTCCACACAGTAGCAGCTAGAGAAAGAAGAGAGAACAAATTAAATTGGTGGTCAAAACTCGTGGTCAAAACTCGAAATTCCATTCAAAAGGAACCTGAACTTCAGAATATTTGGAAATTTCGCCTTTTGCTTTCATGACAGCAGCACTCTAAAAGCATTAACTTTTTACAAGATTTTGCGTAAAACCTGATAATCATGTTCTCCAGCATTAAAAAAACAGTCACATGATTTTTTTAGTGATTTGATTAGTGACTGAGAAATATTGCAGCTTTACCCAAGTAATTTGTGATCAGATCAACTACACTCACCGACAACAGCTGTCATGGCCACACAGAATGACCTCCATGCCAGAACAGCACACGGTACAGTACGACTGATAGCCATCTTCATCATAACGGTACAGCGTCTCCGTGAAATTATACTACATGTGACACAATTGAAATCATTAAGTTACAAATAGTGGCATTACTAAACATGGATGCACAGTACAATGCTGTAGCAAAGGGTGTAGACTTTCAATGCAATGTTTCATAATACAGTATATATGTGATTTTTTTGCATCCCTTACTAATGGGTGTAGCTGAAATAGCCAAAATCTTTAAGTAGATGCAGGTGTCCTACTGGCCAGCATGAAAATTAAGACAACCCTAGATTCCATGACTATATCCTTGAAAACTACAAATGTGTGACGTGAGGAGCATCCACAGTTGTGTAATTACACTGTACCTTGCATTTCATGCACAGGCTGCCTTGGAAGAGTGGGTGGATGATTTCGACGAATGTACTCCCACATGATAAGCAGAACTCTGAGAGGGAAAAGCGGCAAAACTAGGATGAACTTTACTCATTACCAACAGTTATTGCAAGGTCTAGAAAGAGGGTTTCTCACCTTCAATGTTTCTCTTGTTGTCCAGAAATTCATGCACCATTTGATCTGTGAGAATATTTTAATAAACACCAGGTTACATGGGATTCTTTTTTTGTCTACCATACCATCACAATTTTCAATAGCAATAATAAATATTAAATGGTGTACATACATCTTTTTTGGCTGTTCTGTCTGGACTCGACCTGCATACTTTCGCTGTAATTTAGATGCTTATTCCAGTTTGTGCGATGCTGTTCTCTGCGTGTCCTCGCAGTCTGCAAGGATCTCTTATTCAATCTTGGATGCATGAATTTTCTGTAAACATCCGTTTTTCTTAGGTTTATCGAACCTTTGTGCAGGTCCAGAGATTCAGGGAGTTTATTTAGAGATACAGTTAATTTAAATAATTTTTCTCTATAGTCTTTGTAGTTCGGAGAGGATCCAACATTCCCGTTCACTGATCGTGGCATAAAAACCTCTTCTAAGCAAGCAAAAAAAGACAAATACAATGAATATGAAACAGAGACTTTAAGTTCAACATTACAGTCCAAAAAGTGTCTTCAGTGCTTATTTGTTGCATACCACTGTATTCTGATTGAGGTTGAAGTCCATCTGGACCTGTTGGTTTAAAGCCTCCAAAGGCCCAGTTCAACATAACTCTAAGCAGCTCATCTGTGGAGTCCGCCTCGAGAGAAAAAAACATTCTACTGCGTCTGGACGCCACCTAGAGAATATTTTGTATAAAAGCTTGCTTACATGTTTACAAGTGTTTGTGTGTGTCCTTGCATGGACAATTTGTTTGATTTGTTCAATTGCAATCTACACACTGGTAAATAGATGTTAGAGTACTATGATAGCCAAATAAAATTTGCATTACCTGCAAAGAATTGAAAATTGCATCTTTATATGTCGCTACTGTAGCGAAGGAATTAGAACAGAAGCACTTAGCAAATGAAAAGAAGGGCAGGAGATCATCAGCTTGGATCTACAATGGAAAAAATATATAACATGATTTTTTTTTGTTGACTAAATAAAAGCACAAAATTTGCACACAAGTCTCTGCATTTTTGTACCTCTGACAGCATCCTGTTCCCAAAGAAAATCACTTTACGTATGGAGCCACCAGGCCTCTTGCTGTCCCAGACGTGAACTAAACCAGGCCAAAGACCAAAGCCCTCAATTGGCCCCCAAACCAGCTCACCGACTGTGTAATTGCCCTAAAAAAGCAGCAGTCATTAGACGGTCTAAGATCTAATCACTCAGATTACTTTAAAGATAAAGTGTGTAATTTTAGAAATGTTCTTCCCATCCTATTATAAAGCTATCACATGACTTTAAAAAAAACTTTGAATATAGCAGATGAACCAAATGGGCTTCACATTATAATACTTTTATGGTTAATTTGTATCATTTTTTAACTTGCAGGCTTGAATTGAAAACAATCCTTTTTTACAATTCCTTTTGATGAGGTTTAGAAACAGAAAGTACACACTTCAGCTTTTACTACAATGCATACAAGTAATAAAAGTCTTTTGTTTTTAGAAATGTTAAAGTTGTTACCTGGTATTGACAGGTGGTTTTCTCGTTGTTATTTGAGATACTTCCTTTTCTTTTCTGGCAGAGAAAGCGATGCGTTTAATCAAGATATCCACAACAAAACAACACCCTTCTTTGCAAACAACTACATATTTACCTTAGTCCATACGACATCATCATCACTACTGCTGTAAATGTCATCATCACTGCTGCTGTACTCATCATCATCATCACTGGACACATATGGATGATCTCCTGGCAACACAGAAAGGACAAAAGTAAAGTTTGATTTGGGCCAGGTTGCAAAGTTTCAGAAAGGATAAAATACCACTAGCTGGTATATTTAAAGAGAACCTGAAACCTTTTTGGTCATTTTGACTTTCTGGGCCTGAATCACAAGAGACTGGCACAATATCCTCCACTTCCATTGCCACAATGTCTTCCACTTCCCTTAAGTCAATAACATCTGAGAATCAAATGCATTTGTTAGAGTGTGATGTATAGCAAACAGAGATCCTCAAAAGTCTTTTATTAACCTTGTCGTCAAGTTCTAATGTTATAAGAAGTTTTTCAGCTTAAAAGGTACAACGACCCGTGTCTCATTACCGGATGTGATGCTCCTTTGAGTCTCTGGGCTGAGATGTGATGGAGCGCTTTTATATGAGCTGCTGTCTGTGACATCGTCCTCAGCCATGTCTTTCTCCTCACAGTCCTCCGTTTTACTCCCATTGAGATTGTAAGTTTGATTAAACATCTGAAAAAGAAAATGGCACAAACCAAAATTTTAGATGTTTGCTTGTATAAAACCCAGTCATGCTAGGGTGTTCTAGATGGTAGACTAATGCGTTGCAATCGAGGTAAGGTGGTCTGGGTGTTCAAGATACTTTAAACATCATCATAGGTCTCTTAATCCAAACTAAACTCATTTTTATGAACTCTCTTGTTGGAGAAATATTGTGTCACACTGATATCTGATTAATGAAAATTAGGTTTCAAGCTTTTCATAGTTCAGTGACTCACCCGTTCAAAAATTATTTCTTTTTTCAAAGTCTTGGGCAGGGCCAATAAGCTAATGATAACTTTTCCAAAACTAGATGTCCTTCCCATAATCCTCAGCTCGGTCTTCCAGTACTGCTCCATTGACTGTTCAGCTGGGTGTGCGTCACCCTCATCAATGAACTGATACTCCAAAAACTCATCAGTGAGCAAGCTGACATTCTCAGGGCTTGAGCAAACCCCAAAACAGACACCTAAATCTTGGACGACTTTGCCGGTCACTTCAAGCTTTTTTCCTGGACTCAACACTAATGAAAAGTTTCTGAGGGTGGAGTCTGGGAAGGGTAAGCGTTCGACTATATCAACAGTAACAGTCGTGTAGAAGGAGATGATGGAACTGTGAAACGTCTCCAAGTAGTCAGACAACTCAGCAGAGCATTGCAGGAGAAAATCAGAAGCCTGTTTGCCAACTTGAACCTCTCCTCTAGGTAAATGTCCCACTGTGTCCTGTACAAGCGAGGTCTTTCCTCTCCTAAGAAAAAACTCTGCTGTTCTTGGTCTGAGGAAACTCGCTGTGTAACATCTCACTAATTGAGAAGCATCTTGGAGCAGCTGTGTCACACCGACACCTCGGTCAAAACTCTCCTGAAAATCACAAAGCGGTTCCAAAGCATGGCTAAGAAAGAGGACATTGAGTCTTATTTTGGGATCACTGAGAAGATGACAGATTGTGTTTTCATTTGTTTCCTGAGACCCAAAGTATTTCTCAAGGTCTGACCAAGCCAAAGTCATTTTCTGGATTAGTCTACAGAATAGAGAGCATTGAGACGTCAGGAGATTATTGAAATTTGACCCTTCAACATCTTCAAGCAAGTTTCGTAGAGCAGCTGGGAAAGATGGAAAGTGTTTGTAGATTTCTGTGATCAGATTCAGAATCAGGCCAGAAAACTCCATTTTCATGAAACCATTATGACACGCTTGTCCTGTCATATCTGTAAGTCCACATAAAGACACAATCCCAGGTTTCAGCAGCTTTAGACCACGGAAAACATGTTCATGATCTGGGAAATTTGAATAAAATATTGCCATATTAATTAGAGGTATTCTGAACTTCTTCAGCATCTCCACGATGCAGGTACAGATAGCATCAGCACTCTCTTCCTTTAGATGAAGAACATCGAGCAGTCTGATGTTGTTTTCCCCGGTAGCTGTGTCAAAAAAGCCCACCAGGACCACACTGATCTCTTTCTCATCCTCAAGCTCCACAGCATGGTATAAATAAAGGCAGTATGGAGTCTGACTGCACGAGGCTGTAATATCATCCCGGTATTTCTTGCCTAATACTAGACTGTACTTGCTATTGGTACAGTTTGATCCAGCATCAGTTGAGGTAGATGGGCAATACTTTCTGATGAAAGACATCAGGCTGCAGGAGAAAGATTCATCTGATTTCTTTTTAGCATTCCTCATGCTCTGGTTTGGACAATTTGACTGTATACAGGACTGCTGATTCTTGAAGAACGTTCTCTCTTCTTAGCTATGAATAAAAGAATGACAAATAGCATCATGTTTACAAGACCATATTTCATTTTTAAATATGCTCAGTAAAAAAAAGGAAATACCTACACATTTCAGGCTCTGATCATGTTTTCAGAACACTGTTTTCAGGATCTGTCCATTCACCAACAATTTCTGCTCCAGTTTTTATAAAAGGGATACAAATATGTGGTGATATAATACTGTTTTTTAAATTGCATTATAAAACACTCAAAAAGTGTTTTAAAGTTAATTACATAAGCAAACATATACAGAGGGGAAATTGTGTCAATAAATAGGCAAAACACTGAACCTAGGTAAACACACAGACTCACTTTAATATTTAAGATGACGAAGGACGACTATTTGGACTATCACAAACAACTTTGAGTTGCTTCATAGTACGTTCATAGTACGCTCAATTAGACGTGTAATATGACACTGAAATCACAGAGTCGAATATCAGTCAGTAAACCGGCGGTAAGTAGAAAAGAGACCGTTGTTGTTGGGTCATTCCTGGTATGCGGTGACTTTTCCTGTCCCAATGGATTATTTACTCATATTTTCTCTAAAATGAGTCACATATTTATAGTAAATGGCTTAAATTGTAGATTTAAGTATTCTTTACCATTTAAACAGAGATAATAGACATTAAAAATACTATTTTGTATTTTACACAATTTTAATTGATGTATGCATTCAATTATATCATGTCCTCAGTGCACAGTAATCAACTTCTGCAAGAAATATAAACCATGAAATGACAAAAACCTCAAAATAGTTTTTTATTATGTTATAGACTAGGCTAAATTGCCTCTAATCATACATATAAATCATGTGAACATATAGGTCTTTTTCTTAAAATTTTCTTCAATTACTGCGTCCCTGAAGTCATCTTCCACCCTGTTAGTATGTACTTTTTTGCCTTCCAAATCCGACTGCAATTTCATTGAGACCATTTTCAAGAAGTGACTTCATTTCTTTTACCTGCTTGAATCCATGTTATAAAAGTTATACAAATCTGACATGGTTATAAAAGTTAGATTCATCTGTAGAAGATTAGCTAGCTAAATGTTGATCACTCAAAGAGCTATGGCTAACTTAGCTCAGAATTTTCCACCCTGTTAGGTCTATAAACATAACAGGGTGGAATGTGAAACATTCTATTCATCAAAACATTTTTTGCTTGTTTCAAGAAGAAAAAAAAAATCTAAGATGGCATAAGGGACATATACCATCCAAGAAAAGTTCATTATTGTTTAACATTTACAGTATTAACATGTTGTGATAACTATGTATATGTCCCTAACAGGGTGGAATATTTTCATGGACAGTGTCTGAACAAACTACACATAATTATTATTATAGAGTCCCTGAGCTTGACCAATATGTATTCCTTATAGTTAAACATATCACTATTTTGGTAGAATGCTAAAAACATGAAAATCATGTTCTTTTTTTTCCCAACACTTATGAAGCCAAAATGTCACCGGATACCAGGAATGACCCTGATTATTTTTTTTAATTACTTGCGGGCGGCATTCTGTGGATGACATGACAGAGATGAGAAGTGCAAACAAACCCAAACAAAAATTGTATGCTTCTCACTACACCTAGTCTAATATATTCAGCTATAAAGATGGACTTCTACATCTGATAATGTTAACACTTTTGCACTGTGGTGTTAAATGAATAAATACTGCATTACACTATTGTCTTTCAATGTGTAATTTGCGGGAATTATGAAAATGTAACCCACACATACTAAAAGGAAAAGCTACAAACCGAAAAGATCTTTTCTTTTATCCCGAGGCCCATTTAGATAAAGACGTCGTTACACCTAGTATGTCCAGAATTCAGTGGCGACACTTAGAAGACAAGGCTTTGAGAATGAATATAGCTCATTTATCTACACATCATGGCTTCATTCATTTACCGCGAAAACTTGAAAGAGAGGAAACGGATGCTGCTGCCTGCCAATGAAGCGCAAGTGGCCTCCCAAAATAGCGGCCATTCCTTCACATTGCACGTTTATGTGAACACTTCACACATACTATTATTCTTATTAATCTTCTTCTAAACATTGTAAAACGGTACTAAACAACTACTTACACAGTGGAATACTTTTCCACGACTGTCCATCCAAAACATGCCTCGGTCTTCACGTTTCAAAATAAAAGTCGTTTTCTCATTTCATTTGGGAACAGCTAAGAACCGTTTTGCAGTCTATGCTAATAACTAGTTTGGGACTTTTTAAACACTCTCCGGATGAAACGGTGAATATCTAAAAATAACTATTTTCGTAAATGCATCTTTTATAGAAGATTAAACCTGATGTGGTCATTGCAATGTAGAATTATCATGGTCAAAGGTAAACCAGGTCTCAGGACACTAACTAAATGTTTAAATTCTTAAAATGCGGGGGCAAAGATGTTGCTGCTCTGTGGTGAATTACTGTTTTTATATCTTTTGATTTATTTGATAATATTATTTACTTAAGACACAGATGAACACTGAACACATTTACCAGGTTTATTGATTTTGCTCAATTCCACATCAAATTTGTCAATTTATTTGAAGCTTAACTTGATTACAAATTGAGTGAAAAAAAGTGACATTTTTAAAAAGTAACCTGTGATTCTCAATAAAATAGAATCAACTTTCTTTAGTTTTCCCAGCATCCATTATTCCATACAATTCTTCATTCTTATGATTCGTAGTCATAACATTTTAGTTAAAAAAAAAATTAAAAGCAACGAACTCTCATGTCCCTGAGTCGTTGAGTCTCTGAGTCACACTGACAGAAAAAGATTAAGATCATCATTCTAAAATCTTCTGCTCATTTCAAGGGGACCTCGTCACAAGCAAAGTAATCCTTTAGTGGTGCTAAAAGATGTCTTATTACAGGGACACTCCAGGACTTCCCCAGCACTCTCTGCCTCTGGGCACGGCCCATGTTTTTGACATCTGTGTAATGCTTCGGAAATCCAAATATTCTGTCAAAGTGCAAGTGTGACAGTGTGCATACATTAAATACTTATTTGTGCTTACATTTTTATTTACAGCTGAAGGAGTAGAAGTTTAACTTACTTCTCCAATTCTGTGATCCATATATTGTCATCTTTTCCATTCATGGTGATGGGGAAATGCGCATCATTGGTGCCCTGCTTCAGTGAGTTTGGCCGTGTAGTGACAGTGCGAACTTTGTCATACTGCAAATTAAGTACATTATAGATGTCACAACTCATCACTAGTGTGACATCATTTCAATAACCATGTACTGCATATCTTTGTCTAGAAACTTATGAAAAACCTTTGCAGTACGGCCAGCCTCCAGACATTCCTGAAGACGAAGTTTATCTTTCTGAGATGCTATGATTGGTCTGGTCAAAACAGAAGAAAACACTTAATGAATATCATAATTATATACTTTATACAGTTGAGTGTATTTCACTGAAGGGATAGTTTACCCAAAAAGGAAAATTTTGTTATGAATATAAACTCACCTGTTCATGCCAGGTATGTTCCCCCAGAAGTATCGTGCTCTGTGAGCTGGACTCACATTCACAGCATTAACAAGCACAGGGTTACACTAAAAAAAAAACCAAACACACTTATTACACCAACATCTTACAGCGTGAACATGAGATTTTTAAATTTACAAGAAAATGCTGAGTATTTATCAAAAACAAAAATCTAAACAACAGAATCACACTCACTTCTAGAAAGCGGCAAATGTCCGCTTTAACCTTGGTTTCCATGAACGTCACATTCTCAAACAGCCAGAAGAACGGCTGTGGGTCATCCTCCTTCGGCTTCATAACATTCAGAAGACGATAATAATCGAAAAAGAGCCGCCCGGTGCCCTCTGCAGAGTAAAGAGAATCTCAGATGCAATGAATTATGTTATATCAGTATCCAGACTTTTGAATTTCGTCTTACCATACAAGCCTTTCCGGGCAGGATTGACTATTGACAAGTCATTGCATGGACTTCCACCGATGAGAAGATCAAACGGACCCCATTTCTCAATCTGAACAATTAAAGGGAATAAACTTGAGCTGATTCTTCTTTTGATTTGTAATTAAATCTCAGTGCATTTGTACATTATAGACAGAAAACAAACAAGATGATGAAAAAATTATTTTGCAACCATACATGCTCTTTCGTAATGTTTTTAACATCATCCACATGAGTGATTTTTCCATCATGGTTGACCATGGAGACGGTAATGGACTCTTCATCAATTTCTGAGGCCACATATTTTTCCACTTTGAAGCCAAGATCCCTCAGAACGAGGTATCCTGAAACACGAAAATGCATTTGAATGAACCACATGACCAGTACAAGAACATACTGTGATAGACATGTATTAAACTACAAGTGGTCCAGGAAGATAAGAAGTTACCTGTGGCTATGCCATCAAATAAGGAAAGGACTCTGATTGGACGTCGCAGGGTAGCAGGGATTGATGGGTAAACACGATGGGGCTCCTGAGGAGGACAAATGTCAGAAGTCAAGCCAATACAAATACAAACAAGGAAGATCATCCAATATGATGAACTATATGAAACAAGCACTAACAAACTCCATGGCACTGTTGTTGGCAAAGAATTCCTGCACACGGATGCTCCAGTCATGCCTGGGCTTCAAGGCTCCAGAGCTGCTCTCAGGTGCACACAGGTAACAGGTCCACGGGTCCACATTTTTCAGCCGGTCGAAGGTCCCCTCACCCACTAGGATATCCAGACAGTCCACACAGTAGGAGCTAAAGAAAGAAAAGAGACCAAATTCAGCTATACAAAGTGGGGTTCAAAGGTGTAAGGACACTAGAGAAGATACTTCTAGTTTTACTAACAAAACCGCAAATGAGAGAAACCAACTTCTTGTACAATGTGTTATTTAAAATACATAAAAAGGCAAGAGTAAAATGTTGTCTGCTTCTTATCTGTCTGCCATCTAATTTATTATCTACTTTACAAAAACAAACAGAAAAATCTGCAATGCTTATACAATCACTAGATGGGAACATATTAATTAAACATATTTAATTAAAGCTGCAGTCTGTTGTTTTTCCTCTTTGTCTCCATCTCTGATCTGCAATTGCAGTTATCCACAGAATTATCAACTTTATGTGGGATGTGCCTCGGCGCTAGCCTGACTCCGCCCTCCTACGTACTTCCGTATTTCCGCTCAATTTTCATTTTCCTTCAGTACTACGTCTGGGATTCTGCTGCAGACTTTGGTTTTCTCAGAACAATTTTTTACCGGGCCAATCAGCGAACAGAGGGAGTGGCTGAGAACGATGACGTTGATGTCGACTCGTGTGTTATTTTGAGTTGTAGTTTAGTAATGGCAGCGGAGAAAGATGCGAGCGAAGCCATTCGGTCTGTTGTGGCAACGCTGCCAAATATCAAGAGGTTAAAGCCGGAGCAAGAACAATCTTTGCTTAGTTTTGTTGTTGGCCATCCTCTCACGGGGTTCGGGAAAATACATATGTCACGACCAAACGTTAGCGATTGGTTATGGCATATAGAGTGACTCTGGGCAGATCCAATAGTTTTAGACTTCAATAGAGTACCCGCCTACAAGGAAGTTAACGATTGTCAATGGAGCAGTGCCAGACTCTCTGTACAAATGAAATGAAATGTACGAGAGTCTGGTGGGACCAGGCTACCTTGGCACGGCACAGCGTGGATGAATCTAATGTTGAGGAGAATGTGCGGCTGTCAGTCGCCACGCCGGTGTGGATAATGGCATTCACAATCACAGATTATACTTTTTGGAAGTATGATCAACATAAGAATTTTCACAGGAAAATGTCATCTGAACAAGTAAGTAACATCCACTTTTGTTCGGACCAACTAAGCATTGCAGTAAATCGCGCTGAATTAATCTAACGATCACTTATCATATCACGTCAAACCGTGCAAATTATACTTTGTTCTCAAATTGTTAATGTTAACAACATTAGCATTGCGTGACTACATTTAATGCCCTTCAGATATTTATCCTTGTTTTCACATGGGCCCGGTTACAGTCTCTTTTTTTCTTTAGCCACTCCAAAGTCCGAAGTATTGCGCGTTTTACAACGGGTGAATCTGCAGTTGTCACTGGTGATTGTCGTTTGAACCTTTGTAGGTCCGCCATCAAATGAATACGTTCAATTATATCAAGTGCTGTGGGAAAAGGCTATAAATCTCCACCTCAAACATCCTCACACGCAATATATCCTACTAGCCGAGACACCTTCTTTATGTGTACAGATGTGACGTAATGACCCAAAGATATGTTTGAATTTCCCATGGAAATCCACCAGTACCACTGGAATTAAAAACATTACAAGCTTGCCGTTTTGAATCGAGCTAAGGAAAGCAGATAGTTTTGAACTCTGGCGGGTTATGTACTTGCTCAATTTATTTTGGATAAGTTTTACCCCCAAAAGGTTACGGAATGAAGCTTTAATAAATATCCACTGCTGTCTTTTCTGAGACAAATCAAAGCATTTAAAATGTTCAGCAACTAATGTGCGAAAGTTCCAAAATGGGTCCTCATTTTTAACCATTTCTTTCATTTGAATTTGTCTCAACACTGTAGACATTAATGTACAATGTGATTTTTATTGACAATAGACTTTAGTTAGGGTAGATGCCATATAGAATTCCACACGGATGAAAATGAGCCTTGTTTTCAGACCAGTCAAAAATGAAAAATGACAGTGACATGATTCTATATTTTGAATCAACAATATCAAAGACTCACCGACAACAGCTGTCATGGCCACACAGAATGACCTCCATGCCAGAACAGCACACGGTACAGTACGACTGATAGCCATCGTCATCATAACGGTACAGCGTCTCCGTGAAATTATACTACATGTGACAAACAAACAGACACACCATTAAAATCATTCAGCTAAAACTACTGATACTCTTTGCACACCTACTGAAAATGTTTGTCTAAGGATTTTGTATGACTGTATACATGATTTCAAGCAATTTTTGGTAATAAGTGTAGCTGGTATAGCTGTAACCCATGTGTAGCGAATTCTAGCTGTGTAACTATAAATATAGTAACCTCGCAGTTCGAACACAACCTTCCTTCGAAGAGTGGGTGGATGATTTCAACTGGCACACTCCCACATGATAAGCAGAACTCTGAGAAGAAAGAGAAGTACAATTAGGATGGAATTTTACTCATTATCAATACTTATTGCAATATCTATTAAATGATTTCTCACCTTCAATGTTTCTCTTGTTTTTCAGAAATTCATGCACCATTTGATCTGAAAACATTTCAATAAACACCAGGTTACATGGGATTTCTTTTGCTTTACCATCACAACTTTAATAGCAATAATAACAACTATCAATTGCATACATACGTCTTGTTTGGCTGTTCTGTCTGGACTCTATCTGTACGCTTGGTTTAACATTTTGATGCTTATTCCGTTGTGCATGTTTTTGTTTTCTACGGGTCTTCACAGTCTGCAAGGATCTCTGATTCCATTTCGGATCCGTGCGTTTTCTGTAATCATCTGTTGTCCCAAGGTCTATCGAGCCATTGTTCTGGTCCAGAGATTCAGGGAGTTTATTCAGAGATACAGTTAATTTAAATAACTTTCCTGTATGGTCTTTGTGGTTTCCCATGTGCCCATTCACTGATCGAAGCATATCAATTTTGTCTAAGGGAGAAAGAAAGATAAAAATAAGCAAATTAATACAGCATATGATGTCATATGAATACAGTCCATGCAATGAAATAAAGCAGAGTGTCTTCAATGCTTATCTGTTGCATACCACTGTATTCTGATTGAGGTTGAAGTCCATCAGGGCCCAATGGTTCAAAGCCTCCAAAGGCCCAATTCAACATAACTCTAAGCAGCTCATCTGTAGAGTCCGTCTTAGGAGAAAAAAACATTCTACTGCGTCTGGACGCCACCTAGAGACAAATGACAAATCACACAATAAGTTGGAAGTTTTTTAAACCCTTAAAGGGTAAGTGCAATTTCTGTGTCACTAGCATCACCAAGAGGAATTTTAAACAAATGGGTTACAAAGTGCAAACAAAAATAGTGAAATTTTACAGAATTAGGCTTAGCTTCCCAAAACTGTTTTTCCAGACAGTAATCTCAAACTAAATTGCAAACTGCATGCTAGTACATGGACCATAGAGCATTAATAACAAAATGAGCTAAATTCATTACCTGCAGAGAACTGAAAATGGCATCTTTATACGCCTTTACTGTAGCGAAGGAATTAGAACAGAAGCACTTAGCAAATGAAAAGAAGGGCAGGAGTTCATCAGCTTGGATCTGCAATGAGACAAATGACTATATATAACATGATATTTCACACTGAGTAAATAACAGAATAACACAAAACTCGCACATGAGACTCTGCATAATCATTTTTGTACCTCTGACAGCATCCTGTTCCCAAAGAAAATCACTTTACGTATGGAGCCACAAGGCCTCTTGCTGTCCCACATCTGAACTAGTCCAGGCCAAAGACCAAAGCCCTCAATTGGCCCCCAAACCAGCTCACCGACTGTGTAACCGTCCTGAAGAGAGAAACACAGCAGTCATTGAATGGGGACTCTGAGGCCTTACTTAAATTTAGTTATATTAAATACTTTCCCCTGTTCCATTTTAAAGAAATCCTTAAAGGCACAGAAACTTAATACTTCGGCTTAAACTTAGATGCACAGTAGAGGTGTGAACCTATACTGGTCTCACGGTTCGGTTCGATTACGATTTTCATGTCATCGATTCGGTTCAATTCGATTATCGCGATGCACCGCATCCTTAATTTTCTATTTTACTTCAAAAGTGATGTATGCGTCGCGCGAGCACGCATACATCACTTTTGAAGTAAATTAGAAAGTGTTCGCGTGAGTGTTCGCCTGTTCAGGAAGTCCCAGTGACAACAACAGAGACATTCCAGTTTAAGTTTCATGGGACTAAAGCCTGTTTATGCCATTAAGAAAATTAAATTCTTTCAAAATAATTTTGTTTTAAAGAAATGTTCATTAAAAGCAGCGCTCATTCATCAGTGTATGTTACCCTGGAGATGCGCGCATCAACCGTCACCGAGTCCGCTGTTGAAGACGATCATCCATAATCACGCGAAATAACACAGAATAAGTGTAATTCGACCATCGGGTGCGGAAGGGTTGCCATCTGTCATGGTTTGTCCGATTCCCGGGACACTGAACGTCCCGGTTTTCGAAAGGCTACGTGAATGTATGTTCAAACTGTGTAGCGCGTGCACGGAGAGAGCGAGACCTTGCGTGTGTGCCTCAAGAAGCGCATGTAACTTGCATGCTCATATGTAGGAATGTTTAATTACTCGCACTCGCGTCTCGTCTCCCTCTGCCAGCATGTTTGCTACCGCGACAAAGCACATGCGCGTTAAATGGCGTCAGAAAAGCGTCAGTACATTATAACCGGTTATGGTCTATTACTGAACCGAAACTGAATCGTCCTCGTCTGCATCGCGGTGCATCGAAGAAACGATTAATTTTGACACCCCTAATGCACAGAAGCAAAAAAAAAGGTATTTTAATACCTAATAATAGAACTTACCTGATACGGACTGTATGTTTTCTCACGGTTTCGTGTTGATGTATTTCCTTTTCTTTTCTGGCAGAAAAAGGAAAACATTCAATCAAGATATCCATAACTGACCTTTAAACAAAAACCAATGAGCAGATATTTACCGCATAATTCCATATGACATCACCAGCATCACAGTTGTAATCGTCGTCATCATCAGTGATTTCCTCATCATCATCATCATCATCATCTAAGACTACAGAGATATATGGCTGATCCCCTGGAAAAAAGGGCAATGCAAGTTTCACTTAGACCGGTCTCAATGTTGCACAACTGTACAAAGGATAAAATACCA
The DNA here is from genome assembly GCA_036326025.1 of Chrosomus eos. NCBI lineage: Eukaryota > Metazoa > Chordata > Actinopteri > Cypriniformes > Leuciscidae > Chrosomus > Chrosomus eos. The sequence goes on along the minus strand of CM070837.1, from coordinate 24,203,188 downwards.
CTAGCTGGAATATCTGAATAGTCTAAAACCTTCTGTGTTATTTTGGCTTTCTGTGTCTGAATCAGAAGAGATTGGTACAATATCTTCCACTTCCATCGGTGCAATGTCCGCCACTTCAATTGCCACAATATCATCCATTTCCGTTAAGTCAATGACATCTGAAAATTTAAATGCATTTGTTAGAGTGTTATGCAAAGCAAGTAAGTTCAGAGATGTCTTTTATTTTGCCTTGTAGCGTATATGCATGTCTCATTACCGGATATGAGGCTCCCTTGAGTCTCTGGGCTGAGATGTGATGGAGCGCTTTTATATGAGCTGCTGTCTGTGACATCATCCTCATCCATGTCTTTCTCCTCACAGTCCTCCATACTCCCCTCCTTGAGACTGTCAGTTTGTTGAATCATCTGAGATACAGACCACACATAAAAATACAAACCAAAGTTTTAGACGTCTGCTTGAGTACAACCCACTGTCATAACGCTTGAATGTTATAGATGGTTCTACGGAGGTGGTCTGGTGTTCTAGATACTCTATCATCATAGGTAAGTATCGTAACTATCATTATAGGTCTCCAAGCTAAACTCATTTTCATAAACTTTTTGCACATTAAAAGTAGTTGGAAAAATATTGTCACACTGACATCTCACCTGTTCAAAAATGACCTCTTTTTTCAATGTTTTGGGCAGGGCTAACAAGCTAATGATTAATTTCCCAAAACTAGATGTCCTTCCCATAGTCCTCAGCTCGGTCTTCCAGTACTGCTCCATTGACTGGTCAGCTGGGTGTGCGTCACCCTCATCAATGAACTGATACTCCAAAAACTCATCAGTGAGCAAGCTGACATTCTCAGGGCTTGAGCAAACCCCAAAACAGACACCTAAATCTTGGACCACTTTGCCGGTCACTTCAAGCTTTTTTCCTGGACTCAACACTAATGAAAAGTTTCTGAGGGTGGAGTCTGGGAAGGGTAAGCGTTCGACAATATCAACAGTAACAGTCGTGTAGAAGGAGATGATGGAACTGTGAAACGTCTCCAAGTAGTCAGACAACTCAGCAGAGCATTGCAGGAGAAAATCAGAAGCCTGTTTGCCAACTTGAACCTCTCCTCTAGGTAAATGTCCCACTGTGTCCTGTACAAGCGAGGTCTTTCCTCTCCTAAGAAAAAACTCAGCCGCTTTTGATCTGAGGAAACTCGCTGTGTAACATCTCACTAATTGAGAAGCATCTTGGAGCAGCTGTGTCACACCGACACCTCGGTCAAAACTCTCCTGAAAATCACAAAGCGGTTGCAAAGCATGGCTAAGAAAGAGGACATTGAGTCTTATTTTGGGATCACTGAGAAGATGACAGATTGTGTTTTCATTTGTTTCCTGAGACCCAAAGTATTTCTCAAGGTCTGACCAAGCCAAGGTCATTTTCTGGATAGTCTACAGAATAGAGAGCATTGAGACGTCAGGAGATTATTGAAGTTTGACCCTTCAACATCTTCAACAAGTTTCGTAGAGCAGCTGGGAAAGATGGAAAGTGTTTGTAGATTTCTGTGATCAGATTCAGAATCAGGCCAGAAAACTCCATTTTCATGAAACCATTATGACACGCTTGTCCTGTCATATCTGTAAGTCCACATAAAGACACAATCCCAGGTTTCAGCAGCTTTAGACCAGCGAAAACATGTTCATGATCTGGAAAATTTGAATAAAATATTGCCATATTCATTAGAGGTATTCTGAACTTCTTCAGCATCTCCACGATGCAGGTACAGATAGCATCAGCACTCTCTTCCTTTAGATGAAGAACATCGAGCAGTCTGATGTTGTTTTCCCCGGTAGCTGTGTCAAAAAAGCCCACCAGGACCACACTGATCTCTTTCTCATCCTCAAGCTCCACAGCATGGTATAAATAAAGGCAGTATGGAGTCTGACTGCACGAGGCTGTAATATCATCCCGGTATTTCTTGCCTAATAGACTGTACTTGCTATTGGTACAGTTTGATCCAGCATCAGGTGAGGTAGATGGGCAATACTTTCTGATGAAACACATCCAGGAGGAAGACTCATGTGACACCTTCTTAGCATTTAGCATTTTCTGGTTTAGATTATTTGTTTCTGCAGGACTGTAGAGTGCTGAAGAATGTTTGACCTTCTTAGCTATAAAAAAAAGAGAGATCATAAATGACAACAGTCATAATATCAATAATAAAAAATCAAAAAAGTAAACACTTACACATTCCGAACTCTCTGCTTGATCTCAGTGACACCTCTTCCTCAAAACCCTCTTGAGGGTTATACTTCTGCTTTGCAAAATTGCGATCATACATCTTTTTGAACCATGTAAGCAAATCTAATGTTTTCAGGGTGTCTCCATTCACCAATAATTTCAGTTCCAGTTCCTATAAAAGGAGAAAAATAGCATTTGTTGACAAAAACGCATGTTGATGACTGCATATCAGTATAACTAAAAAAGAAAAATGTGAACCTGAATCTAATTTAACTGCATCAAATATTTTAGTGTTTTTTTTTTCAGTTTACACACTCACTTTCTTGATTTGTGCTTTGTTGAAAGCTTCCTGTAGCAGATTGAAATTATTCAAGATGTCTATGTTCTCTTTTGCTGTGAACTTCACTTTATTTATGTCGATAGATCCAGGGTGAATGATGTCCATCAACTGACAAAAAGCAGCACCTGAAAAAACACACCATTAGTGAAAAATATATAAACTTCAAAACTAAATTCATACAAAAAGTTAGCAAGTAGCAGTTAGTGTCAACATAGCTGTTATATTGAATAAAAGTGTTTTAATTAACCAGAAAACAAAATACCTGAGCAGGTGTGCTCCACTTGACTGAAAGTGGCTTGCAGTGTGTCATTGAGCCAGTCCAACAGCTCACTGAGATTGTGTTTCTCATCTCCAGTCTTTACATTAACCACCATTTTTCCATAACCTGTGGAGATATTGTAATGAATTTGTCTGAAAACGTATATGATGATAAATAATTGTTTACAGATAAGTAACCTAACAATGATACACACATAAAGACAGTATTAAGTATGTAACAACTCATTTACAACAGATTCTGACATTTTGTGAAAAAAGTAACGTTTATAATGCATGCGCAAAACAAATTAAGTGGTAATGTGGTTTTGTTCACTCAACCCAACAAAAAATCGGTTTGAAAGGACAAACAACCGAACAAAAATACGTTTTCTTTTTGGCAGGAAGTCCTCACAGATGAAGACGATTAGTTTATTAGTCTAAAGTTAAATGTCGTTTTGAAAATAAAATAAAAATATCCGCATATGCGCACGCTTTGAAAATAAAATATAAAATAAAAACATCCGCATATGCGCACGCGTGTCCCTCAATTTGCCGCGAAAACTTAAAGGGAGGAAACAGCTGCTGGGTCATGGGTCCTCCCGCTCCCAGCAGCCATTCCTCCACATTGCACGATGGGACGCCAGCTGCAGGGAAACAAAGAGACAAAATCTTGTTTCTGTTTGTTACTGAAACTTTATGCTAAAATTACGGCTGTATCTAAACACTTACCAATTTATTGAACATGATATAGGTTCACACACCGCGTTAAGGTAACTAGAAATTGGTTAAAAACTTGTTATTTTAAGTAATATATTTCCTTTGACGAGATGGTATAGTTTTCCCTTATGTTACTTGTAAACATTTATTGTAATAATTATAAGGCACACACTATATAAATAACTTAGAGACAAAAATGGCGTCATAAAGCGTATATATATATATTCTTATATTCTATATATACATAACTCAGATGTGCTTGCAGTGTTTTAATCTATGTACATAAAATGTGCACGAAATGTAAATGTTCTTCTTACTGAAGTGAAGCAACCACATATTAATAACTCCAAACACTCTTAACGGTTCTGAAAAAAAAAAAAACAATGCAATGCAATGCATAACAAGCTTTAGCTGCTATACCCTGATTTGCAGCTCGCGCGTACAGCTATTTCCGCATTTCACGTCGCGCGGCCAGTTCACTGGCACATACACTGTGTAAAAGTTACAGATAAAGAGAAATCCATCACATTTACCACTACTTACCACCACCACAATGTCGGTTCAGTGTTTTGGTAATCGGTCCTACCTGTAGCGATCCCGCGACTTCAGCGGATCATCGGATTGGTCACTTTCACGAAGGGAGGTCGATTGCGTTGGAATCAAAACCGTTCTATTTGCACGCGTTCGTTCTGCTGTTTGGCAACGTGAAAACACCATCCACCAGTTTTGGGGAATTTGATTCATCCATGTGATTCGATTCTTTTGAGTCGGTTGACCAAAAAGATTTGTTCACGTATATCGAATAGTTACATTGATTTCCCAGTAGGTGGCGACCAGTGCTTGTGTTTTCAAGTGAGTCAAACGATTCGTTAAAAACACCTACTCATTCGCGACCGAAACGAGTATGATTATCCTTTATAGTATGTCTACAAACCTATAAGAGATCTTGAAACGTATCCAACGCGTTTTTCCAACACTTCAGTTCTTTCGCTCCCTTTATGTTGTTGTAAACGATACCAAAGAACTTATATTGGCTTCTATACTCATTTACTATACTTACTAATTCACACGACGAACTGAACGAACGGCATCTCCGCTGGTCTGCAGATCTTTGTTCACTTAACTCACTGCACGACTCTCATTCAGACTCAAAACAACGACTCGCTTATGATGGGGGCGTGTTCGTTCAGTTGGTCCAACCAATCGAATGCTTTCTACAATATGGCCCTTGGCCCGCATTCGAATGCTATTTGGCCACACAGACAGAAAGGCGTTTCAAACGGCAAAGGGAACGAAAAACAGATTGAATTCGGAATAGCATAGCATTATATAGGCGTAACATTTCTGCAATGCAATATGCTAGTAGCGAGAGTCTATCCGAATTCAGCATTTGAAAGCTGACCGAATGTATTACGATACTACGTCAGTTAACTTAAACATCTTTGTACCTGTAATAGCCTAAATGAATTGTTTAAACACAGAAGACGAACCAGGTAACGTTAGATTCAGAAAATATATTTTCGGAATTGCATATTACCATACAATTGTAATACCAGTTGACTTACGCACAACTACAAATCTGTATGCCACAGTGACATGGCGTCCATGAATGAACCGGAAGTAATTTCTTTTAGCGGGTTGGTTTGCACGACTGTTGAAGAAAAGTTCAGTTTTAAATAAGACGTTTAAAAGGTTGACCGAGACAAAGCAATAGGCCTATCGAAGAGGCAAACTTGCTACGTAATAGGCTAATTTGACAAGTGATTCACGTGCATACCACACGATTTTTAATTGAATACCTTATTTAATTGAAGCAGTGTACACGATAAACAATGTAGTATCCTGTAGCAATATTACAGAGATACCCAAAAACTCCGATTTGTTTTGTTTTCTAACCATTTCATCTTGTAAATAAAGCACAGATGTGCGAATATGCTACTAATTCACTGCATATTGCACAGTGAGCATCTCAGACTCCAGATTGTAGTAAACTGTACCTCCAGTCTCTTTATATTGTTTTATTGTAAATAAATATTTTGTCATTGTCACTAGTAGAAGTGTACATAAACGAATGTCTTTGTGTGCACTGCAGCTTTTCATAGGTACAAGTTTGAGTGTGCCATGTTTTTTAAATATTCTCCCTTTCATCACGAAGATCCTCATTGAGTTTATACCAATAAAATGCATGAAAACAGTGAATGCCAACTATAAGATTTAAGTTGAATGATGTCTCCTTCTGTGAAAGAGGCTAAAGTTGGTGTTGCAGCTCAAGGGATAGCCTATGTAAGAAAAATCAATCATTTGGTTGTTGGTCACTAGTGTTGTTTTCAGTTGGTTGTTCAGTGTTGTTTTGCTTCATATTCATAATTCCTATAATAAAATCATCTGACTAAATATTTCCCCAACTTAATTGTCAGTGTGGTACTGACAGAGATTTAGTGAGTATTTCACTGTACAAAATTCAGTATTTTGTGTTTTCCCTGGAAATTTTAAATGCATATATCTGGTAAAAGTGGGTTTAGTCAATGTTTAGGGCTCTAATTTTTACACTTTTGAAATTAAAACATTCATTTCAAATTGGCAATATTTTAAGTTGGATTTTGTAAACAAAATTTTCTAAACACCCCATATCATTAGGCACATATCAAACCTCCAACAAATCATATTTTCCCACCTCAGGCAATAAAGACCTTTTATTATCCCTGCCTCCCTCACTCGGATTTAAAAACCTTTTATTCTCAACCCCCTGGTGGACAAAATTGAATTGGTTTAAAAGTAAATTACACAAAACTTGTTATTAAATAAACATTTACCTACTGCTCATGTGTCCATCATAACAATTTAATAACTATAAATGTACCATTTATGATAATTTACACATGGGAATGAAGTTAAAAATAGACCAATTGTTTGACTGTGGTCTTTCTTTTTGTAAAAAAAAAAGTTCAATTTAATGTTGGAATTAACTCCAAAGCACCCCCCCCCCCCCCCCATATGAAAATCATGAGTCGTCATGATTTTTGGTAAATATATATTTACTAAAACAATCAGTATTTTAAAAATTATTTATAAATTAAGGGAAAAACTCAACCCTGTCACAAGTTTTCAACCCAGTTTTTTTTTTTTTGCTCAAAACTGCCTCTGATCGTGTCATGTAGGAGAGTAGACTATATATGGCAGCAATGAAATAAATACATTGTATATACTTATGGATTCAAATAGAAATTAGAAAATAAATGTGATGGGGTTGCGATGTCAAGCTTGACAGTACTCCCCCTGACTAAAATACGCCTCAAAAATATGAATAAAAAGTAGGATACTACTTACCATCTTCTGCACCACTGTTAAAGAGACCTGAATGATGTAATTTCTGCTACATATAGGTGAAGTCTAAATTATTATAGGCGGCAAATGGTTGAGTTCAGACTGAGGGACATGATTTCATAGTCTGTTTTTAATAATATATATATTTTTTTAAATAATATTTTTTTTTCCCACAAGAAAGTAAATACAATATTGTCAAAAAGTCAGATACTGTGCACATTTTGTTAAAAATTTTCTACGTGCAAATTTTATTGAAGTGCCTCAGGGACATCTTAAAATGCTTGGTGTAAGATAGAAATATAAAGTAAATCAAAGACATTATTCATGCAAAAAATTGTATTTAAATGCAATAATTATTTTGATTCATTATAATGGACATACCAAATTATTGCGAAAAACTTTTAACATTTTATTTTGGTAAACCACCATTTTAAAAAGTCTGGGGGATGGAAACATTACTGAATCCCAGGAATGGCCCAGATATGATTGCCAGTCATAACCACATCATTAAAATCAAGTATTATAGACAAAACACAATCTTTGGAGTCTGTCTTTATTGGTTTTGTTTAGGATACTAACATTTTTTGGTTACTTTTTATGTTTTATACCATAAGTCCCAAAAGAAAAATAAATTGTATACAAAAATTACCAGAAAAAAAGTATAAAAAATAAAAGTAAATATAAATTGACTGTATAAAAGTAAACAAGTAAAAAGACAGTGTTATATATCAAATTTAAAGATCTACTAAGCAAAATATTAGAGCTATGATATCAATATTGTGTTTACACTACGGCAACAACAAAAACAGAAAACACAATGACAGTAAGCTATTTGTGCTGTTTTACATACATTTTTGCCTGTCAAGATGTTTACAGAACAAATGATTGTAATTTACATGCAATATCTAAACAATGAGTTCCATGACTTATGAAGTATTAAAGGTTACTTTCGACTTCAAGCTCTGTCTTTGGACAGTAGTTTTCATTAAGCATATAATTAGACATATAGAACAGTTTGTGTTACAGCATTAGGTCTAATAAACAAAAGCAGAAATCTTCTTCTCAACCCTCGTATGGCAGGATGTGTCTGTTCTCTTCAAAAGGCACCACACATTAAGTGTTTTACAAAGATGAGGCATCGGTTTTAAGAATCAAAATGCTACAATGATACAATGCCTGATACAATGTGTTTGTTATTGTTGGTAGCAACAGTCAGTATAAAAACAACAGTTTAAAGTCAAATGAAAGCATCTATGCAAGATAAACCCATTCAGAGCTAACATTTTACATCTACACCAGTCTCTCATTTTAGAGGTCAATCTAAAAAACAAGGTATAATATGGAAGCTCTAAAAATGTGTTGAAATGAGTTAACGTTTGTAAACATTATTTTAAGATTAAAATACAGTACACTGATCTCTATCTTGAGATTTGTCAATAAAATAACTATAAATGTTCAGCAGGCTAATGCCCTCGAGTTCTGCTAATAAAACACCTTAACCATATGGAAAACGAATGGGGAATCAAATCTTTTAATGCATCTCTTTAAATGCACTTGTAAGGGCTCACAGCTTGGTGTTTAAGTTTGCATTGATAAGTTTGCATCAAGTATTTGTCTCACACCAACAATACCATGTACTGAATCTATGGCATGATAAGAATGCCATATTCTTAGCAAAATAATATTAGTAAGATACAGTAAAAAACTTTGTTGATTTTTTTTTTTTTTTTTTTTAAAGTGTGAGATTGTAAGGCTTTTTTTTTTTTTGATGAGAAGAAATGCTAACTGCATGTCAAAACGAACCCTGGCAGTTTCAAAGACCTTGACAGGCACATCAATTTCAAAAACGTCTAGTACAAAAGCTAACTGTGTTTTTACTAAGCAGCGCTCTAAGTGTCACAGCACAGTATCTACCTTGAGTTTGGACTGATGGTAAAGACATCCTCATCCTCAAGTCAGCCCAACTTCTGAGCTTATCTGTCCAAATCTGAGATTGTCTTGTAAAATCGGAGACTAGCTGCTCTCCAAGAGCTCCTTATTGAGGACATTTGGTTTTGTACTTTGTTATTGTGTTTGTTGTGGGACTTTGGACTAACTGAACATGGACTACATGTGTTATTCACATGCAAAGTAGTCCTTCAGTGGGGCGAACAGGTGACGGATTACAGGAACACTCCAAGACCGTCCCAGCAACTTCTGTCTGGCGCCACGGCCCATGTTAGAAACATCCGTGTAGTGGACAGGAAAGCCAAAAATCCTGACAAGAGAAAGATACATTTTTGGGTTAAAAACATTATGCAAATGTTTTGTCCGTATCTATTAATTTATAAATAAAAATACATATGAACTGACATGAATTCACAATTTAATTTAATGTGAACTTATTTGGCTATTTTTAAGGGGCATAAATTAAAAACTAACAGGATGATACAATTGGATTATAATGCAAATCCTAATATAATGAAGGGTTTGATAATGACTCATTGAAATAAAGAAATTCTTGAAAAGAACGATTATTGTCACATTTTGAGTTTGTTTGTTCACGTTTAGAGTTTGTTTTTGATCTGGGGCCTGTACCATGATGGTCGTTGAACAAACTCAGGGTTGCAGGATTAGTTTCGAGTTGACAGAACCAAACCATTCCAACCAGTTTTTGTTGGTACCATGATGTTGATCATCAACTTTCTCTGTCAACTCAGGCTTTGATCCTGAGTTTAGGAGTTTAGGTGTGACATCAGTAGCGAACAGCCAATCACATGCTGAGGAAGAGTGAAACTGCGATTCAGTTCTCGCGAGAGAAGCAGAATTCACTTATTAAATAAAAGTATTAAAGTTCAGTTCAGTTTATTAGCCTGTTTATTACAGTTTAAAGTAACACTATGTAGTTTTTCAACCTTCATAATATATTTCCAAGACCCTTGTGATGGTACATGGACTTAAAATAAGTTAAATGACACGTCTGCCATAGCCTGACGGGTCTGTATCGCTTTTACTGGCACTATGTAACTTCAGGTTTCGGGTAGGAACTCGTGCACAAAAAGAACTACAAAATTCGACTGCTTTACGTCAAGCGCTACAATAGTCATTATTTCGTTTTTCTTCTTTTCTGATGTCGCAATACATCATCCTTTCATGAAATCATGTAACATACTCTACCTTGTCTGTGGACATCGTTCATTCTAAAGCCGGTGCTGGATAAACAGCGAGCGTGCGTGCGACGGTTAGACTAAATTATTTACGACAGCGGCAACGGACAATTTTGTTTCCAACCAGTAGGACGACCGAAGAGGAAAAGTTACTTGGTGTTACTTTAAAATATTAAGAATTTAAAAAAATGTACACAGCAAGAAGAAAGTAGCTGTCTATGAAAGAGGACAACTAAAAGAAAAAGTCTTGCTACTGTATATCAGTGCAAGTAAAAGTTGTAAAGTTAGTTTATACAGTTGATTAAGGTATAGAGAGAATTGAACATTTAAGCTCACATGTAGTCATTTTATAGCTTTATCTATAGATTCTAAAGCGTATTCATATTACCTTTATATATTTAAACTCTACGTAATAATAATTGATTAACTAAAATTGTACATGTGTGATCGATTAAGGGTATAATAATTACATAATATCTAAATCATACAAAATAATTATTCTAAATAAGCATTACTAAAAGCCAGGTGATTTTGTCTTTAAAAATCATTTGCTATGTAGTTGGTTGAGGAGATTCCCCTTCCTTGTAAAGCGCTTTGAGGTCCCAGATAAGCGCTATATAAATGTAACAAATTATTATTATTATTAATTAAATTATTATTAATTATTTAGTGACCTTTAATTTGGAGTAGAAACAGATGGAGTGACTTTATCCTTTGCTCACAGCTAATTTGGTCCAAGTTCGGTTTGCAACCTCTTACCTGGAACATAACCTGCCCCGGACCCAGTTAGCCATGGAGCATTAGTATGAGCATTACTATGGTGATGAACACTGCTAAAAACCAAACCACTTTCATAGCGCCTAAAACCCAGGGTTGGCGCAAACTAAACTGAAACATACCTGGCTAGCCATCTAAACCAACTTCATGGTATAGGCCCCTGTTCTGTTCATGTCTTAGTTTCTAGGTTGGTTTTCGGTTCGTTTATTAGCTCAGTTCTCTCTTTTTCAGCCTGTTTATCACCATGGTCACTGATTGGTTTAGTTCTGTTCTGATGTGTTTAGTTAATTAGCCTCTGTCTATTTAAGCCCTTTGTTTCTTTCAGCTCTTTTTCAGTTCTACGTTGTGCTATGTTGGTTGTTCTGTTCATGGTCCTGTTATTCCTGAGTTTTGTGAAGATTTGAGTTTGTTCTTGAAAAGTAAAGTTAAAGCTGCATTAAGATCCTGGTTCATTTCTGCTGCAACCAATGTGTGACAATTAAGTGGTTTGTAATCTCTTATTTCTTAGTGAAGCAGTTTAGTTAAATATTTTTAAATGATTTTACAGTTGATTTCCTGTAAAAATTCTTAATACAAAAGATGATATTTTAAAGAATGTGACTATCCAAACATTTTCTGGTCCCCATTGACCATACTGGGAAAAAATCTGGAATATGGAAGTCACTGGGGACCAGCAACTGTTTGGTTAACCACATTCTTCAAAAAAACCTTATTGTCAACAGAAGACAAACTTATTCGGGTTTAAAACAACTTCGAGTAAACAATGACACTTTTCATTTTTGGGGGAAATTATGTTAATAATTTTAATAAAACACAGAGAAAATCACTCACTCCTCTGAGAACTTTAATAGTAGCTTTAAAAAGAATCAATGTATAATATATACAGTTAAGTCTATGTAGCTTTTTATTTTTGTACACTTAACTTTTATATTCTTATTTATATACGGTTAAATAAACCTACTGTAGCTGAAAAAAATAAAGCACTGTTTATTTCATCTGTATATTGTTGTGTAGGCATATATATATATATATATATATATATATATATATATATATATATATATATATATATATATATATATATATATATATATATATATATATTGTGTGTGTGTATCTTTGTTGTTATTTTTTAATACCAAAGAAAATAATTTTTATCTTCGCCACTTGGCCTAAATGTCGAATGACAGACATTTAGGCCAAGTGGCGAAGATAAAAATTATTTTTCCTTTTTTTTATTTTATATTTTGTTACCTTTTATAAGGCTTTTTAAAAAAAAAAAATAGGGACATTAGTATGGCTGTAATGCTAAGTAACTTGCAAAATAGTAAAACCAACATGAAAAAGAATCCTGATAAAATCGATAAGATATTTTTTCCGTGTCGCTCACCCCTACTAAGAATTTGACATTTAATAATTTGATATTATCTGGCTGTTGCAAACACACCTCTCGAGCTCTGTGCACCACAGGATGTCCTCTTTGCCATTCATCATGACTACAGGGAAGTGTTGGTCTTTGCCCTGTTTGATGGAGTTGGACCGTGTTGTGATGGTACGCACCTTGCCAAACTAAAGACAAAGAGAGTTAAGAGACTATGCTTGACACAACCCGTTCAAGGTCATGAATAAAGTAAATCAATAAAGGGCTCACAGGTTTACATTTTCACCAGAGCCTTTCATAGATGAAAAATAAGTTACCTTGGCAACACGGCCGTGTTCCAAACAGTCCTGAAGTTCTAATTTATCCATCCCAGTGGCACACAGAGGCCTGAAGGAAAGCACCTTCATTTCAAAATTGCATATAGTACATATATCGCTTTCATTTTTCATTATTAGAATGCTGACTAAAAAGGTTTAGAGATGTTGTCAGGAGACTATTTAGAGAAAGATACAGGTGGGGTAGATGAGATGACAAATACCTCTTCATTCCTGGCAGGTTTCCCCAGAAATAACGTGCCCTGTGAGCAGCTGATACCTCGATAGCGTCAATCATCACTGGATTGCACTAGAGATACACACAAAACAATGAAATGAAAACTACCAGATCAATCCATCTCCAACAACAACAGCCGTGAAGAAACTCAAACCTCCAGGAATCGTGAGATGTCTCTCTTATCATTGACGCTCATGGCGACCACATTCTCAAACATCCAGAAGAAAGGTCGGTCTTCCCCTTCCTTTGGTTTTGCTTCACTCAAAAGGCGGTAAAACTCGAAAAACAGGCGTCCAGTCCCCTCTAAACACAATATAATAAAGAAAGCATTATATAAAATAAAGTTTTACATAATTATTATAGCCGCTTTACCACCATCAGACCAAACGGTTCTTAGAATGGTAAGGAAAGGTTACGCTTATATTTCCACTAGTGGTCGACGATATTTGCCGTTTTTCTGATTGGCCGATGTGTTGGAAGTAGGGTGACCAGACGTCCCGAAAAATTCGGGACAGTCCCGAAATCTGACCTGTTGTCCCGAATCCCGAATCCGACCCTAATTGTCCCGAAAATTATACTAAAGCAAAATCTTGAGTAGCCTAGTTATTGTCTGATAAAATATTAAAAACTGTCTGTGGAGGCTGAGTCGGCGCCTGCCGGCGGCTCATTTTCTGTTTCTTTTTTGAAGTTCTAGAAAGATGTAGGCGCGAATTTAGATACATTGATAAGCAAAATGTCATTCATTCGTTACATTGACATGACTGGTGTACCGTGTACCGGAACAACAACACACTGTTTTTTAGTAGCAGCCTAAAGACTAATGACAGACTGTTGAACTTTGAAAAAAAAAAGGTTTGAAATTCATTATATCTTTTATTATAGGCTTTGTAGCAGGGCTGCCAACTCTCACGCATTGACCGTGAGACTCACGCAATTGACCCTTTTCACACACTCTCACGCCACACATCCATTTTCTCACGCAGTGAAAAATCGCGGACAAAGAAGACACTTACACCGACAGACAAGACAGACAGGTTACTTTTGATATGGAACAAATCCACAGCTGTCCGATTCTGTCAATATTTTTACGAGATTCACACAATTAATAACGTTTTGGCTCTTTGAAATGTGACAGGTCGCTGTAGCGCGTCAGTTCAAACGGTACATGATACAGCAGCCTACAACCCCTACAACCCCCCCCCGGTCAACAAATCTCACTCCCCCCATAAACAACCCCCCCCTCCCCCCGGTCCCGTCCCGAATTTCAGCCAATCTCATCTGGTCACCCTAGTTGGAAGCGGGAGTTTTATTTTGACGGGTGGCGCTGAGAACGCCAGCACCTGAGAAGAGAACGGCTGTGCCTGATCACACAGCGCTCACTCACATTCTCCGTCTTCATTAGTTTACGATCTCTGTCAGTCATATCTAATACTTTGTTAGAGAGAACTGGTAAACACAGAAAGTAAATGGTATGCGAAAAAAGTAAAGCGTTGCTTTTATATTATTTGTAACATTAAAGGAAAACAATCAGGCTAAAATACTTTCTCATTTACCGTCAACATTCAGCAAATGTGCATCTACATCATTTAAACAAATCTCTGAATATCTAATAAACATTTAATTTCACAAACCTTGCAGATTTAATCGAATCCAACAGTGATATCTTGTGAAGAGAGCTTTTGTAGCCTGCATAAACGTGTTTCTGTGAGTGATTGTCGGTCCGTGCGAAGTGAGTGAATGCAAACAAGATCAGCTTCACAGGAAACGCAATCGAAAAACTTGAAATCCTTCATTTTAAAATATGCTGTGCTATATCCAGTTGCCAATGCCCACTGTCATATTCATGTCGTTTGTGTGCTGAATGTAAAATTAGCGTTACCTTTTCTTTATTTGAAAAAAAAAAATATGATTACCAGTGCACACAAAATTCCCAGATAACTGAGCGCCCTGTTACAGTGTTTACTTCCTTTTTATTTACATATTCATATATTTTTAAACAATTACTCTATTTGTGAATAAAACTGTAATAGGATTGCAGATTCAAGAAGTTACCATCTAAAGTATAAAAATGTTTTTTTTTAAGAATTTGTTTTCTAATTTATTTAAAATGTATTAAATATTGATTAAAATAAATATAAAGTATATATAAAAACATCAGCTTTATCGGCCACCATGCTCTCCAAGATATCGGCATCGGCCATCAAAAAAACATTATCGGTCGACCACTAATTTCCACTTGAGCTCGGCATGTAGTGACGTTGCCAGTCAGGATTGGTCACCAATCCTGACTGGCAACGTCACTACATGCCGAGCTCAAGTGGAAATTAGTGGTTTGGTATCCGACTACCAGTTTCTCTGTACCTGACTAAGCATGCTATTTCAATTGTTCTATCACAATAGCCATAACGTAACGTGGTTGCTATTTACATCTCAAACCTCTGTAAACTCTTGTGCATTTATATTACATTCCAAAGAGTGGCTGTTATCAGCCCCACAGTGGAAAATGAAACCATATCCTTACCGGCTGGGCTAGACCGGCACATAATTTAACAGTTAAGCAACAAGAATGGTTTGCCCCGATGGTGGAAAAGCGGCTTATGTCACTCTTAGTCAGTTTTTTCATTCATCGTACACCAGGCTAACATTATATGTGTGATGGCTTAGAAAATAATAGCACAACTGCACTTAACAGGTTGCATAATTTGAGATATTATTCATGTCTGTCCCGCAACCCTACAAAGGATAAGCAGTTTGGAGGATGGATGTATGGATTCATGTCCATAGCACAAAACATGATGATTTTAACATAAATCACTTTTTAAAAACAACACTGCCACTTTTAAAAACACACTGTCTTTTTAAAAGAGACTGTCTTTTTAAAAACACACTGCCATAGATTGGATTGTAAACACACCACAAAAATAATTCAGCATGTGACATAATACAGCATGTTATCATAAAAAATAATAGAATCTTCAAGGGGTTTGTGTGGGAGGATGAAAGATTACCTTAATAATATTCATAAGTTATAATGTCTTACCGTACAGGCCTTTCCTGGCAGGGTTGACAATTGAAAGGTCATTACAGGGACTTCCACCAATCACCAAGTCAAATGGCCCCCATTCAGCAATCTGAGCAACAGAACAGCATCATCTAGTGTTAGCACAGCTACACTGCACATTCAACCTCAGGGACTCTGAAGATTCATTAGTTTGTTTCCAGATGTTTTATTGTACAGTGCAACAGCCTTTTTTTTCCAGTTTTTCATCCCATAAGGTTTTTTTAAAAAGCCTTTGTTAAAGTTATAAGCCATGGACCAAACCAAAGAGCTACGAGATGAATCACATTACAAAACTTTGACTTGAAGCAAAAACTTGTTTGAAAATCAGAGAAAAAGAAAGGTATAAAACTGTGTACTTAAAAGATTTAATGATGGAAACAAATACAATGCTATATATATATCTTTCCAGTGGGAAAACTCCTTTTCTCGAAAATATTGAAGCCATTCTTTTAAAACGCAGTGCAGCTGCACAGTGAGCACAGAGCAGAGGGTCTAGCTCGCTCATTGGCTGTGCGGTAGTAACTGCTTGGACGCGCAAACCAAGCGGGTCGCCTCGTCAGGACCTGCCAGAATGGGCATGTCTTATGCCTATATAAGCAGACCATTTCGCCATAGAATCAGATTTAATTTCCTTCAGCGAATACCTTCTTCGCTGATCTCCGAGCCGTCATCGTTGACAAGCACCTGCAGCGGAACGAGCGACCTGATCAGCGGACGTGGCACCTTCAACTCAGTGCCGCCCTACCCTGAATCGCTGTTAACCTGCGGCTATCCGGCGAGAGAGAAGCCTTTATATCCTTTTCTGCTACTTCTGTGTGTCCGTCGTCGCGACACTCTAGAAGCTGAAAGAGCTAATTTTCTACGCCGTTGTTTCAAATGCCGCATCCCTGATGCACTTCATGCAGAGCCTGATGGACACAGAGGGTGCGCCCCATGCCTGGGCCTCGTAATTGTTCAGGGTGAAGTCACTAGCTAACAGCACAGTGTTTTAAAATGGGTTCCGACTGTGTATAGCTACGCAATACGAAGTGAATATTCTCGAAAGAGAATGCACTCTGTCACTAACCTAACCTTGGTTCCCTGAGAGTAAGGAATGAGTATTGCGTAGCCTGCCGTGCTATTACGCTTGGCTCAGGTGCTGTCGTTTCAGTCGATTTAACCTGATTCTATGGCGAAATGGTCTGCTTATATAGGCATAAGCCACGCCCATTCTGGCGGGTTCTGACATGGGGCCATAGGTTCGTGGAGTTGCTGCAGCACAGTCAATGAGCGAGCTAGATGCTCTGCGCTTACTGTGCAGCTGCACTGCGTTTTAAAATAATGGCTTCAATATTCTCGTGGAAATGAGTTTCCCCACTGCGTATAGCTACGCAATACACGTTCCCTACTAGGGGTTGAACGACTTCAGATTTTTTGAAGTCGACTGCTATGACATCAAAGTCGAGTCGACGTCGACTAGTCGATGACGTCATTCAAAAAAACTTAAGAGATGGGAATGGGGCCGTTTACACCTGGTCACTTCATGCGTTTTTACTGATCTGATTTATCAAAACGATTCCATTTGATTTACACCTGGTCACATAAATATGTCTTCGCAAAACGGATATACATCCGATTTTCAAACAACCGCTATGCAGATTTAACGGAGTTCACGTCACCGAAAGCAACAGTAATGAGCTGCATTTCATAGATTACCAGCTCATATCAAAATCAAAGACCGCAATAAGAGAGACAGCACTGGTAAGATCATTTTGTTTCTTTACTTTTAACGAAGATGATGTGTAGCCTAAGCGTCTGCGACTTACTTTCACTTTGATTTGCGATAGTTTGCACGTTGACTTGATGAATAGATGCTCGAGCTGCTCATCTGCGGTGATGCGTGTTGCTGCCATAGCTTCGTCATATAATGAATATAACATGACATATAGGCTAAGACACTCGCACACGTTTATTTTTAGCATTGTTGGGAGAAGTCCAATTTACATATGTGGTTTCAACAACCAGATGCATTTACACTTGTCCAGTTTTGTCTGGAATGCGGGCGGCCCAGACCTCCTCCTGAAGTGGTTTGATCGGATTTAAATCCGTCTCTAATGCGTTTCGGATGACATAAACGTCTTTTCACGATCGGATAGCTATCAGATCACAGAAACAAATGAAGTGGCCAGGTGTAAATAACCCACTGTTTACATCATCATTCAGGATGAAAAGAAAAAAGTAAAGGAAAAAAATCTGCACGTTAGTGATGCGCAGATCCAAGTAATACAAAACAATGTTCCAATTAATTGCGGGTGAATTAGAGGTACATCATTACTATGTTTAAATAAATATAAGAAAAAAATAATATTTTAATGATTTTAATAAAGAGACTGAACTCTCATTTCACGGTAAAACAGTGAGCGTGCATCATGCTTTTACTTTCGTTTTCAACAATATGTTAGGTTAGTAAAGTATTTACACAGACTTGATGTACCAATGCTGCTTTCTTGCTGCAATAACCCTCTGAGCTCTTCATCTGTTGTCTTCTGCAACATGTTAGTATCAAAATTAGCGCAATCATAGTGTCACATGATCAACGCGACTAGTCGACGTCAAGCTTAAAGCGTCGCGGCATTGCTTTAAGGTCGACTAGTCGACTAATCGACTAGTCGGTTCAACCCAGGGAACCGAGGTTACCTTAGTAACGAGTACGTTTTTCACCAGGAATTCCTTGTAGCTCACAGCAATGTTCTCTGAACATTCAAAACGTCCAGTTTTTTAAATGTTTAAATATTCTTTCTAGGTTATCCAAACTTTAAGGAAACATTCCTTTCGATAATTTAGTAAACATAATAGAAGCGTTACTTTTGAATGTTCTTTGAATATTCTTAAACAAGTATACATAAAAAAAAAGTTAGATGAACTTCCAACTAAAATGTTTCAGAAAAAAACGTTCCATGAACAATGTATACATAACATTTGTGTGCTAACGTTTTAAGAACATTATTAAAAACCAGATAACTTTTTTCAAATATCATTAATAGAAAGTTTGTTCAAAGTTTGTTCATAACTTTGGGAGAACCCTGCTAGAATTTTAGCCAACGTTCTGACAACATTCCTTTTTAGCTGGGTTGGAATTCTTACTTTTTGAACAACAAAAAAGAACATTCAAGGTTTTCAACATGAAGTGCATCTTTTTCTTACTGAAACTGATAGTTCCGTGAGTTGATAAGGAAACTCCCTGACCACATCCGAGTAATTTGGTGTTATAACCGGTCACTGGGGTCATAAATGCCATTTAATTAGGCATTCCAGATGTTCTGCTAAAGGAAACTGTGGAATGGCCTGTGTACGTCTTTATCCTTGGTACATCTGCATGTGCCAGTGCGAGAAAATATCTGCAGCTGGACTCTTTTCAGGCCTTCTCATTCTTTCAGTGTTTCATAAATAACCAAACCCAGGGCCCCAAACCCCCCTCCAATATATCCCTTCTCTCTTTTCTTCTGCGACAAGAGCCCTTTCATGCATCCCTCTCTGCGATCCCGCCCAATCCAGCCTCGCAACAACAATGGGTGAGTAAATGAGTGATTGAATGGGAGGGTGAGGGGGTGAATGGATGAATTGAGTAGAGGGGATTTAGGAAGGGAGAAAGCGCCTTTGTGTTCCGTCACTAAGGCTTAAGACAACTTGCAGCTCTCTGTGTGTGTCTGAGCATTTGAATGTGAGGTGGAGAGATAATAGAAGCCAAACAGAAACTTGGAGGAGTGACGACAAAGACCAGACTCAGGTGAGGCCATTAGCCGTATCAAGTGCTGTTGAAACAAGCAACACGCTACTAAACAAATAACCTTGGGCCAGGTGCGTGTAGCCTGTGAGGTGACGGCGCCAATCGGTTTATACACATTCAGAGTCAAATGAAACCGCTAAAGGTCTGAGTCTTACTAGATTAATATGAAAGCTGATTATGTAAAAACAGCCATAAAAGAAATCATTAAATTATCTACAGTGAAAACATCAAAAATAG
Source organism: Chrosomus eos (assembly GCA_036326025.1). Lineage (NCBI taxonomy): Eukaryota > Metazoa > Chordata > Actinopteri > Cypriniformes > Leuciscidae > Chrosomus > Chrosomus eos. The sequence continues at coordinate 24,183,412 of CM070837.1, read as the reverse complement.
CAGCCAGGAACAGATAACTGTCAACTCACATTTTTTCTGGTGATGTTGCGAACGTCGTGCACATACTGGATTTTTCCTTCATGCCGGACAACTCCCACTGAAATTGAGTCCTCACATACTTCTGATGCAATGTACAAATCAACATTGAAGCCCAAGTCCCTAAGCACCAGATAACCTGCAAAATTAACATTAAAACATTAATAGTAAGAGACTTTAAATTCAAATAATCATAATCATTCGTGTCCATAGTAGATAGATAGATAGATGGATAGATAAATGGCCTCAAGATGACTTATAATACTTAAAAATAAGAAAAAAACAAGCATTAAAATAAATGAAAACATATCTTTATTTTAAATCACCCCCTTTTTGAAGAACCAGGGTTCCCACTGTCTAGAACAATGAATATATGATGAACCCTATTTTTAAAAGCATTATTTCTAGACCTGGAAAAGAAAAGGTCTTGCAATTTAAAAATATTTGATCAGCTAGTCACATATTATACAAATTTATATCTGTGAATCACTGAATTTCCCAAGAAAAGTTGAATATAGAATCTAAATAGATATCATATTGACCTGTCGCAATGCCATCAAACAGTGAAAGGACTCTGATTGGACGTCTCTGCTCTGCTGGGACTGCAGGGTAACTTTTTGGACTTTCCTGGAAGAAAAGAAAGTAAATATGTCGTATAGTTAAACAGCTTTGCAAACAGAGAATTTCTCTCTCTGTAAAAATTAACATGAGACTCACAAACTCTTGTCCATTGTCATTGACGAAGAACTCTTGTAGTTTCAGGCTCCAGTCGTGGCGTTTCTTTAACACACCGTACTGTTGCAGCGGTTGACACATGTAGCAGCGCCATGGGTCCAGATCACGGGCACTGTTGGCCGCTCCTGCTCCCACTAATATATCCAGGCAGTCCACACAGAAACACCTGCGGGCAAAGACACTGATCAAAGACAGCCTTTAAAAAGGCAAATGAAACCGACAGTGTTAAAGGTGAAGTGAAACTTTTTCGATTATTTGTTTAATGTGTAAGCCATTTGTAGGGTGAAACTGTGGCTTAAAAACAAAACAAAAAAACCTGTAAAAATTGTATTAAAGAAATGCAAAAATACAATACAAAGTACAGCACCTCAACATCAAAGAGTAATTATGATTATAACTAGATTATGAGTAAAAACTACACAAAATAATGTTTTTTTTTTGCTGTCATGTTCTTATATTTGACATTATTTCTCATATTTGTTTTAAATTTAATTTTACATTGTCAAGTGATTTTAATTCAACGTGGGTTGTGATGGTGTACTGACTACCCTAGTGAAAAATAAATATACCAAAATGTTATTATTTATAAATAATACATTTTTTTATAGGCGCCTTACATGACACTTAAGGACACCTTACAAACACAATAAAACAATCAACATTAAACAAATACTCATTATTACAGCCTGGATACAAGTATTAAAGTATAAAATAATCAAATAAAAGCCTGCCGAAAAAGATGGGCCTTAAAGGTGCCATGTGTAATAATTGAGGTAAAAATATCCAAAAAATGAGCTACACGCATCAAAAGAATGAGAAGAAATAAGGGCGATGATGTCATCAAAAAAATGAAAAGTTATAGTGTTGCAGAGATATCAACCTAAATTAGCATTAGCATTACTAGCGCCGGCCCGACAGGTGTTGTAATACCAGTTTCGGCCATGGGAGGCGGTATGCGGGCAACATACATAACCACCAGCCAAACTGCAACACACGAATAACTCGCACTGCTTGTATCTCTTTAATCTCTAAAAATCTCCAAATGCTCCACGTGAAACTGCGGTCTTACTATCGTGTCAATTGATTTGATTAATATGCGCGAGGGAGAGAGAGCAGGACCGCGCTCGTGTTGTTTGAAGACGTGTGAGTGCGCGCGCGCTCTCTCTCTCTCTCTCTGCTCGTAACGCGCCCTGTCAAGCGCAGGGGCAGCAGTCATTCTAGTCTACATCCCTCACCGATCAAAATAGGCTTTGGCGGGACAAAGCGGACTATTTGACGGTTTTAGAAGATTAACAACCTGAAACTAAAAAACAGACTAGAGTAGGCCAACTTTCTGGAGGTATACTGCCCCCATCTGGTATGGAATATGTGGAGTTTTAATTGATTTTTTGACAGATGGCACCTTTAAGGTGAGATTTAAAAACACGAAGACTTTCACGGTTTCATCTTGTGGCAGCAAGTTCCATAAATAAGGGTCGGTACCCCATGGAAGTGTTGAGTTCGAGGGAGAACAAGAGTGAGTGCAGAAGATAAATGGACTGCATTTATATAGCGCTTTCAACAGACCAATGGCCACCAAAGCGCATATTACATTTTGCCTCACATTCACCCATTCATACACCGACGGTGGGTCAGGTGGACACCTCGACACTTGGTCAGGTGGAACCGGGGATGGAACCACCAACCTTTCAGGTGTTTGTAGACAACCTACATGAACCACTGAGCCACTGCCGCCCCGGCTGTGATACTTTAAGATGTCCCGTAAGATATGAAGAAGGTCAGATAATTATGAAGGGGCAAGATTATTGAGTGGCTTGTAATTAAGAAGAATTTTAAAATCAGTACGATAATTAACCGAGAGTGTCGTAGTATAAGAGCAATGTGTTCAGTTAAAGGAGTTCTGCAGATGATTTGAGCAGCTGAGGTCTGTACTAGCTGAGTTTGTAGAGAAGCTTTGAAGGCAGTCCATGAAAAAGAGCGTTGCAATAATCAATACAGGAAGTGACTAAAGCATGAACAAGAATTGCTGTGCTCTTTACTGAGAGAGACGGACAAACTCGGTTAATATTAAGTATGTGGAAATATGCAGAGCGAATGACACTGTTTATAAGTGCTTCAAATGAGAGACTACTGTCAAGGATGACCACCAAACTTTGAACTTGTTTAGAAACAGACACTGGTAAGTTATCAATATTCACAGATGAACATTGGGTTGGGGGTGGTTATGGAAGTGAAGTGTGACAAAATTCCAAGAATGGAATGAAATGCGAGATTGAGGGAGAGATTGCGGGACAAAAATGAGTTTATGAGAAGCATGAGTTTGGTACCTGCAGCAGTTGGCGTTTCCACAGAGCAGCACCTCTCTGCCACCACAGCACACGGTGCAGTACGACTGGTAGCCATCGTCATCGTACATGTAGGAGATCTCTAAATAAACATCCTGGCACATTCACAAATAATAACATGTGTAAATAACTTAAATAGCTAAGCCTTCTACAAACAAAGTCCATGTTTGAAGCAATGTATCGTGTTGCTGCAAATAGAGTGTAATAGGATAATGCAGCGATGATGTAAATGATCCATGGCACTTCCTTTGTCCCCCTAAGGTAATCGATAGATACAACACTGGTGTCCAGGTGTTAGGATCGAGAGCTATTGTTTGACACTTTTATGAACTAGTCATGTCAGCGCGTGTTGGAGAACCATGTTCCCAGACTGTCAAGTTGTTTTGTTTTAAGAATGTGGAGAACCAGGTCAACTCTTACCTTGCATGTTAGGCAAAGGCCTCCTTCAAACAGCGGGTGGAAGGTCGCCACTCTCATCTTTCCACAAGAGAGGCAGAACTCTGAAACAGGCAAGCAAACATATTGAGGTGGCCAGAGTAACTTATTCTTGGAAGCATCCGTAAGAATGGGATGAAAATTATTAACCAATGAGAAGCGTTTTTCTTCTCTGCATTTCTCCTCCTCTCTGGTTTGCTTCCTAATCTAGTTGTCCTACTAAACCTGGTATTTTACATCACGAATATTGTTGGCTCTTTTACAAACTGCATTTTGTTCCTCTTTTGTAAGTCGCTTTGGATAAAAATTTGAATCCTGAATCCGGCCCTAATAGTCCCGAAAATTATACTAAAGCAAAATCTTGAGTAGTTATTGTCTGATAAAACTTCAATAACTGTCCGTGGAGGTTGAGACGTCCTGCAGTCAGCCCCTGTTGGCTGCTCATTGGTTGCAGCATCTTTTTTGTTTCTTTTTTTTAAGTTCTATAAAGATACCATAGGCGCAAATTTACATATGCATTAGGGCTGCACGATACTGGGAAAATATGCGATATTGTTGTTGAGTATTGCGATAATGATATTTCTTGTGATATAAAATTTCCCTAGAGAAATGCTATTTTTATTAAGTTTAAAAAAAAAAAATTATATGTAATGATCATCCTAAAATAAAATATCTCAGTTTTTTTTTTTCAGAAGGAGTTACACTTGCAAAACTTTGATTAATGCTTGTCTGTGAGACTCTGTTATTGTTACTTGGCATTTCGTTAGCAGTTTTGGTTGATGTGGGCTTACACTTTTTGATGTCTTCATATAGCCTAGCTCCCTGAGGCTGCGTTTCATATGACTGTGGAGATTAGTTTCCTCTCGATGTGGCCACAATTTTTCCGCATGACTTAGTGACATCGTCACTTATGTTCACATACCTCGTTTTTTGTGCGTGCAAATTCATTATTTCAAATGCAGGCGTACGGCAAGCACGCTCAAAATGGAAGCACGTTTTTCCAGGTCCTCCTATGCTGCGATGAAATGAGAACATCTCAACTTTTCAGAATGCCGCAAGCTCACCGCAGGTCATGAGACAAAAAACCAACAATCAGCTTCAGCATTTCCGTAACAACATCGAAAGCTCGGCTGAACAGCTGATCATAGCTGTACAGGGCAGGTTTTTATTTCTTTCGATTATCTAACGATAATTCGTGCAGCCCTAATATGCATTGATAAGCTAATTTTCATTCATTCGTTTTGTTGACATTCCTGGTGTATCGGAACCCCAACATGTCGCTTTTTTGTGGCAGACTAAAGACTAATGACAGACTGTTGATCTTTGAATAAAAATATGTTTGGTTCAGGTTTGAAATTCATTATCTATTATTATAGGCTATGTAGTCTAATATCATAGTAGGCCTACCCCTATCCATATTACTGCAAATTTTATAAACATAGAGAATTATTTACAAATAATACTTATTTTCATGTTATGGCTAAAATGGCTGATTATTAAAGATTGTATACTAATTTGTCACACACACACAAAAAAAAACATTAGACCTAAAATCTAAAATCTGTCATTTTAAAAGCTGCAAATTAAATTAGGCATTACAATATTATAATGTGCAGTATGAAAAATTAATATTTGGATATTGATTGGCTAAAAATTACATTACACAGTGTTATTAAATGTTCTTTGTTTTTAAAAGTTTACTTTAAGTGAGTGACCGATGACGGCAAAGGAAAAATAGAGGATTTGCATTTGACTGCTCTTCTTTTCCATTGTTTCTATGCAAACATGCACTTTTGCAGTGCCTTGAACATGATACGGCTTAAAAAAAAAACGTATAAAAAATGCATCACTAGACCTATTTAAAAAATATTAAAAAAACGTGTTCTTTGTCAATGGATCCAATATGAGTTTTAATGGGTGAATGCAGGACTTGTAACAGGTTGCAACTCTACACACCTTCTATACTTCTGTGATTCTTCAAAACTTCATGGACCATTTGTTCTGAAAAGCAGATGAAATGGCAGTCATGAGCAACAAGTTGGAAATTCAAACACATTATAAGAGTTAAAACTCAATGATGTCTTGTTCACATCAAGCCTAATGCTACTAAATTGCGCAATAATATAAAATATCGAAGTTTTGGTACAAAAACTATGCACACAAAACACAATACTATATTTGAATTATTTATATGCCTGAATCAATTGTTCAGAATTACAATGAAAAAAATATATACATTTTGAAAAAAATAACAACAAAATTTTTATATTTTATACTGTGTAAAGGAGCTCAGAGTTCACTGTTAATCTTGAAATGTCTATCATTTCAAGGGTTAGTTCACCAAAACATGTTGTTCCAAACCCAATACCTAGGCCTCGTTTACACTGTCAGTGAAATGTGACCCAATTCCGATTTTTTGCTCATATTTGACACAGATCGGATGTGTTCTATGTAAACAGGAAAAAAACGCATGCATTCGGATATTTCAAGATTGGTTTCAGTACTCGTTCATATGTGATAATAAATCAGATATAAATCAGATATGTGCCAATGCGAATGTCATGTCAACAGGCAGATCGGATTTTCTGAGGCATTAGGCTATCTCTGCGGTTTAATGACAAGAGAACCTGATGCGCATCTGCAAAGGGATGGCCCAACAAAACGTTGTGTCGTCGTAGGAGGAATGTGGACAAACGTTGACAACATATCAAAGGTTGGCTTGCTCATCCTAAAATTTCAGACCCACTGCTCCTTGTTAAAGTTCATATTTAAACACAATATATTATGGTTCCACCAGTCCTGAGATCTCTCTCGCACACAATAACTGGAGCATATGCGCTGGCTACAATGATGGCACTTTACGTCCTCCTCCGCTTCAAAATCATGGCAATGTTTGGCGAAGTTTGCATTTATCGCAAAGCTAGCATAGTTCGTCCATCTGTGCAAGAACGCCATTTAAGCATGCGCAATGTTTCAGATAGTATGTCAAGTGTAAACACATGAATCGGATATGGGTCACAACTGAAAGAACGTGTTAACGGACGGTCAAAAAAATGGGATATAGGCAACAAATCAGAATTGGGCATCAAGACCTGCACTGTAAATGAGGCCCTAAACTTTAACAGAAATCTTTCAGGTTTTATTAAACATCTGTGTTCTGAAGAGACTTATGGGGTGAGTAAATGATGGCAGGAATGCCATTTTAGGGTGAACATGCCATTTGGAGTGCAACAATCGGTTGTCACCCATGAACATGAATAATATCCGTAGTGTAAGCTCTAACCTCTACTGTAGACGTCCTCAGTGCCAGGTTTGGCCTTACAGAGGCTGAGTCGAGCTTTTTTAGCAGAGGGGGGGAACTCCGGAGGGCTGGAGTCCAGCAGCACTGAGCTCTCTGAGGCCATGGGGAAAACACAATACTCAGCTGGAAGAGACACAAGTGCACTAATATTACTTACTGTTACAATCAAACATGCTCACACATGTACTGTGAATAACAACATTTATATTTCATAGATCAGGCACTTAGATAATGAAGAAACTTGCATTCATATTGTGAGAACTATTTTAGCAGCTAGTTAATAATTATCAAGAATGATCACATCACTACAGAATTTATTATTTGTGCTGATTTAAATATACAATATTAAAAACATTTATTAATTATCATAAATCATTAATCAGTTATTGTGTCCAGACAGGTTACTTGCTTTATGACAATTTAGACAAAAACATTGAGAAATTGACCACGAGAAATTCAGCCATGAACATGCAGACAGAAAGCTGTTGACTCTTCTGTTCCACATCTGTAATCGCTGTGGGAAAAAGCCAGCATTCTACAAATCGTAAAGTAATTAGATAGGCTATTTCCTCTTCCTGATCCCTACTGTAAGACCACACTACCAGAGACTTCTGCTTTGCTCATCTCTTCAGTGGTTTAAAAAACATTTGCAGTGTCTTGGTTCTGAACTCAAATACAAATGTATTCACTCAAATTCAAGTACCCTTAGGTTTTACGGCCCAGTATCGACTATATGAAAACACCAGAAACACTAAACTTTGCAAACAAATGACTGCAACAGCTCAACTTATGTTTTGGGTCTCTGACAGGGACTATGAATGTTGTGAATGTTGCTTTTGGTTAATGTGATGTTAGCAGGACAGTAAGAGATTTTTAATCACACATATAAATATGCCTGGGAAACTCACTGAACTAATCTATTACTCGCAGCTTCAATTCTGATAGATCTGAAACCCTCTAAAACCATAGCGCAGCCCACCCTAAGTTGCTCTCCTGAAAACCTAAGGTATCGGACATTTAAATATGATGGACAAGCTCTAATGAATCTGGAACAAAGGTCTATGATCTGACACACTAAGCTGGTAAGTGTGAGAGTATAACCTGCTATTACCTGACTGAGCCATGATGCCTGAGGGCCTGCAACTTGATTTTTAAGCAATACCTTAAATACTTTATGGCCACAGATTTCCACAAAATTTTAAGCAGTTAATATATAATCATATAATATAACTAATACAAATAATAAAGTCGTTTTGTCCTCAAGACCTTATAAGCATTTCTGGACACTTATTATTTTTTTCTTTAGCAAATCTCAAAATGAATATCAATGTTTGATATTGTAGATTTATTCTTTGTGCTTTGTGTGTGGTAACAAAAAAAATGGGATTGTTCGTTAAGCCGCCGTCTTGGAACTCAACTACAGTGTGAGACTACAAATGAATTCATAACATTCCCTTGCAATAACAGCTTTGAGAAAAACTTGACCAACAAGTTACATTACTTTCCTGTTGTTAACATTTTCTATGACTTGACAAGATGGCAATGCTTGAAATTCTGCCAGTAGAAACTGCTCAGTCTGTAGGGCTTTCTGTAGAAACTGCTCTAACGGTTTTAAGTGCGGTTTTAAGAGTTTGTCTTTTCATGGTTGTGGTGGATCAAGTTACCCATTTATTTTATTATTTTGTTCAGTTTGTGTATTTAGTTGCTGGGAGTATTTTTACTGAGTTAATTTTGTCAGCTATTTTTACATTTAGTCTTAGTCCTGTGTAAAATAAACTTTTTTAAGTTTCCATCATATTTAGTCAATCTTGTCCTGTTTTTGTTTAGTCAAGTTTTAGTCGACTATGGCCTGGTTTCACAAACAGGGCTTAGATTAAACCAGGATTAGTTAGTTCAAACGCGCCTTAGAAAAAAACATTACTGGTGTGCATCTTGAGACAAAACAATGTTTTTTAAGATATGCTAGTGCAAGTTGCTTTCGGTTAAAACATCTCAAACATGCATTTTGGTATTTTACTATTTGCAATATATCAGTTAGAGGCCATAACATATTTACAAAAATATTTATTGACTGGTAACAGCCAAAATGTATTGGTAACAGTCAGAACTGTATTATTAGTGAATCAAAATTGTAGCCATGATGCTTACACATTATTTCATTAAAACTACATGGAATAATATGTTATAATGCCATACAATAATATTAATGCATTTTAAATTGTGGTCACTAATTATACCGCCAATAGTCATAAGCCTTTGTCTGCATCATGTTTGACCCCAAGTTAAGCCCTTTTACTCAAGTATTTTTTTACAACTGCATGGATTGAGTGTTGGATCTGAGATGCTTTCACGATGACGACGTGTACTCACCTGCGTTCTCTCTGGGTTTCAGGCCCTCCTGGCCTTTGGGCATAAAGCCACCATGAGCCCAGTCAAGCATGGGCTTTATCTGTTCTTCAAGATTGTCTGACTCACTCGGAGGAAAAGTCTTCTCTGCCCGTATACTAGCCACCTGAGGACACGCAGATAGTGGGAAAACAGTATGTCAGAGTAACTGTAAGAAAACAGAAACCATCCTGTCTCAGGTGGAATAAAAGCAACTATGTGTGCTGTCTAAAAAAACATGTATTCAGAAAGACTATCCTCTCAGTAGAAAAAGAGACAAATTGCAGATATTAATCATGCTGTATAGAGACTGCAAAAGAGTGGGGTACAAAATCAGGAGAGAGAGAGAGAGAGAGAGAGAGAGAGAGAGAGAGAGAGAGAGAGAGAGAGAGAGAGAGAGAGAGAGAGAGAGAGAGAGAGAGGGAGGGAGAGGGGGAGGAGAGAGAGAGAGAGAGAGAGAGAGAGAGAGAGAGAGAGAGAGAGAGAGAGAGAGAGAGAGAGAGAGAGAGAGAGAGAGAGAGAGAGAGAGAGAGAGAGAGAGAGAGTGCATGTCCTGTCGTTCTGGTGCATGTCTGGGCTTGGATGCTTCTGTTAAGTTTGTTAAGAGGTACGATTCACAGAGAGATAATTAAGGAAGATCTGGGGAATTCCAGACTTTCCAGATGAGTGTTTTCCCAGTCTCCTGTTTATCTCACACATAAACACAGACACACTGCATTATGTTAAAAGTAAAGTCCAAGCTCCCAGAATTCAGAACAGGTGCATATTTCTGTATAATTGTCTTCTATTAAGTGAACTACAGATGTTGCAGCTAATTGCCCCATAGGAGAAAATAGTGCTATAAAATGATTAACAGACTGCTCTCTGCTCTCACCTCCAGGGACTGGAAGATTGCTCTACGGTAAGAAGCCAGTTTGGTGTAGGATGACTGGTTGAAAAACTTCGGGAAGGCTGTGATGGAATCCAGTTTGTCAGCAGACACCTGCAAGATACACATGGCACCAGGGTCAAAAAGTAACCAGGGCTTAGGACAAGCATTTGTTTGTGTGCATGTTAAGTTATTAATTTAATTGTATATGTAATACACTATATTAGTGCTGTAAAATGCATTAAAGCATGTGATTCTTTTTTTTTTTTTCAGTTTAACATGTTAAAAATATTTAACGCAATTAAGGCAACACATGCTTTTTTCCCGTCATCCTTTGGCTAGCATAACTTCTTTTGGCTAGCATAACATAATTTATCCATGCAAATGCTTTTAAACCATTCAAGCATGATAAGGCACAAAAGAAAATGCTGTACTGGCACCCGCTGTCTGTGTCTGCTCGTGCTCACAGAAAGCCGTTCAGACAACGCTTGAATGGACAAAATCACCAAAAAATTAAACCAAAATGCTAGTTTTGTTGAATATCCACAGTCTGAAATGAGTTAAATGAAGTCTTAAATGAATGTTTAGAGTTGTGAGAGAATGGGATGCATGTCATATAATCCATTTCATGTGTGGCAAGGTATCCATTTCAAAGTGACAGCAGCCTAATAAATCTGTTGCTGTTTGTCATTAGAATAATTAAAGAACAAAAGAAAAAGAGAAAATCGCACACTGATCTTGACTGAATAACATTTGTAGCTTTAATATGGATTAATCTATATTGAATGCATAATTTATGCAGTGAAGACTGTGAAGTGTTTGATAACTTTATTCAATTTATGTTGTTTTCTATTAGACCTACCTGAAAATGCACTGTTTACAAGGTTACATGTGTCAAAAACAAGGAAAACAATAACTTTTTTGTGCATTTTGACAGGGCAAGTAAAAATCTGAACCGGTCTGACTGAGACAATATAATTTTTTTTTAGCCCTGATAGATTAAAGGGCACAGGTAAATGTGATTTTTTTTTTATATAATGGGTTTATGTGAAAAACATCAGTGTTATGTGTGATTAATCACGATTAATTATAGGAAAATTTGCGATTAATTTGAAAAATTACAGCACTAATATATATATATATATATATATATATATATATATATATATACATACATACATACATACACACACATACATATACATAGTCTTCAATGTTTCATAATGCAACACATTTTTCAGAGCATTTAATTAATGAATTTATTACATTAAATTAACTAGCATTGAATGCATTAGATTTCACACACTGAAACGTTCTTAGTGATGTCAGAGGTACCAGTACTTCAGGATCAAATCAAAATGCCAATCAAACAATGTTACAATACCAGTTTTTCTACAGTTACAGTATTGCCAATTCAATATGACATCTAAGTGATGTCACCACGGTCAGCAGTACTTTATTTAAGAAAGATCAAGCCAGTGGCAATGGAAAATATGGCAATCTCCTGGAAAAAAAAGGTGTTTGTTTTCTTTGAATTTTGTAGAAGATGCTCTAAACAAGTTATTATGTTTAACCAACAAAATTTGAACACCGATCAATGACAGATTATGTGCAAATTATGTTTGATAGCTGTTGTAAATGAAGATACTTAAAGTGTAGCAGTTTTTGTACTTTACAAAGATAAGTATTTTTTTTTCTGAATGTTTACTTGAATTGGATTGATATTGATGTTAGTTACTTGAAAGCTCTTTTTATTTGTTCAGTTCTATCGCTTTTTCTTTGTTTCGTTGTTTCTAACATTTAAAATAAAAGAGTATGTTTAATATAATTTCAGTTTTTGCTGTGCTTGTTATGTGGATAGCAGGAAGGATGAACCCAATTGCAGACAGTAGCAGTGACAACGTTTATTAGAGCACAAAAACAGGGAAAACAAAACCCACGATGGGGTAAAACAAGACAGGGTAGAACACACCAGACTAAGACTTGAAACTAAGACAGGAACAAAACAAAGACAGGAACAGACTTCTCAAATAACAGACTTCACAGCGAATAACTCACAGTAAGGATCACACAACGTATCACAATGAATCGCACAGGACAGAAAATACACAGGGGTTAAATAGGAAACACTAATGACGAGGACAGGTGAAACTGACTAGACAATAATCACAAGACGAGGATAACAAGGGGGCGGGGTTAAGAGACGAGACAACACAAGCACATGGCCAAACAATCGGCCATGCGCTTGTACACAAAACATGGATCTGCCATGATCCTGCCACAAGACAAAAGAAACCAAAGACATGATGGCAGAATCATGACAGAACCCCCACCTTAAGGAGCGGCTACCAGACGCTCCTCAAGGGGACATCAAACACGGGACAAGACAGACTGAGACATCGACACAAACCAACAAAACATGACAAATAACAGTAACGGCAAACACGAAAACACAACAACAGGGTTCGGATGCAATATTAAAAATAACAAACAAGGAAGAGGTGGCGGAGGAAACACAGAGTTCATGGGGGGTGGTCCAGGGTGGATGGGTGTGCTGGGGGTCCTAGGTTGACGGGACGAGGGCTTCGGACAAGGATTCTGGGCAGGTTTAGATGGAGACACACGAGGAGAGGTCTTGGGAGAAACAGTCCGGGGCTCAATGGTGACAGGGGAAACAGTCCGGGGACAAGTGGAGACAGGGGCGAACGAAGATACAGTCCGGGGACTCGTGGAGACAGGGACAAAGGGTGAAACAGTTCGGGGACTAGTGGAGACGGGGGAGACCGGGAAAACAGATGGGGATGCTGCATCAGAGGAAGCAGCAACAGGCACAGACATTGAGGACACAGAGGACGAGGAAACAGGACTACTGACGGGGAACATGACTGGTGACAGGACAGGACTGGGTGTGGCGCTCACGGCGACAGGCGCGGGTGCAGCGCTCTCGGCGGCAGGCGCGGGTGCAGCGCTCTCGGCGGCAGGCGCGGGTGCAGCGCTCTCGGCGGCAGGCGCGGGTGCAGCGCTCTCGGCGGCAGGCGCGGGTGCAGCGCTCTCGGCGGCAGGCGCGGGTGCAGCGCTCTCGGCGGCGGGCGCAGGTGCAGCGCTCTCGGCGGCAGGCGCAATGCTCTCGGCGGCAGGCGCGGGTGCAGCGCTCTCGGCGGCAGGCGCAGGTGCAGCGCTCTCGGCGGCAGGCGCGGGTGCAGCGCTCTCGGCGACCGCGCTGACTGCAGCGGGCTCGGCGGGCTCTGTGACTGCAGCCCTCCTCCTCCTCTTTCTCCTTGGCCGCGGGGCAGAGGCCATGGCCAGAGCTGTGGCTGGTTGGGGAAGCACAGCAGGAACCGTGACTGGCGGTGGAAGGACGGACTCTGGCTGCGCTGACTCTGGTGAGGATGATTCCGACGGAGACTCCCACGAGGTCCGTCTTCCTCGTTTCCCACGAAGACCAGAGAGGGTAGATGGAGTGTCAGGAGTCAAGGAGGAACCAGCCTGGTCCTCAAGCATAGCAACGCCTATCCTTAGACCCTCCTGGATCACTGGCAGTGAGAAAGATGGCAATGTCCTAGTGGGACCCTGCAGCTCCTTCTGACACACATGGTCCACCACTTCACGGAACGGGCGTCGGATCAGCCCCTCCCGTTCAGTCAAAGGAGGAGGAACATTGAGACCCGCAATGAAGTAGGAATTGAAGAGGATCTCCGGCATGAATCTCCTTCTCTCCTCCAGGGCCTGGGCATATCTCTCCAGGGACTCTTCTCCCTGGGGAGGAAACGGAGCCTTACCCCTCTTCATATCGGCGGTAGTCGATTGCCACCATTGTTCATGGTCATCTAACTGGCGTCTGGCAGGATGAGACATACTGTCTGCTGGGTTCAGTCGTTGGCGATTCATTCTGTTATGTGGATAGCAGGAAGGATGAACCCAATTGCAGACAGTAGCAGTGACAACGTTTATTAGAGCACAAAAACAGGGAAAACAAAACCCACGATGGGTAAAACAAGACAGGGTAGAACACACCAGACTAAGACTTGAAACTAAGACAGGAACAAAACAAAGACAGGAACAGACTTCTCAAATAACAGACTTCACAGCGAATAACTCACAGTAAGGATCACACAACGTATCACAATGAATCGCACAGGACAGAAAATACACAGGGGTTAAATAGGAAACACTAATGACGAGGACAGGTGAAACTGACTAGACAATAATCACAAGACGAGGATAACAAGGGGGCGGGTTAAGAGACGAGACAACACAAGCACATGGCCAAACAATCGGCCATGCGCTTGTACACAAAACATGGATCTGCCATGATCCTGCCACAAGACAAAAGAAACCAAAGACATGATGGCAGAATCATGACAGTGCTATTGAAATTGAGATTGAAATTTCACCGCTATTAGTATCAACTACTGAAGTTGTGGTATTCTGAAACCCTTCATTTTGTTTGTTACCTCTGAGAATTTTCCATCTCCAAACCATTGCAGCCAGCGCATGCCGTGGGACGCCTGCCTCTTCCCTGTTGCTCTCCAGGGCACCACCATCCCGGGCCACCAAGAAAAGCCCTTTATCTTGCCCCAGACTAACTCTCCAATACCAAAGCCTTTATTATCCTGAGGAGGAAATATGCGGAAATTAGACATAGTTGACAATAAATTAACATTTTCACACTCACTGAAACCTGCATTCGATTTGAAAAGTACGCAGACACAGATTTCAGTGATTAATGGCTTTAATGTCAATTTAAATGTATTTTATATTTTTAAATCGGAATGTTTTTTGGTCCGTTTTGTTCCCATCCAGCCTGAACATTCTGCTAAATAATTTCTTTTGTATTCCAGAGAAAAAGAAAAATCAAGCAGGCTTCGACTGGTAGATTATAATTTCTTGGAGAATTATCCTTTTAAATAAGATGGACAATTAACCTTCTCACTGCACAGATTTCTTTGATCCAGTTACACAAAGAAGGACAATCAAATGCTCTGTTGCACTCAGAGAGCTGGATTGAGCATGAACTGAGACACAAACAAAACCACTGACACTGAGCTTGTCTGAGCATGACTCTCAATCAGTCAGGACCATTTCAACAGCGCTGTTGTTTCCTCACCTGTGCGAGTGTCAGTGAGTATTTATGAGTCTGTGCTCAGCAGTGACTTAGAAGATGCTATAACCCACAAAATCCCCATTCAAGACCTTCAAGCTCTCTTTGTCTTGGTCATCAGTGCTCTCTAAACGTGCAGCTGCCTAGCTTAGTGACACGCAAAGGAGAGGATACACCACAAGCACAAAGGCTGTTATCTTCACATTCAAACGGAGCCGTTCTGGGAGGCTACAGTTACATGTTGAAGACAGGTGGACAAATATTGGTACTTGTGGATTGTTTATGCATTAACATAAAAAGGAACCGGACATGACAGGATAGGTAGAGTGTGAATTTGTGGGTGTGTGTGATATCCTGGTACCTTGTACTCAGGTTGTCTGGCTGTGTCAGTAGTCGAGGTGGATGTGGCGCTGCTCTGTGCTGAGTCTTTAGAGTCCTGTTCCATGAGCTCCAGTATGGGACCCTCAGGAACACTAGAAACCTACAGACACAATTTCAACCTTTAGTCAAAGCAAAATAAAAACAAAACAAAAAATAATCACAATGCAGTGATGGGTACAATAGAAAATAAGGGGCAAATGTACAACTTGCTGCCCTCACAGACTTCTAGTGCAACAACATTTCTGTCAACACGTTTTTGTGTGTGTTTTTACAAACTGTGAGCCAGTTCGAAATGATTTTCTGTGGTAAATGGCGGCATGCCACAGTGATGTCAATACAGCTTAAATGGAATTTATTCTGGAATAATCACTTAGGATAGCCGTGTTCTGGAACATAGTAGCTGGTTTCTGGCTGGTCATGACTTGTTTTTGCCAGCAGGAACCAGGGGTGTTTCCTGTACAATACCAATTCTATAACTCCCGGCTTAACTATCATAGTACAATACATTGTTGGAGATATTAACTAGCTAGTCATGACTGTTTTAAAAAAAACTGTAGTAACTGTGGCACATCCATCGTTCAAACCATGCGGATTCAGTCGTTAACCCTCTGGGGACCAAGAACGCACCCGTGCGTTTTGCTCGTTTTTTTCACATAGCAGAAAAATAGACTTAAAGTACTATCATCATTTCTGGTCATATAGAGTTAAGAAATATGAGAAAATAAACTGTTAAATGTCTACTTTTTTATGTGCCCACATACAATCAAAATAAAATATTGTGCTTTTGTAAAATAAAGAAAATAAACAGGGTGTGCGTTCTGCCTCCCCTTCTCCGTGAACTTTTTTTCTGGAGCACGTCTCTAAACTTAAACAAAACTCAGCTAATACTATTCACCCAGCCATAAGCAATACATATTTTAAATCATTTGAGTTTGTACTTTTAAATTATCCGATTCAAAACTAAAATAAACATTCACCGTTTATGTCATCTATATAAAAAGAGAGACGTGTCAGCCGTTCTAATTATCTTTCTCTCAGCTCATTATTCTGGTAATGTGACACCCCCACGGAGAGCACGCGCTATTCAAACGCAAATATGTGAAGCAACACATTGAGACGCGTTAACGCCCATATAGGCTAAACTCTGTAAACACACTATGGGCCCTATTTTAACGATCTGAAACGCAAGTGTCAAAGCGCAAAGCGCAAGTAACTTTGTGGGCGGATCCCGGCGCTGTTGCTATTTTCCCGGCGGGATAAATGACTCTTGCGCCTGGCGCAAATCTAAAAGGGGTTGGTCTGAAGTAGCTTCATTATTCATAGGTGTGGTTTGGGCGTAATGTGAAATAAACCAATCAGAGCGTCATCCAACATACCCTTTAAGAAAAGGTGCACATGTTGCATGGCGGATTGTTATTATAATGGCGCGCGCACCAGACGCGCTTCAGAATCGATTCACAGCCGAGGAGATCGATGTTCTCGTCAGGGCCGTAAAAGAAAGAGAAGTGACATTGGGGATGGGACAAACCCACCCAAATCAATAGAAAAAATATGAGAAAGCTCAACTTAACTGGTAAGTTAAAGTTTGGTTTTTAATGTACTTACATTATGGTAAAGGTGATTTCGCAGTCTTCAGATTTTTTTTCCCTAGTTCTTGACGGACAAACTAATTTGTCAGATGTCCTTATATACATATGTGTCTTGCCACTATTGGGCAAACAGGTCTGATCCGTCAATTTGCCTGAAAAATTACCAATATACACTGGTAAATGTGTAAGCTAGATTTATGCCTATGCGCACTTAAAATAGCATTCTGAACAACGCGCAACGCGCCATTGACTTTAGACCAGGTTTTTTTTGGTCAGTGGCGGAATTGTTTTCTGGAACTGCAAAATAGCACTAGGGAATGTTTGCGCCGAAACACGCCTCATTTTTGCGCCGACCCGCCCAGGGAGCGCAAGTTCATTTCTTAGTTTACTGAGGCGCTTCTGTGGAGGGAAAAGCCCGCTTTGCGTGGGTGCAAAATAGGAATGATACATGCGTCAGTGTACAAAGTCAATTGCGCTGGGTGCAAGATATGGCCCTATATTTTTTAGTCAGATTAAGATTTGTCTTGCGCGGCTATGAGGAATAATCCTGGGACATTTACCTCAGAACAAGTGCTGGTTTATTTTCACTGTGAGGAGGAGCAACAGATTCAGCTGAGAAGTGTGTAAGTCTTTTATTCTTGTGTTAACGACGAAATAAAAGACAACATTTCGTTGACTAGTTTTGGATAAAGTTTTTACTCTAAAATAGACATCAAATAAGCTTTTGTTAGGAGTTTCTGCTCATATGTTAAATATATAGTATGTTTTGTCAATAAACTAATCAACTAAGATGTTATAGTGTTTGTTCCAATGCAAGCTATATCAAAATAATGAATCCTCAACTTTGAAATATGTATGATCAAACTAAGACATTTATGGAAAAAGACAATTTTCTTTTCAAGATGTTTCCAACTCTAACTTTGAACTATGTATGTGTTTGTGTGTATGTATGTATGTATGTATATGTATATGTGTGTATATGTATATGTGTATATATATATATATATATATATATTGTTCTTGCATTCTTTGGGGTCCTTGCATTCTTTCTCACACCTGAATGAAAGGCTCATTATTATGCAGGGTCTTTTTTCTTCTCAGGTGTGAACCAACTAATTATTCACAAGGGGTTGGGCAGTTGACGCATATTCGCATATTGCCTTGGCAAACTATTTTTTTTTTTTTTCACAATTTTAATCAATCTATTGTGTTATGTGAATGATTAGGCAGGATGATTTTCAGATCATTTTGAAGCAAAAACTCTAGGCGACAACTTCCATTAGTCAGAAGTCTTGTGGACACATATTTAGTATGTGTTTTGTGTCCTTATTTCAGAAACTTAAATTTTTTGTTTTTTTCAATAACCATGCATGGACAATATTCTCTCAAAAATACAAACATGTACATACATGTTGCTCACATATTATGGTAGCCCCGTTTGTGCTATATAGAGTGAATTTACATGCCATTAACATGTTTATAAATAACTGAAAAAAGCACAAATGTCAATGCATGTCAAAACATCCTAAGGGCCCCAAAAACACCTTGGTCCCCAGAGGGTTAATGACGTCATGTAGGTGGTGGAGTAACAACAGCTAATTAATCGGTGAGATTTAATTAATGTCATTTAACTGCACTTTTTCTCTCTTTGCTCACCCCGCCACAACACAGACAAAATAACCACGAAAAAACATATCCGAAAAACGGAAAAAGGCGAGGAGGGGGCTCATGACCACTGTTTTTATTGGCTGGCTACAGGCTACTTCAAATGTGTGACAGCATAAATACACAGTGATAGACAGCTCGACTTAAAGGTGTTGAGGTAAGAGTGAGGAGCTGACAGTGGCATGACAGCTTTAATCTGCGAGGTTGATCTCTGTTCGTCAGCCTGGATTTTAGTGCCTGACAGACAAAAATTCACTTAAACCATAAAGCAGCTTTGTGTGTGTGAATGTGAGCATTACCATGCTGCTGTGATCCTGTTTACTATGTCCCCTCTCTCTGTTGCAGGGTTTACTGTGAGCTGTCAGTCCTGCCTGGAATATAGTCCTGGGACGAGGCCTTTGCCGCAGACCCGTCTCACAACCAGAGCCAATGTCAGCCTTTTCCTGAAACCATAATCCCGTAACAATAAGCTGATCCATATGTGCTAGTATTGTACCATATTTATAGGTAAATTTAATTGAAATAATGATTAGCGGACAACTTTTATGGGTTTTTCAATGGCCAGTAAAATCTAGAGTGCAGGGTGGCTAATGGCAGATATTAGATTATATTATTACATTGCTGAAACTAAATGAATATGACTATTTATAATGATTATTTACTTTCATACTAAATGTATATTTTGTTTACTGCTTATTTACACTTAAAGACAGGAATAGTCAAGTATTTCCAGGATGGGAGAAGGCAAACGTTGCATTAAAATATTGTACTAGCATGTATCAATACTTTAGACACAATATAATTCCATACACTGTATTTGATCATTTTGATAATAGGTTGGTAAGACAAGGTTATGCACACAACAGCACCTGCTCAGTCTGTAAACTATATAAATTCCCATAATCTGAACTATATCTTCCATGTTTTGCTTTGTTTCCTCTTTGCCCTGGATGCACAAGTATAGAGTATAGAGGAAAATCGCACATAAGCACAAAACACAACAGAAAAGATAGGAAGTGACATATAATACAGTCATATCTGTTTATCATCATTTATCTGATTTTAAGGAGTCTTTATAGTATAGACTGAATAGCCCTTAACATCTTAAAAGGTGAAATGTGTTGTGGGTACAGCAGATATGTATCACAACAACAAAATCTCATGTGGATAATCCACAGAAGTTCCATGGAAGTGAAATCCAACTCTGTATGTATGTGCATCTGTTCAGACAGCCTCCATGATGCACCTGGTCTCTAAAATGACGCAACCTATTGGTAAGTTCTTGTTTTTCATGTGGTATTTTTATCACCATAAATGCATTTATGAACGTAAATAGTCTATCACAGCAGAGATGAATCTATGCAAATATGATTATACCACCACATTTTGAGTGTTTTGTCTTCTCAGTTATTCAACGATATATTGATTTAGCAAGAAGGTCCCCGGTTCCTGAGCCAGGAGTCCTTTCTTGTCAGCGTGGGTTTCCTCCCGGTGCTCCGGTTTCCCCACAGTCCAAAGACATGCAGGTAAGGTGGATTGGAAAATTACAAATTGTTTGAAGATGGATGGACGGATATATATTTCCTGGACTAAAGCAACTATTTTTGCCCTATTTCAGCCATGTCTCCGGAAACAGCAGTAAAATGGACTTCGGTAGATGTGTCTTATTGAAGCATTCTGTCAGTGTGCGATAAGATCAGATGTTAAAGTAAATTCTCACCTCACTGTAGGAGGAATCCCAGGCACTGTCTTCCTCTGTGTCGGAGTGCTTACGAGATCTCTTTCTTCTGATGCTGTTCACACTCTCGTCTGAAAGATTAAGAAAGTTCATGAAAAAGTAGAAAAGAAAAGTTCAAGAAAGAGATCTTCAGACACTTTACTGGATATTATTTTATCCTAGGCCTACCTGGTTATGCGTTTTAGACACCTGAGTGATCATAATATTCAAATTAATATATGTAAATTAAGCATTCCAGGTGTAATATGTAAAGTAAAAGTCCTGTCAGATGTTTATTCCACCCATGAACTCAGCCAGCTGATTTCATTAATTAGTTCTCCTGGCTGAAAAACCATGCTAATTAGCAAATCCAGGTGATTAAAACAAAATACTGAGAAGGACTTTTACTTTCTGAACCTTGACTTTACACCTCTGAGCATTTCTAAGGGGGCTTTTAAACTGGGCTCGTTTGCTGCGGTCCGAGCCCGATTGTTCCCGGCGCCCCCGCAGCGTTGGTCTGGTTTCACACTCAACTTGATTCTATCGAACCCTGGTCGGTTTGCGTGCATATTACGTCGTCCCAAATCGTGCACGGCGCATGATAGAAAACAGAACGCGGGTCAATATTGTGTTTTTTATTAATTCGCTGCTATTGTTGAGTGAACAATACAGGTTTACTGTGCGTCTGTCACATAAGGTGGACTTCTGCTGCTTGCAAACGGACTCTTTTGAGGAGACAGTGGATTTCCAAATTTGTTGCTCTGATTTCACGCTCAATGCACGAATACACTGCAGGCTCACTCTCGCTCGAATCCAAGGTGAATCATCAACACTATCATCCCTTACAAGTGTTTCCGTGTTGCTTTCACATTCACGCGAACCGCAGCACGGTTCGGGAGCATCCAAACTCAGACCACCTCCTCCAGGTACCGGTACTCGGGTTCGGTACCCCAGTGCGCACCCAGGTCCGCATGACAGCGTTCACATTAGCGATTTTTCATGCGAACCGTGCCCCGTTCCGAACTAAACTGCCAGTGTGAAAGCCCCCTAATAGTAATATTATATTTGACAATGGAGGAGATAATCAAGCTAATTTCCAACAATCTCTGTAACATTATTGATTATCATTGAAAACTATTTTGTAAAAACAATACGTGTTTGAGACTTGTATGATAGAATTGCTTACCAAAGTTATATTGAATATTTAAATTCCTATCATAATTATGTAATGTCTACATCATACTCATATTCTAGTCATAATGTGAGTCTGATACTGATCCATAGGGCTTTGATTATGAGGCGTGTCTTAACCGAGCCAGGAAAAAAAAAACTCTGCACTCAATTGGATACTTACAACCAATCAGAGCAACGCAGTAAGTTTAACGTATGCACTCTGGAAAAAGTAGTAAAAAAATAATGAGTGTTAACGATCTTTGCCGGTGTTGCAAAAATAATTGAAGGATTCGCGGAGTATTTGCAAACACGAAAAGCATTTTTTAAAAGAAATATGTTTGATGACGTGATGATTATGTAACTGCAGATCATCTGTCCATCATCGTATAAAGCCCGCCCTGGCAATTTGATTGGCCCGACGACTTCTGAACCGAGCATAATTACTCCTCAATCGATCGAGTCCAGACCGAACTTCCCGACCAAAAAATGTTGTGGGCGAGGTTCGGGCTGGCATTCAGGCCAGTAAAGTCGCTAAACATGGAAACTTTCACATGATACACACAAGGATACCTGATATTTACATGTAAAAAAAAGATTTATATTTCTCAGGAATACATCTGTATCAGTAGTCTTACTGAAAAAATGACAATTCAATCAAGTGTGTTAAAAAATGTTTAATTCACATATCTGCTATTAAACCTTCAAAATGTCTTACTTTATTGACTTGAATTGTAATTGCATTACTGTAAACATGATGTTTTAAGTTACTTTCTGAAGTAATTGGCAGAATGTCCCAGATGCTGAACCCAGAACATGGGTCTGTGTACCTGCGGGTGAGGTTGCGCCTCCGTTCTGTTTGGGGCAGAAAGGTGAAGGTGGCTCTGCCGCAGTCAGTGGGCTGTTCTCATTGGTAATCTCCAGACCGCTGTCATTCTCTGACAATCCCTCCCCCACAGACGTGTTACCATTCACGGCAGCCTGAAAAAATTGTGTTTATAATCTTCAGATCACAGAGCGCAAACACAACATTTGGACAACTCACAATCAACAGAACTGCATCCAATGTTACCTTGCACAGCTGAATGGGTGTGTGATGGTACAAATATTTTCTGTTCTTATTCATAAAATGAATGAATTTCCAGGAAAAGCAAGAACTGATAAGAATGTAAAATGTGTACCTTGACAACATCATTGTCACATCACCAATTATGATTATCAATGAAAGGTGTACTTATGACATTTAGCAGCAGTGTCTGGGCAATACTCACCAGCCAAACCTTGAACTCTTGACCCTTTCTTTTAAGTTAACAGAACGTGTATTTTTACCAGCTTGTGCTTCTTTTGCCATTAAAAGAATACTGTCAGTGTAATCTTCTTCAGTGTAGACTTTTTGAAGTCTTCATATAGCCTAGCTCCCTGAGGCTGCGTTTGTGCGACTGTGGAGATTAGTTTCCTCTCGATGTGGCCACAATTTTTCCGCATGACTTAGTGACACCGTCACTTATGTTCACATATCGTTTTTGCGCGTGCAAATTCGTTATTTCAAATGCAGGCGTACGGCAAGCACGCTCAAAATGGAAGCACATTTTTCCAGGTCCGCCTATGCTGCGATGAAATGAGAACATCTCAACTTTTCAGAATGCCACAAGCTCACCGCAGGTCATGAGACAAAAAACCAACAATCAGCTTCGGCCTTTCCGTAACAACATCGAAAGCTCGGCCGAACAGCTGATCATAGCTGTACCGGGCGGGTTTTTATTTCTCATCTCCATAAATATATCTTGAAGTAAAGCTAATACAAGGGCTAGAAATCAATTAATCCTTTGCTGATACTTATTTTTCATCATGGAAAGCCCTCAGCGCAGTTCATGGTTGCATAGAAACGACAGACGCAAGTGCTTGTGGAAAAAAGGTGATAGCGGAGCGGCCGCACTTTCCAGGCGTTTTTAGAAGCGATATGTGAATGGCCCCTTACACAGTACCTGCATTTGTAACACTTCTTCTCTATGAAGCCAAAGTATTGCCATATTTCAGACGTACAGGCCAATCAGATGTTCTCTGTCTTACAAGCACTTCATGAGGCACACAAGCAAGGTCTCTCGCTCTCTCCCTCTCTGCCGTGCGCGCGCTACACAGTTGGAGCACAGTATGTTCTGTCTCGCATGCACGCTCTTGCTCGCTCGCTTTAGATTCCGGAGATTGTAACTAATTTGCGGCCATCAGGGAGCCGCAATCAATATGCGGGAGACTCCTGGAACTTCCGGGAGACTTGGGATGTCTGAAAATAAAGTAATTTATCGCACCTCTCTGTGATATGGATATTGCATATACTATTATCGCGATAACGATAATTTTTCGATATATCATGCAGCCCTAATTTTTATACTGTACAACTGTATATTATATCCTTAAACCTACCCATCACAGAAAACTTACTGCATTTTTACATTTTCAAAAAACATTTATAAGCTGTTCTCCTCATGGTGACCAAAAAATGTCCGCGTAATGCAGGGAATACCTAAACCACACATATCTGAGAAAATGATGAAAGAAGTTAAATTTTTAGGGGAACTAGGTGCATTTTATAATATGGTGCATTTTTTATTAATACAATGACAAAAAAGTAGGATCAATATTCCTAATATTGAATTCTAGCATATCAATTATTCGTATTATTATTATTAGTTACGTCATCAGCATGATGCTTAGACAATCTGTCTATAAATGAATCCAAAAGCTGCTCAAAATAACATTAGCATGAACAAAACTAAACTCACATAAAATAAAACCATATATTCTGTTTAAGGAGGCAAGTAGAGGCTGGAGAGGTCAAAAGGTTTATGAGCTCCTTCATTCATTCAGTTTATCTTTCTGCTGGCTCCTAATGACACCCCCTGCACTGCTTTTTCCTAAAGTGGCCCCCAGCTCAAGCTTTTGAAAGGCTGAAAAAAGTCAGCGGATCAAAACAGGTGGCTCAGATCCCCTTTTATACTACACACACACACACACACACACACACACACACACACACACACACACACACACACACACACACACACACACACACACACACACACACACACACACACACACACACACACACACACACACACACACACACACACACACACACACACACAGACAGAGGAAAAGCAATGTGTAGAAACTCAGTGTTATTTCCCAGAGTTCTGCCATGCTTCCCAACCATGTGAACAGACACTCTCCCAAAGCCAAAGGTACAGCGGAGGGGCTCATCAGATAACAGCTCTGTTAGCAGACATAAATGATTCCAGACAAGACACAACATGAGCAAACAGTGGAACCACATGTCATGAACCTGTATGACAACTTGTTTTAGCTAGTAAAGCCTGTTATTACTCAATTAATCCACAAGTGAAACTCAATATGACAACACAAACTACTGAGTATTCAGCCTTAAAAGGAGCAGTAGCATCGGTGCCACTATAAGTTATACAGATACTGGGGAGTAGACCTACTATGATATTAGACTACATAGCCTATAATAAAAGATAATCAATTTCAAACCTGAACCAAACATATTTTTACTCAAAGATAAACAGTCTGTCATTAGTCTTTAGTCTGCCACAAAAGAGCAGCGTGTTGGGGTTCTGGTACACCAGCCATGTCAACAAAACGAATTAATGAAAATTAGCTTAGAACTTCAAAAAAAGAAACAAAAAAGATGCTGCAGTCAAGCAGCCGACAGGGGCTGGCTTCAGGACGACTCAACCTCCACGGACAGTTATTAATGTTTTATCAGATAATAACTACTCTTTAATTTCGGGCCAATTAGGGCCGGATTCGGGACAACAGCTTAGACTCCGGGACTGTCCCGAATTTTTTGGGACGTCTGGTCACTCTTTATTACCATTAATTTTTTAGATAAACAAATCCTGTAAATTAGGCCTGAGGATAGGCAGTTTGGATGGATGGATGGATGGATGGATAGACATCCCTTTAAATGCAAAACACTAAGGCTACAATTAATGACTTGATTTTGACAATTAATTTATCTGTAGATAATTTCTCTTTTTAATCAATTAATCAATCAATCAAGCAGCTATCTGACTCTGAGATGGCGAACATGATCATGGTTTGTGTAACATTAGCAACACATTATTAGCTGGTTGATAATGTAGTCAAGCAAAAGGCTAAAAAGCATTTACTACAGTAAAGTTGACCCGACCGAGTGGATCTTTGAGTTGGTGTGAGTGGAGGCGGGGCTAATTTGCTAATTCATGACTCAGCATATACTAAATGAGCTATTTTAAGCATGAAGATTTTTTTTTCACAGGAAAAAACATTTAATAAGGCCATTTTGGTGATCAAATATGTACATTTCTACAATGTACACAAAAATGGAGTAAAACATATAAGCTAGGATATAAATGTTAATTAAAAAATGTTAAAGAAAAATTTTCTTGTTCACATTCTTGTTCTACATTTGCTGTTTTGTCGGAGCTGAAAACCTTGTAATCAAGGACAATTCACACTGCAACAGCAACAGACTTTTTGTTGGGTTTTGTCTGATAACTACGTTACTTCATGTCGGCACTTGTTTTTGTTTATTTCATTGATTTTCTTAGTTGTCGGTCTTGGAATGTCTGAGGTGACATACTGTAATTGTACGTTGGTCGATGTCTCTCTGTGCAGTGGGAATTAGACTTAACAAAGAATCCTTTCTGTTGCGCTCCATTTAATTGAAGTATCTGCACACTATGTGAAGTATCTGATGTTTAACAATTTAATCACTCAGTTTCTGTCATGATGCACTGGTTTGCGAAATGGAAATTCTTGAATAATAAAAATACAATGTAACCAATGTGTTTTTTTATAGAATTTTTTTTCCACTGTTTTCTTTGACCAGCACAAAGTCCAGACTAATTGGTCATATTTTGTCTGTTTATTTATCATAAATAATTTATTTTAGATTTTGATTTGTTGTTGTGGCCACATTCTCTTGACATTTCTAAACAAGATTTCCTTATTCAAGAATTTTGGCATTACATGAATGTTCCAAATAAATTTTAAAGCAAACTAATATCCTTTTAAAGTAACACCAAGTAAGTTTTCCTCTTCGGTCGCACTACTGGTTGGAAACGAAATTGTCCATTGCCGCTGTCGTAAATAATTCAGCCTACCGTCACACGCACGCTCGCTGTTTATCCAGCTCCGGCTTTAGAATGAACGATGCCCACAGACAAGGTAGAGTATGTTACATGATTTCATGAAAGGATGATGTATTGCGACATCAGAAACGAAGAAAAACGAAATAATGACTATTGTAGCGCTCTACGCTACGTCTTACCTCGTACGCCGACTTCCATCACCCGTGAACGCGCGTCGATCGTTGACGGAAGTCAGATATTTTCATCTATAAAGTTTTAAATATGTATATTTTTACGACAAAACCGCATGGATTACCCTCAGAAGGCCTTCGTTTATCCCCCTGGAGCCGGATGGATTACTTTTGTGAAGGATGTATGCACATTTTGGGACTTGAAGGAGGTGGACCCCGTATCTTCACATTATATCCACTGAAGGGTCTAAGACATTTTCTAAAATAACTGAAAATGTGTTTGTCTGAAACAAGATTGACATATGCATCTCGAACGGCTTGAGGGTGAGTAATGCATGGCTTAAATATCATTTTTGGCCGAACTATCCCTTTAAGTCGAGATCACAAGGGTCTTGGAAATATATTATGAAGGTTGAAAAACTACATAGTGTTACTTTAAAACTAACCAAACTGAGGAGGTCTCTTCAAAACTGTTGGCTTATACAGTGCACTGTAAACGGAGAGCGTTCCAGGATAACTTTATTTTCACATTTAGGAAAATTAAAAAAATGCAAGATTCTAACCACACATTGAAGATTCCTGGAAAAAATATATTGGTGTCGTGTAGAGCTGCACGACTTATCGTTAAAAGATCGAAATCTCCAACCAGGTGATCTTATTCCTAAATAACAACTGTCTATAAAACCTTTAATAAATCATACCGGAACATTCAAATCTGCGTCTGAGCTACCACTGACCCAAGAGAAAGTAGTTATCATGTATAGGTATGATACAGCTTCACAACCAGTCTTTACAACCACACAGTATCGTTATTTCTTCTACAAATCTTCATATTATCACATAGGTACTGGGATTAAAAGTTTATAATTCGGATATAAACACTAATGTCAAAATAGAATAAATCACCTTTGAAAGTAACTTGGCACTTCAAATAAAGATTGTATTAAAAATGTATTTGTCATTGAGTCATTCATTCAAGAGATTTGTTCGCTGCTTCCTTCAGTAATGAAACAAGTGAAGTATTTATGAGTCATTTAATCATTCATTCAAATCCTTTTTAAAAGAAATACCAATTCAGATTAATTAAACATTTTAAATAACATTTAACATTCATGCTATTTTGTATAGTTTTATGTTTGCGGGAGAATCGTTATCTGTTTGAAAAAAAAAAAAACATTCTTCCAGAATCGTGCAGCTCTAGTGTCGTGACAACACCACAGCCTTTAATTTCTGTCAGTTCTGTCACGGTTCATGAACTCACTGTTTCTCTTTCTGTGTGTGTGTTGTGTGTATGTGTGTGTGTGTGTGTGTATGTGTGGTGTGTGTGTGTGTGTGTGTGTGTGGTGTGTGTGTGTGTGTGTGTGTGTGTGTGTGTGTGTGGTGTGTGTGTGTGTGTGTGTGTGTGTGTGGGTGATTGCCAATCACCTTAATTATCTGTGCCAGCTGCTGTCTATCAGCCGTGCCTATATATGTTCACTGTTTGGTGTCTTGTGTTGTCAGATCGTTGTGAGAGTTCCCGGTGTCCTGTCCTGATTCCTGTTCACCTTGCTACCTTGCCTATGTTGGATCTAGTTCCTATTGTTCTGCGTTCTGCCCTGGGATTACTGCTCATGCTGGATTTCTCGTGGATTCTCTCTTCACTTCCGACATCACCTATCGGGTTGCCTGTCGATGTCCCTGCGTCACTCAGAGCGACCATTCCTGCACCAGACTGTTTGGACTATTGCCCTACACTTCATTTACCAATAAACTGTTGCGATTTGCACCTTGTATCCTCCATCATTTAACATGACAAGTTCATTACAAACTAATAAACCAGATGAAAATGTTTTCTGCGGTAACCGACAGCCTGCGACAAATGGTGTGTCAATAGCTTTAACCTGTATTTAACCCCAAACATTCCGTTAAGTTAAAAATAATGATGTTCAGATCATTGACATGCTGCAACAGAGTAAAAGGAGGTCAGAACCATTTAAGAACAATTTGTTGGAACAGACTAGTTTCAGTTGTGCTCAAAATGAGATGGCACATGCTCTTGGGCATCTGAATGGCCAGTGTGCTCCTCTCTTCCCCGGCCAAGCAGCTGGTCTGTGGGATTCAGAGCACTTCCTCAGTCAGGTGCAGCGTTCAAAGAGCCTGCTCTTTCTCTCTCAAGCCGCCTTTCCACTGCACACGACAAACGACAGCCGTCAAACCGGAAGTCATTCATTTCCAATGGAGAGTCGTACGGGAGCTGCGGGGATTTCCGATCATATGCGTATGCGGAAAATTCGGATCCGATTTGAGCTTTGGATCCGTTGAAATATCTGAACTTCTGCGGCTAGACCGTATCCGACCGGCCGACCGGATGTGATGTTTTCTAATCAAAACTATGAGCGCGAGGCTAGAATTACCAATATTTTAACTCTTTAATGTTATTCTCTAAACGCTATTCCTGTAAAATCTCGGTTATTAATAATTATGGCAGAAAAAAACAGTTTATAATTTTTAAAATCATTATCTATATTGATTAGCTCTATAAAATCTATCTGTTTTATTTTAGATCTATTGAGGGGGGTCATTTGTTTTGTGTGGATATATTCATGCATGCATTACATTCATTCAAATCATTCATTTTACCATTGTGAATATCCGAGGGTAACGGTTGCTTCACGACCAATTACAAAGTTCCGTGCGACTGACACTAGGGGGCGAAATGCGACAATCGTATGCGAATGTCGTGTGCAGTGGAAAGGCGGCTTTATTCTCTCTCTCTCTTTGCACTCTATGGAGTGCAGGACCAGAAGAAAGTAAGTAAGCGGTCTTGCCTCATTTACAGTCGTAAAGAATATGTAGAAAAATCCGTTAGAAAATAAAAATTCAGGGCAAAGTTGAGTAGAGCTGTCATAAAAAAACAGAACCAGATACTTTCATTTTCCCTCTCTGTCCCCTTTCTCTAATCCCCTAAATTCCACTGCACCTTTGGCCTCATTTTGAACCCAAAACACCAGAGATGTATGGGACACCCACACCAATCCACACCTCTGTTTGTGTGCATGTAGGTGAGAAAAGTGTCAAACAGATGAGTGGTTTTTGAAGTGAAAGTAAGGCTGATATAATTTATGTGATGCAGGTATCATTGGAACTAGGGTGGATGTTAGAATTTCAGCAAATACCGGTCAAAGCTATCGCATAATGTTGGAATAAACGGCACTAAGGTGCGGCAACATTTAACATTTGTTATGAATTTTTACATTTCCAGTAATTTCAACAGGAACGCATGCGATCTGGAATTTTTGCGTGAGGGCAAAGGATTTCCACACAGAAATTCTGCAGTGGGTTCAAGTTGGTCAAGTGAATTCGCTGTGCTAACCAACAGAAATAGTTTGTTATGAAAGTGACTTGTGTGTGAGTTTTGCTTTTTGCATTGCTACACTACTTGACAATAGATAATAGACCTTTTGCCCATTTCGCTAATGTGACTGCATCTTAAGATTGCACAATATAAAGGAAAAATGCAATAAACTTGTCTGCGTTATGCTATGAAACAAGTGCACAAGTAATATGGACTACTGTTATGATTAGTGGTCAACCGATATTGTTTTTTTAATGGCCGATGCCGATATCTTATAGAGCAGGGTGGCCGATGGCCGATATAAAGCGGGTATTTTATATATATATATACTTTATATTTATTTGAATCAATATTTAATAAATTAGAAATAAATTAGAAAACAAATCTTTAAAATAAACATGCTTATACTTTAGATGGTAACTTCTTGAATCTGCAATCCTATTACAGTTTTTTTCACAAATAAAGTAATTGCTTAAAAAGATATGAATATGTCAATAAAAAGGAAGTAAACACTGTAACAGGGCACTCAGTAATCTGGTAATTTTGTGCACACTGGTAATAATTTTTTTCCTAATAAAGACAAGGTAATGCTAATTTTACATACAGCACACAGTGAAACCGATATGAATATGACACAGTGGGCACCTGGACATATCACAGCAAGGATTTCAAGTTTTTCGATTGCGTTTCCTGTGAAGCTGATCTTGTTTGCATTCACTCACTTCGCACGGACCGTCACAGAAACACGTTCATGCAGGCTACAAAAGCTCTCTTCACAAGATATCACTGTTGGATTCGATTAAATCTGCAAGGTTTGTGAAATTAAATGTTTATTAGATATTCAGAGATTTGTTTAAATGATGTAGATGCACATTTGCTGAATGTTGACGGTAAATGAGAAAGTATTTTAACCTGATTGTTTTCCTTTTCTGTTACAAAAAATATAAAAGCAAACGCTTTACTTTTTTTGCCTACCATTTACTTTCTTTGTTTACCAGTTCTGTCTAACAAAGTATTAGATATGACTGACAGAGATCTTAAACTAATGAAGACGGAGAATGTGAGTGAGCGCTGTGTAATCAGGCACAGCCGTTCTCTTCTCAGGTACTGGTGTTCTCAGCGCCACCCGTCAAAATAAAAGTCCCGCTTCCAACACATCGGCCAATCAGAAAAACGCCAAATATCGTCGACCACTAGTTATGATACTTTTATAGGGATTTTGAAAGTTTCCATCACCATTGTAATTGTAAAAGAGAAGAGCAACATGAACGTTCTTCAAAATATCTCCTTTTGTGTTCCCCAGAAGAAAAAAAGTGAGTAAAGTGTGGGTAAATCATGACAGATCCTAACTGCTCTCCCAACACTCTTCTTCCATCTTACCGTGGCAGTCATCTTGTCACTTTCCGCCATTATAGCGGAGGAGTACTTATTGGATGGCATCACTACTTCTGTCGTCTTTTTTATTTCTTCCTCTTTATCCTGTCAAAAAAGAAACAGACTTGAATAAATGATAAAAAGAGGCAAAACGAGAGAAGGAACCCAATATGACTCAAATATTGAAAAACATAAGCATGCATGCACTAGAATATGCATTATCTTCTGAGAAAAGATTAATGGATATTTGTTTTTAGTCTTTAACTAAACCTTGACCTCTGTGTCAGCTAAACATGTTGTCATATTTGCCCAACAAGCACTCAAACTTCCTTCAAGAACCAGGAATAGAAAAATGGGTCAAATAATAATGACTTCATCATTCTAAAAAATCATTACACAGTCAATGACACAGCAGATTCTTCAGAAAGCTCTAGAACAGTGGTTCTCAAAGTGTGGGAGGCGCAAGGATATTGCATTGGGGGCGTGGGAAATCAGCAACAACAAAAAAAACGAGAAAAATAAAAAACAGCTGTTGCACCGGCATTCAAGTGCGGGAAAAGCGATTAGTGCACCGCCTTAATAAAGCAGCATTGAACAATTACACTGAATCGTTCTTCTTCAGACCAACTTGTCACCATTGGAACAAGGCAAGCCCAACATAGAATAGACCGAATCACAAGCTGCTATTGCTAACGCGCAAGCAACTCTGCTTCTGTGCGTGTTTTACATATATTCTTTAAAGGGTCTACTACTGATATGTTTTGAGAATTATACTCAAGCATATATATTTTGCTCGTAAGACGTGTACATTTGTTAACGGGCACAATTGTGACCGGTAGTATAACACAGTGCTTCAATTGAAAACACAGGTTTTGGCTGTTAATCCTACACTGAATGTATGCCACACCTGTGATTATCTCTGCAAAGGAGAAGTGCTCACTAACACTTGTTTAGACAAATTTGTGAACAATATTTGAGAGAAAAGGCCTTTTGTGTACATAGAAAAAGTCTTAGATCTCGGAGTTCAGCTCATGAAAAATGGGGGCAAAAAAGTGTTGCGTTTATAATTTTCTTCAGTGTAGTTATCAGTATCCCAGAAACTATCAATTTGTTGGACTTTCTAGACGTATGTGACACCCCGATTTCATTTATCAGCATGGTGTATGCCGTGCTTATTAATTTTGTTACTAAAAGTTTTGTTTAATAAAACCGAGTTTGTCATGGTACTGTTTTTTTGTTGTGTTATTCATTAACAATAATAATCAACCCAACATTCAAGCAATATCTGCCCCAAATTGCCGCTAATTCAAATGCACATGGCTAAATGGCTATTTAAGCAATTTGTAAACATTATCCTTTAAATGTATGGACATTTCCTTAAACCAAAAAACACAATGCAATGCGTAATTCAAAATACAGGTAAAATAATCAATACGGATAATTCATTTTCGTATAAAGATAGTGTCACGCACTGTTGAAAATAATGAATCTCTGGCAATAGCTTTTATTTAACATAAATGATGTCAAAAACAAAACTCTGAGGATACTTAGACTTAGTAAGACACGAACAGAAAAAACGGTATAATGTGAAGATAATGGACAAGGAACTGAACAAAACACAGGGTTTAAATACACAGAAACTAATTAACAAAATGAACATCAGGTGTAAATCTATGAATAACCATGGAAACAAACTGAAAGCAGTGAAACTAAAACCCACACGAAACAGAAACAAACACAATTACCCCTAGCATATCCCCCACATCAAGAATGCATGTCCTTGCGCTTCATTGACAACAATAATAAACAAATGAGCCCAACAGAGGACAGCGGGGGGGGCTTAGGTGAGGGACGCAAAGCAAGCAAGAGAGATTACCACAAGGACCAGGGAGGAGCTGAAGGCTATAGGAGCCAGGCAGGAACCCCCAGCAGGACAACAAGGACATAGGCCCACAGTAGGAACCAGGAGGACTACCGACTGAGGCAGAGCTGCAGGTGGTGGAGACCCAGGCGGAGCCGAAGAGCCGACGGGACCAGGTGACACAGAAGATCCTTGAGACCAAGCCAGAGCCATGGGGACGATCAGCTGAGACGAAGCCAGGGTGCCGGAGGACTGAGGCATAGCCGGTGTGCCCAAGGACTGAGGTGAAGCCAGAGGAAAGAAGGAAGCCCAGCGGAGCAAAGAATGTGGAGGGATGAGTCACTGACGAAGGCCCATAAATCCACGGTGACGGCAGATTATTTAGGAATGGCTTTGCTGGCCAACATGGAACAGGCAGATTCAGGAACTGCCTCACTTGTCGATGCAAAACAGGCAGATTACTCAGGAACGTCTTCTCTGTCCGCCACGGAAGAGGCAGGTTACTCTGTCTACTGGCGTCGCTAACCGAAAAACTGAAAAAAAAAAATGATTTCTCAGGAAAGACCTCGCTGGCCAACGCAAAAAAGGCAGATTACTTAGAAACATCTTCTCTGACCAACACGGAACAGACAGATTACTAAGGAATGGCTTCGACGGCTGACGCAAAACAGGCAGATTATTCAGAAACGTCTTATCTGGCCGTCTCGGCTCAGGCAGATTACTCAGAAACAGCCCCGCTGGCCGATGCAAAACAGGCAGATTATTCAGAAATGTCTTCTCTAGCCAAAGCCGAACAGGCGGATTACTCAGTCAGAACCGTCTACTCTGGTCGACTCGGAAACAGGCGGATGACTCAGGAATGGCGTCACTGACTGATGCAAAACAGTAGGGGTGTGCAAAAAAATCGATTCACATTTGTATCGCGATTCAAGCTTTACCGGTTCAAAATCGATTCATAGAATTCCAAAAATCGATTCATTTTTATTTATTTTTTATGGGGTGCAAAGGCGGAGTGTCAATCGGGAGAGTCTGGGCTTTTCCTGGTGGTTTGGTACTGTTGAGGCCGCGGGGCCGGTCTGATAATAGTTATACATTGCAAGTTCTTAGCAACACCATCCGGTGGCCTGGTGTGCGGTCGCTGCTCAAACTGTGCAGCTTCTCTGCTTAACCCGTAAATAAATCCATCGATCCGCAAATTTTGTTTGAGTTCTTAAATGGTCTAGTGGTATCTTTTGCCAAGCGTGTCAGAAGTTACGGGTTCTAATCCACACACGTATAGTTTTTTCTCTTCCATCAAAACCGAATATGTTCATCAGTAGTTACAGTCTATATCAAGCAGGGACACGTTTGTGTGCATATTATTTTGTGATTTTTGGGAGTCTCCACAATGGCGGTAGATGGAAGCACGGGTCCGAGTGACCGCACAAACCACAAGAGAACAATGTATCCATGACACTGATAGCAGCGGCCGGCAACGAGCACTAGATCTCTAAGCGAACTAAATGAATGCTCTGCTAGTTAACTGGAGATGTTTTATTTATTTGTATTAGGTACATCCATGCCTCAATATTTCAAAAAGTGGTGGGGGACAATAGCAATCCTGAGAAAAAGTGGTGGGGAGTGGGGACATGTCCCATCCGTCCCACCCGCAAAGTACGCCTATGACACGACTTCACTGGATCTAAACAAATCAATCTACCCATAGATGTTACCAGTAGTGGTGGCTTTTTTAATCTATTTAAAATAATTTTGCAAGGGTTCTATGACATTAGTATTTTTTATTTTTTTTTTATTTTAGGAAGTTCAATGTGGCCAGTCGAGTTCACATTTCCACAGACAACCTGGTAGCTGAAGTACTCCTTAAACCACATTTAGCATAATTGTTTGTTTGATCTGACTACAGCACTTTAAAGCTAAATGTAAAAGCACTTTATTTAAGTTTTATTTTAAACTTGAATTAAATGTATTTGAAATCTGGCCAAAGCTTGGCACTTTGCATTTTTAGTTGCAAAAGTTTTTATTTTTGTATGAAGACATATAAAGTAATATCAAACTACATTTAATTTGTTGTGTTTCGTTTCTTTTAAATTGTGTCTACTAGAGATGCTCCGATCAGCATTTTTGGGGCCGATCACCGATTACCAATCACCAAAATCATGATCTTCCGATTGCCAGTCACAGAATGGCAGGGCATGGGAATCTTTTATCTATAATCTAGCAGAGTTTGCACCATTTGTAGAAATTAAACTAACTATGAATTAACTGTATTGGGGGAGGGGGGGGGGGGCACAGTAGAAATAGACTACAGTCAAGATCTTGAAGAACCACCAAGTGTTTATTTAATTGTATTTAAAAAATGATTATTATTATTTTAAAAAGTACATCTTACTATGCAATTTCTTTCATAATTCCCTCGAGTTACTTTATTTATCTCTACAAACTTTTATTTTGGTGAGTTGTAAACTAAAGACATTTGAGCTTCTGTGTGTTTTAATAAACTATTATTATTATTAGGCCTACTTGGAGGATACTCTACTGTGCAATAGTAATATATTTCTGTTATATTTTCTTCAAGTTACTGTATACAAAACTTTGATTTTGACAGGTTGTCATGAAGACTTTAAAGTTTGTGAGTGTGTATATGATACGAATGAATGACGATATTTTTATCAAAAGAAATGGTAAAGTGAAGTGAAGAGAGTGAAGTGACTCTCATAAAAGCTCTGCAATGAAGTTCAAATGTGTGCATGTCCTCCTCATAGACGCTGAAAACACCACGAGTGTCACGCGTGCGTCAGTGTGTAGTAGAGAGTGTCACGCGTGCGTACATTTTCTAGTGGGCATACGGAAATCCTTGACATTTTCTAGTGGGTATATGGCGTATACCTGCATATCACGTAGACTACACCACTGACTTAAGGCTACTGTAGGTCATCATTTTGTTCATTTGTTAAATAAGAGGCGATTTAGCGCTGAAATGTGTTTTTTTTTTTATTATCAAGTGATCAAAGTGCTCATTGCCGCTGCAATCAGTGGCGCGGATACTGTGTTCTCTTGTGGCTCGCGCACAGTCTTCACTCGGAGGCGCGCTTAAATCCGTTGGGGAGAGTCTCTATTCATTCCGGTGAAATTACAAAACAAAATATATACAAACGTGTCCCTGCCTGATATACAACAACTGATAAACATCATCGGTTTTGATGAGAAGAAAAAACCCTACACGAGTGCGGATTAGAACCCAGGACCTCTGACACGCTAGGCCAGGGGACGGCAACCTTTTTGTCATAAAGTGCCATTTTTAAGTTTCCGAGTTCATCACTGTGCCACAACCCATATATAACTCCAGGACACGACAGATAGGACAGACCAGGTTACTTTTGATATGAAACAAAGTCTCATCATTTTTTAAAGAAATTTAAACAATAAATACCATTTTGTGGCTCATTAATGTGTCATAACAGATCACTGTAGCGCCTCAGGTAAAGCTGCTCCTGAACCGATCATCTCTTCCTTCTAGTTAATTTATAGCATCAAATAAACATAAATGAACATCAGAAGGAATTTTGTTTCAACCGCGGAAAGACGTCAGTACACACCGTTTTTCAAGTTCAAATCCACCGACGTTAAAGCAGCACTATGCAGGATTTCCGTTTTTGTCAAACAGTGACCCCTAGAGTCGCTGTGGGATACTTGTACTGTCGTAAATATCACGCACGCAGAGATGTCTCTGCACTCACGGCCTGATCCCCTCCCCCTGTACACCGGTACCTGTTCAGTAGGATGAAAGCTGTAACGAGTGGAAATAAGGTATGGGCCCTTTAAAGGGATACTCCACTTTTTTTGGAAATAGGCTCATTCTACAACTCCCCCAGAGTTAAACAGTTGAGTTTTACCGTTTTCGAATCCATTCAGCCGATTTTCTGATATTTAGAAGAATATCAGTAAGCAGACAGTTTCTGGTCTCATTGACTCCCATAGTATATTTTTTTCCTACTATGGAAGTCAATGAGACCAGAAACTGTCTGGTTACTGATATTCTTCTAAATATCAGAAAATCGGCTGAATGGATTCGAAAACGGTAAAACTCAACTGTTTAACTCTGGGGGAGTTGTAGAATGAGCCTATTTCCAAAAAAAGTGGAGTATCCCTTTAAGAGCTGTGCGCGCCCTGTTGAACTGTCGGCAGTCTGTATTGTTTGTGCGCCTTGAACACGATGCCGGCGACGACCACCATTCAACACGAAATCAGTAATATAAAAATTACAATGACTCCAAAGCTGTTCGTTTAAGGTAAAAAAGTTACTTAGTTCATCTTTAAGCTCACGCCAGCGAGCAAACACTGGACCAATATTGATTCTTGTCCGGCCTCTTGCTTTATCACTCAGTCTTTTCCCTCCTCCGAGTCTTCTCAGACAAAACCTTTGTCTTAGTTGTTTTTACCGCTTCGGCCATAACGAAAGCAATAGCAAACGAAAACACACGCTGGCTGTTCACTCACGTCCGAATTGGAGGAACTGGTGGGGGAAGTGACGTATGCCGTAAAGCATTCGAATTTTGTAGTTTATTTTTGTGCACGGGTGCCGACCCGAAACCCGAAGTTACATAGTGCCAGTAAAAGCGATACAGACCACGTCAGGCTATGGCGACGTGTCATTTAACTTATTTTAAGTCGATGTACCATCACAAGGGTCTTGGAAATATATTATGAAGGTTGAAAAACTACATAGTGTTACTTTAAAGGAGTAGTTCACTTTCAAATGAAAATTAGCCCATGATTTACTCCCCCTCGCCCATTATTTACTCACCCTCAAGCCATCCTAGGTGTAGTGGTGCACGAAATATCGGCCGCCGATTTAATATCGGCTGATATGGTCAATTTTTTACACACGGTATCGTTCCGATTTCAAAATAGGGCTGATGTGAACAGGCAGATTATCATTCCTGTGTAGTTGACGTGTGTGTAGTAGATGTGAGTGTGGGGGCGGGGATGTTTGTTTTTGCACGAGCGCATACATATATGTCACATAATGTGCTGAAGCAGGTGCTGGAGGTGGCAAAAAAAGTCAAAGTCAGTTTAACTTTGCCTTTGGTGAGGGAGCAACGATGTCATCTGTCTTCAAAGTGTCTAAAGAGCATCCTCGCTATGCATTTTCTGTACAGAGATATCGACATCTGTAAATTTCGGTATCGGCCATAACTGCAATATTAATATCGGTTATTTTACCGGCCACAATTTTCACATCGTGCATCACTACCTAGGTGTATATGACTTTCAGACGAATACAATCGGAGTTATAATAAAAAATTCCTGGCTCTTCCAAGTTTTATAATGGCAGTGAATTGCAACCAACAGATTGAAGCTCAAAAACGAGCATCCATCCATCGTAAACGAACTCCAAACGGCTCCTGTGGGTTAATAAAGGCCTGCTGAAGCAAAACTAGTTTGTGTAAGAAAACTATTATACAATGTGTCACCAACGGCGTCTCAGATGCGTGCTTGTCAGAATGTGTGACTGTCGTGGACGCACTCCTCCTGTAACAACGTGCTGAAAACAGCAACTAAACCCAATGAATTCACAACAAAACCAAAATAATTCAGTGTTTTACTACAATATTGTTGTTCATACATGTAATATTATGTAATATGACAGTCCCAATAGTCATTATTATAGTCGTGCATTGCCGTTTGAACTGCGTGTGCTGAAGCTTGGATCATCGTATACTTTACTACATTCATTTCTAACCAAATGCATCCTATATGAGATTAATCAGATATAGATAGGCCTACACAAAATAAACACAATATTACAACTTACATTTGCACAAAACAAAAGGCTGCGAATGCACACGCAAATGCAAAAGGCTGCGAATGCACATGCAAACGTATAGTCATGATGATGGTGTAAAATGGCCCCAAACATAACTCCGGCGCGCTAGCTTTACATGTCTCGCGGTTGAATGTCCATGAACCTGCTCAAGCGATGATCGATAAATTGAATCGATTAAATGTATTATCAACAATTAATCGATCGCCGATTAATCGTTAACATCCCTAGTGTTAAATATGCTTCAGAAGGCCTTTATTAACCCACAGGAGCCGTTTGGAGTTTATTTACGATGGATGGATGCACGTTTTTGAGCTTCAATCTGATGGTTACAATCCACTGCCATTATAAAACTTGGAAGAGCCAGGACATTTTTTTTATTCATCTGAAATGAAGAAAGTCATATACACACCTAGGATGGCTTGAGGGTGAATAAATCATGGGCTAATTTTCTCTTTCTAGTGAACTAATTCTTTAAACTACTAACTCCCTAACTGCTTTGTCGGACGAAATGGCAGAATCTGCATATGGCGGATTATGATTGGTCAGATCACCTGTCAATCAAAGTCCCTGTTAAGGGTGAATTGAGCCAAAGTGATTTTTTGTTTCTTTAATTCTTTTTTAATGAATTTCATATTCGTTTTTAAATCACACCTAAGAAAGAAAGTCATACAGGTTAGGAACGACATGAGGGTGAGTAAATTATGACATCATTTTTATTTTTGGGTGAACGAGCCCATTAATACTTTCATGCTGTAGTTCAAAAATCCCACAAGGTAGAAACATTCAGCCTGTCAACACAACAGTCATCAGTTATTCATACTTTCAGATCACAGCTGCTGTTCATGTTACACCCTGAGGCCTAGGGTGGGCAAATGTATTTCTGTGTCATTTAACTCATAACATTTTCCAATCGCATTGGAAGGCAGTTTTTTTCTATAGTCTATATTACAGCCTGTGTCAGACATGCACACTGGACCTGGGGAAAGTGACAAGCCACAATATGCAAACAGGACACAGGCGGGGCATCCAGATGCCTTCTACAAGCAATAGAAATGACATAGTGATTAAGTCTGCAGACAAGCACATGCAAGTATACTTGCACAAATAAAAGCCTTCACTTCTTAACTTCTTCTATGGATCTTATTTCAAGTCCATTATCTAAGTGACAATGCATTAATATTCCTTATGGGCCCTAAACACACATACTCCCTCCACAGCCCAGTGGGAGAACTGAGAAAAGGTGAATGAGATTGAATACAATAAGAGGCCACATCAAAGGTCTGTATGATGAATGACAGAGATTGTGAACTGAACCTAATGTGAGCACGGTTTATGCATTAATGCAGTTTTTTTAGTGTGTATGTGTGTGTTTGTGTATGTATTTTGTGTGTGTGATTGTATCAGATTTAATAATAATAATAAAAATGTTTCCCCAAGAACCGCAAGTTTAGGGAAGTCTGAAAATTGGTAATTTCAAATAGTTTACTTCAATCCGATTATCGCTAAAAAGTTGAGATAAAAGTGACGGAAGCAATGTTCAGCAATCTCTTTTTCCATATTGTGACGTACATTCAGAATTATCGAAAAATAAAAAATGTAATATGGTTCAATGCATAATGTTGTTGATTGGTTTTTGAGATATGTAGCCTATTGCATTGCACACGCCAATGGAGGCAGATGAGCAAGCATGAGGGGTGGGGTTTAAGCGGACTAAATGATTGGATAATTGGACTAATCCTGCACATGTCACCAGAGAGAAGTCTGATGCTTTCATCAAGAGGTCCAGTTATGACATTTAGGCCCGATTTCACAAACAAGGCTTGGATTAATCTTAGGCCTTAGTTCAATTTAAGTATCTTTTATAAACATTCCTCAGAAAAACAAATTACTGGTGTGCATCTTGAGACAAAACAATGGCACTGACTGACATATTTTAATATATGTCAGAGCAGGTTTCTTTCAGTTAAGATGGCTCAACCATACATTTTAGTCTGTGACTAAGCTTAGGCCATTTTATTAAAATGGTGAGGTCAAAATAAATTTGAACATGCATTAAAAACACATGCACTTGGAAGAGGATTCAAAACAACTGTTTGATCACAAATTGGACATCGCTAGTAGTTTATTCCAAAGTGAATGCAGCTGTGAGCTGACAGAAAATAAAGCGAGATATGAATGAACGACTTAAGTTTTGGACATCAATAAAAGCCGATAGAATGTCACATAATTCGAACTGGCCGTATCGTTCTTAGTTCAGTGTGCAGTCTCATTGTTACTAGAGTTTTGATTGAAGTCTGAGTCATTTTTATGCAGCAACGCAAAACCAAAGTGACGGCGCGGCATTCCTTCGAGAGGCCCCGCGGGCATTGAGCGCGCGCTCCGCCTCGCAGTCTACGAACGACAATTAGCACGTTACCCTCGCTCAGATGCACGCTCGACTCAACTCACATTCACCCCGCTGCGGAATTCACCTGCATAACGCGCTCCCGTTTCTATTGCTTTAAAGGAATAGCTCACCAGAAATTAAAATAGTGTCGTTCTTTACTCACTCCCATGTTGCTCCAATTCTATGTGATTATCTTTCTCGTGCGGACCACAAAATGAGAATGACAGCCTCATTCGCCATTAACTTTCCTTCTACAGAAAAAAAGATGCAATAAAAGTGAAGGATGACGGAGTTTGTCATTCAGTCTCTAACTGACTAAAA
Organism: Chrosomus eos; assembly: GCA_036326025.1. NCBI lineage: Eukaryota > Metazoa > Chordata > Actinopteri > Cypriniformes > Leuciscidae > Chrosomus > Chrosomus eos. The sequence goes on along the minus strand of CM070837.1, from coordinate 24,141,258 downwards.
TCTCATTACGTGTTCCACAGAAGAAAGAAAATAAAGTTTGGGTATGTAAATCTAAATTTCGGTAGCACTTTATTTTACAGTCCTGTTCCCCATGGGCATACTACTCATTACAATAACTAAGTAATAACTAGGTACTAACCCTGCACCTACACCTAACCCTAACATTAATCCCTGATTAGTTATCTTATATTAGCCTACCAAGTATTTTCTTAAGTAGCCTAGCCTACGTTGTAAGTAGGCTACGTAGCTACTGTAAAATAAAGTTGAAACGAACTTTAATTTTCGATGAAATTGAAATACATTTCTATAGGCCTAAGTAAGGAATTTACAGTAGATGTGTCCATTATTAATTATGTTGCAAAAGTGAGATTTTGTCACAACAGTAAAAACTTTAACCCACGTGACGCTGTAGCTGCTTAACGTCTTGACGTCAACGAAATAAACCGGTTTCTAAAATGGCTTACAGAATTTATTTTACTTCGTTTATCTACTTATTCGCAACGTTGGTTTCTTTCTGCGGACAAACGGTGACAAATTTAGAATATGGGCTTTAATTACTTTTGCCATCTACTATTTTAATCTGTGAGGAAAGCCCACTTTCTGTACACTGCATCTTCACTAAACATCTGGATTTCTTGACAACGTGGAAATCTTTAATAAAAGGATTTCCTAATAAGTCTAACAAATATAAATTCATTAGGAAATGTGCACAAAACACCAAATACCTCAAATCGGCAATGTAGGAAAATGAGGAATAAATCTCAGAATCTTCTCCACGCCATTTACATAATCTCCAATACAAGCTTCCAGCACGCCTCAGGCATGCACGCTCGACAACCACACACTATTTCAATGTTTAACAGAACGAAATTCAACATTCTAGTTACATATAGATCTGTTGGTTAAAGTAAGTAAAATAAAACTAAGTTTGAGCAAGTCTATAACATCAGACATGTGCGATCATGCTGCACTTGAACTGAGAACGCGAGAACGCGCACTAGCGCTCCATGCAGAAGAGGCATGAAACTTACCTGTCTTGGAGAAGAATGTTATAGAAAAACACTTGAGAGCAGAGGTTGAATGTGCAGTTATAGTAGTCCACTGCCAAGTACCAAGGTATGTCACACTAATCTTTGCTGGTACACTCGCCTATAAACCTTTAGGGTGAATATGTAAATGAAGTCTCGTTCACAAGGTCCGCTCGGTCTTTTGCCTCTACACTCAGGCGTGACTTTTCCCGGGTCTCGAATCGCACTCCCACTGAATAAAAGCTACTTTTACCTCCTACTGTTTAACCCTTGCTCAGGATTGGATGAGATAGGGTTGCCATGCACGTGTGCTGTAAAGATACTATTCTGTGCAAATCATTGCATGTTGTTGTTTTTTTTCCCTTACAGAACTACTTTTTTTATTGGATTGCTTGAAACATATTTTTAGGGCTGTATGTAGCATATTTACAATGTTGGAACTTATTAAATATTTACTTTGTATGTTGACCATAGTATAATATAATATTATATTATGTGTTGTTATAGTTTAGCCTACAGTTATTTTCGACCAAGAAAGGAAGCAACTGACAATGAAAAAAATAATGAATGTGCCCAATTTCTGAGAAAGATATTTAAAAATTGGACCCTGTAAAAACTCAGGTCAAGTAACTTTGTATAAAACCATGGACCGCAAGAGCTGTCCTGTTCAAACAAACTAACAAACATAGTTTATAGTATTGCATTAGATTTTACCAGAGTAGGCTACTATTGATAGCCTTTTTTACATGTGATATACAAACTATACAATTGAAGATATAAGCAATATTTTGAATAAAAACACGAAATGTTCTTATGGTCCTGATGTTTTGGAAAATAGCAATACATTAATTTACTGAGGTATTTTATGCTGCTGCCCACTTAAGGGTTAAGATCATGGCACATATTTTATATAGCCCAAATGAGACAAAATATAATCAGTTACTTTAAAGAAAATAATATTTACATATTTTGTCCGCTAATATCACTGCACTACAAACATTTATGACCACACGTGCTCAGGGCACGCTAGTCTGAGAATGGCGAAAGTGCTGCGTTAAATCGTTGGCCTGAATAAGCAGCGGAAGTGTGGAAGCAGATGTGACAGTTGAGTGTATGAACAGCGGAGCTGCAAGGAAACAATGTTGCAGTTGCATTTCACGAATGATACTTTAGCCGACAATGTCAACACTGACTTTCAGAATCTGAATAAATTCAGTGAACAGGTAGGAGTTCAGTATGCTGAGAACGGAAAGTGTTAACTATAATCCTAAATAATGAGTTTAATGTATTGGTGATCAACAGATTTTGTGAATAATTTAACTGGATGTAAATAAACGGGTCTATCGATCATCGCGTCTTCAGAAATAAGTCACATAATGTCTAGCTTAATACATGTATGAAGCTATATACATGTGTGTATAATGTGTTGTTGTTGTCACGTGATAATATTACAGTAGGCTACCATAACACTTAGCATTAGCATGAACAACCTGAGCTCCTTTAGTGATGTAATGCATTTTACGCGTAACTTACTAAACAACGCAACTATTTAATATGATTTACCGTATATTTTTGCATTTAGCGTTTTTCGACACGATCACAGTTTACGATATCATACCGTTTATAATAGGCACTCATTTTTGGTTTGTTGTGAATGTTTGAGGAAACAGCTTGACTTCGTGTAGCATAGACACAATTATGGCTTTGTTTCTAATATGTATTTGACCACTGCTTGTATGCAACAATCTACAGCAAACATACATTACACTACCAGCAAAGTTTGAACACACTCGAAATTTTAATGTTAAAATATCTAAAACACTTTAGCTAATATGTTAATGTTTTTAAATGGGTGAGTTGAACAAGATTAACAGTAATGGAAAAACAGCAAACAAGAGCCTGGTGTTAAATTCTGCTTAAAGTGAAGTTGTGTCCAAACATTTGATTGGTAGTGTGCATTTATATGTATGTTTCTGCACGCTACTTACTGCACTTAGTGTGTTTACTGATATACCTTAATTTCAGCTTTTCACCTAGATAGTAGATAATACACCAATGTAATCTACATTCAAGGCCAATAATTTTACTTCCCTGCAGCAGTTCGTGAGTCTGACAGAGATCTTATACCAGTTCCTTCTAGAACCCAAAGAGGTGAGGCAACACTCCCAGATTATATCTCTGAAAAGTTATTTCTCTGTTAAATCATTGCCAGGAAATGCAAGAAAGCATAAAATGTCTACCTTGAATGCAGCCGGTTTGGGTAAAAGTGTCTACCAAATACATGAATATAACAACAACAACAAAAGCTAAAAAGGGTTAACATTAAAGAAAGATTGATTATGTGAACATTGATAACCTGTTAAATGATTATATTTGTAGTTTTGGTATAGTTCACCCAAAAAAATGAACATTCTGTCTGCATTTACTCACTCAGAATGTTCATTTTTGTGAGAACTATCCCTTTAAGAGGATTTATAATCACACCCAAGTAAAAGTTGAATATTTGTCTTTTTCCTCTTAAGTCCGAGAGGTTCTTGCATCAACTGACAGAGTTTGCTGGAGAGAATGGGATGAGTGCAGGGCCACTGAGGGCTCTGATGAAGAGTGTCCTCCTCCTACCTCATGGTAAAACATTCAGGAACCTCAGCTTGAAGAGATGAGCACCTTAATCTAAATTTCCACTGTTGAATAATGCACCCCCCTTCTGCTGGTGATAACATCTAATGTAGACGCTTAGCCTGACCCCAGCACTAATTTAAACAGTGATCACAGTGAGTGATTGTTCACTGTATTTTACACCAAATTGCTGCATTATGCGTCTAGAGGATCCTAACATATGCAAATAGCCCTTGTTGCAAATTGCCCTTGGGAATCTGGACCTAATGTCACATGCAGACTGCCCGACCCTACCAATCAGTATGCATTGGTGTGCTACTACATTTGCATGCAATGACTATCTTGCTGCCTGTGCTTTTAGACATTAGAATGAAGACAAACGTGTCAAATTACTAATCATACTGATGGGGGGAAATTATCAAAGTGGTAGTGTAGAATAATATATCAGAAATACGTACAAAAATGTATAGTCTGAGTTTTCAAAAGCCTATAGTGAATTGTTTAAGTAGGTAGCATTTTAAGGCATTACATATAAGTAACTTGACTGATACATAGATAGGGCTGGAAAAAAATCAATCGCGATTAATCACATCCAAAATAAAAGTTTTGTTTACATAAAATATGTGTGTGTAGTGTGTATAATTATTTTGTATATATAAATACACACACATGCATGTATATATTTAGGAAAAATGTGTTATTAATATAAAAAATATGTATATTTATATATAATATAAATTATGTATAAATATATATACAGTATATACATGATAATATTTCGTACATATATACATGCATACATGTGTATTTATATATACAAAATAATTATACACACTACACACACATATTTTATGTAAACAAAACTTTTATTTTGGATGCGATTAATCGCAATAGGCTATATGCACGCACAAGTTCCGCATTTGACGCAAGGATGCTCATCCGTTTCCGGTTGGGGAGATTAAAGCGGAGGAGAACTGAGGAAAACGGGATTATGGCAGAGTCTTCAAAATTTACTGTCCTCTCGTCTTTGAAACGAAACTGTCATATGTTTAGATGTAATTTTATATATAGTTATGTTTATTTAATATAATTTTAAAAAGAAGCATAAACACAACGAGGGGTGTCTGTTTTGTCTGTTTTTGTGACTAACGTTTCTTCAGTATAACCATGGAGTATAAAATTCAATATAAATTCTCAGTATTGCATTGGACTCTACGATCGGCGGAAGTTATCGAGCATCCTCAGACCTTCACCGGAAATACCGCCGTGCATAGAGCCCATTGATTTTTTTCCAGCCCTATACATAGATTCACATTGGTATGCTATCAAGGTCCATATAAGTTAGAATGCTGCCGATTTAGTTCACTAGGCTTTGGAACAGAGATATAATATGAATATAGAAACAATGTTAATGTCTTCCTCCCTTCTCAGGTGCTTTAAAAAGAAACCTAACAGCTGAACAGGTGAAGGTGGACTTGCTCTCATTAGGTACGAATCAATCTTTCCTCTCTGCCATAATCTGTACATGTTTGATTATATTTCCCATTAGTCAATATTTAACAGTGTGATCTATTGCTTAATCTCAGGACTAAATGAAGAAAAGGCCAGTCATTTCTCTGACCAGGTATGACTTAACACGAGCAGGATACCTAAGTTTACTTCACTATATTACAATTAAATCCTAATCTAATCATGACAAACTATATATCGTTGGAAAGTTCTAAGACTCTTAATTAGATATTTCAGCACTGATTTTTGTTACAAATTATGTAGGAACAGTAATAGATGAATTTATGACAAGAGTTGACCTAAAAAAATATACATCATAACGGGAGTTCTGACCTTTGTCACAAAAAGTCGACTCACACACTTTTAATAATTGAAACTATGGTTTTCATGCTAAAAGTTCATAATAAAACATATAATCTAGTATTTGTCAATAAAAAATTCTAAAATAATATTATCCTCATATATATATTATTCTCTAAAATATAATATTATCTGTTTTTATCGCATTTTTAGTAGTTAGTAGTTATCATTACATATTTTAGTAGTTATCATAAATTCATCCTGTGAAACCGTTTTGAAATTGGACGTTGCGTTACCACAGAAATGGTACTCTAAATTATTTTATCGGGCTCTTCCCCTTTTGGGCTTCATCATAATCTATGGTCAAAACCTTTTCTAATCTTGACAAAACACATATTGTCAGAAAGGTCTGAGTATCAATGTTCAATAATTTGTGAAGAAGTGATATTTGGACAGAAATGTATTAATTTGTTATGGCAGAATGCATACAATTAAATTCAATGGAATGTATGTCACCTGGTGACTATTTTTGGTATTACGCCTAAACAAAATCTCATGGAAACTTCCATTTTTGTGATATCAAATTCAAATTTGGAACACAACTTGGTTAGATATATGGCAAGTACAGTATATTTGATTTACTGTAAAAAACTTTTTTTTTTCATATTTTGCTTTTTCACAGAATTCTTGAATTACAACCATTTAAGTTTGAATAGTGCATTTTAATGTACATTATCAAAAAGTTGGGTGACAGTTAAGGGTCAAGCCATCATGGGTGAGTTATTTGGGTGCTTCTGTTGTTTCCCTGCGTTTGTGGATGGGTATGACTAAGATTCAGTACGTCTACATCTTCCATTTATTTCAGTGGAGAGTCCACTACCCTGTTTTGTCCAGGCTGGCTGTGGGACAGACACTAATGGTCAACCAGCTTGTTGACATGGAGTGGAAATTTGGTGGTAAGCAATCAATAAACATTTGTATTTAAATCTATATAATTGTCAATGCAAATAAGAATATAAATAATATGTGAATCATTTAAACACATAATCTTTTGCAGTTACTGTTGGTACAAGTGAGCTGCAAAAGACTGGAAACATTTTTCTACAGGTAAACCTCTTCAATTTTTTGAAAGTCAGAGCAAATATTCACAGATAGATAGGTTTTATGGTGCATTTAACCTTTGCTTGGTGATTCAAACAGATTAAAGGCTGAATATGCAGATTTTTTACTGTCTGGAGAAAAAGTGTTGCTAGTTGTTGAAAGTCAGTGTCAGTCTTCAGATTTTGGGGAGTTGTAGTTGACAGATTTCCCCAAAAATGTTATTATGTATGTGTAATACTTTTCTGGTCAATGGTAGGAGTCAAAACAAGAGAACTTTCACAACTTTATATTACATCTCATACAATAATTAACAGAAAAGGCAGCTTTTCAACTCCACACTCAGCTCTGCCCAATTTCGCGGGAAAAAAAAGAAAAATGTTTGGATGAAGTCATTTTATTCTTTTGCCAGCTCACTTTCTGATTTGGTATCGTTTCGTTCCACGTGACAATCTACAGAGTGCTTGCGCGTTTGTCCTCTGGGTTCCCCACACACCACAGGATTTGTAAATATTCAGCATGTTAAATATTTACGATTTGAGATCAGTGTAGCTCTGACATTCTTCCGAACAGATTTAATCACTCTAAACACGCCTCTCACCACAGGAAAATCTGTCAAGGACATAAATTATTATTTAAGACCAGGAGTTAAAAGTGTAGTCAATTTAAGACAAGAGTGAGAATTAGAATAAATGAAAGAAATTTTTTACTGAAGATAGTTCTGCAGTTTCATCAGGCAGAAGTCAGCTTCAAGACTCACAAGGAGTTCGTAGGCCGGCCCGCTTACAGTTAAAAAGATCACATCAATTATACCCTTCACCAAGGTCTAAGCTACATCATAGCTTCAGGTTGAGTGATTCTGATTGGCTAAGAAATGGATAAATACACTTTTTCCACACAAGGCATATCTCCATCGATTATGCCGCTGACACTCAGATTTAGGCACGTTGTGACCTTCTAAGTCGCAGATCTGTGTTTCTAGTCGCCAATATGTCGATGAAAACAAGTCAGTCCATCTCCAAAAAATGCCACTTGTTCCTTAGCCTGTAACCAAGAATACTAACACACACAAGGCTCCTTCAAGGTTGGATTTAGTCGGGCTCTAACTATAAACAGGAGACTCTTCCCAAAACACCCAGATAACATGTTCTTTCTCTCAATGAGGAACACTTTAATCTAACACAGTAAAGTAAAGACTAACTAAGAAATGGTCACTTAAACTATTGGTTCCAATGACCCTTGTGACCTATAGTCGTCATGGTGAGCTAGAAGAACATATATATTAGTCCATATTTAATTTCTGAAGCCGGGGTAAATGAGCAAGCACAGTTACTGCTGCGATTTTATATGAAATAAACAAGCTCACTTTGAACGAATTTGAAATAAACACAGCATCTGTTATTTTTTGTCATCCTTTGGCTAGTGCTACATGATCCTGCTCTTATTCATATAAATTCTTTTAAACCATTCATGCGCGACAAGTCAAAAGAGAGCGCGCTGCCTGTGAATGTCCTGACTGTGACTCACAGAAAGATGCGCACCAATATCATGCGCATGCACAGACAGCGCGCCAGAATACAGATCTCTTTCGCGCTTGAACGAACAATAACACACAATTATGCCAAAATGTCGTTTTGTCAAGTTTCTTCATAACATAAGAGCAGTCTTATGATGGACGTAAAGAGTTGTGAGATAATGAGGCGCGTGTGAGATCCGCGTCTCTGTCAGCAGCAGCTGCTCTTAAAGGGCCAGCAGCCAATAAAGCTTTCTGTCAGTAAAGTTAATCAAAGAACAAAGGAAACACAGAAAATTACTCACTGCTCTTGACTAAAGAACCTTTGTAGCTTTAATAAAGATTAATCTATTATAATTTATGCAGCACAGACTGTTTGATACATTTTTCAATTTCTGTATATGTCCTACCTGTTAGACAGGAAGGGCACAGGTAAATATGACATTTATTATGGGTTTATGTGGGTTTTTGTCCAGACATCAATGGCTTATTGATCATTATAGGTGTTATCAATCATTTAATTGTTGTTGCTAGTTTGAGTTGAGATATACACATTTCGGCATTATCACTAATCTGTGTGTGCATTTTGCTTTAGAACCAATTCTGTCAATTTCACACTTTTCTGAGTGGGTATTTAAAATTACGTGCTAAATAGGCCTACTGACCGTAATTAAAACACTCTGTCACCTGGTTGGTTCGTGTATCAGCTTTAACTTATAGCAGCACACACCTAGTTTGATCACTGTGAGCTTGCAAACAGCTCCAGCTTACTGCACACCCTTGAAACAGTGTGTCCCAATCATAAATGTAAACAGCCACTGATAAGCAGTTCTTTGTATTCTTTTGACAGTCCACCAGTGGCAGATTCAATCACACAATAGCCTAATCATATTCTTCATCATTATCATTGGCAGAACATTCATTTTCTTAAGCTGCACGGAAAATTACTCAACATTCTCTGGTGTTTTCACAAAGTTTCTGTTTACTTTTGTCACATTTGTCCAAGGAAATGATCCATAATTTCCTTTACTTGCTTTTTTGTAAAGCACATTTATCCATAAATAGTCCCATAAATTCTATCATAAATTGTATTTTCAGAAAATGGTTTATTCTACTATATTTCTTTTCACCTATCAAATGGTTAGTCTGCAGATATCTGCAGATAAGTATTATCATTATTGTCTCAGTTCCACTTATCTCTACTGTTTTGTAGAAACCAAAATATCGTATTACTCATATCTCAATCCCCTAGTTCACACAGACAGCCTTATAGCTGCTTGCTACTTCAATCCTTATTATATAAATGTAAGTTTTCTAGACATCTAATGTCATGCATCCATTCCCTGGATGAAAAAGTAAAAACTTTTTTCTCCTGGCAGTTCGACTTTTTTTAGTCTTTGCGCTCTACCGCCTCTAACCATTACATAATTATTTACTTATAATCCACACACACATCTCACACAACAGACAAAACACCGGTTCTTCATATTGATCTTTTTTGCGCATTTTACTCTGAGATTTCCCCATGATGGTCAGTATTCTTCTGTCAGTATAACTATACGTCTCTAGAGAGATCAATATTCACCTCAATTGAAAAAGGTGAGCACTCACAAATTTGGTCACAAGACCATCTGAGTTTCCCCCACTACTACAGCAGTACCGTTATCTGTTGTACAGACAACAGGATTATCTGAGCCCACCAGGTTAGTAATCCATACTAACCGGACTAGTAATCTGTACTAGTCTCAGTGTTTCCTTGATAATCCGTACCAGACTAGTAATCTGTACTAGTCACCATAAAGTCCCTTGACCATCATGAGTCTATCTCTCTCAAACAGGTATCAATAACAATCTAGACTTTGTCTCTTACCAGTCTAAGCTTACGCCACTTCAGTTCTTTTGATGATTCCAGGTTTTCTCTCTTGGGCCCTTGCGGTCGGCCCCTCTCTCTCAAGTTTGTGAGGTAGGGCTGGAACTGCTCAGTCCAGGTGGCCAAACACCGTCTGCTCTCGGGTCCAGAGCCCTTAGGTTGCCTAATAGTGTTCACACACGGAGACAGGTTAATGACAGCAGTATTTAATCACCAAAATCCATTAAACATCTTAAAAGCAGCAACCTGGCACTGCTGAGATTGTACTCAGTGAGTTTCAGTTATCACAACCGTCCATTCAGTGTTTACTGTTACATCTGTAGCCAGAGCCATCGGCCCTGTATCATGGTGGAGACTAAAATTAGACAAAGAAGTTTCTGGTCCTAAAATAAACTAGTCCAAAATGTCACTTCTATTGTTTAAGGTCTGTATTATTATTTTAAAGACTTATTTAAAGTCATTCAGTTTGACTTTTAAAATATTTACATACAAATTGCCCTCTAAATGTAAAAAATCTGAACTGCCTGTAGCACATCTCTGTGTCTATGATTTTCAGCTGAAACAGTCTTTTACTATAAATAGCTTATTATCACTTATGACACAGGCTCAGATAGCATCTTTTATCTAACTTTGAATGAGAGAGACTCTGATGCATTCAGAACTGGTACACTCACTACACTGCATTTCCATAAACTTGTAACATCAGGCTTTATCTACCATCTTTTGACTCTAGCCCAGCTTAAAAATATCTTTGCCTGAAATTACATGCATTTTCAAATAAACAAAATGTTTATATATTTTTGCAACTCACATTTGTTGGAGTCATTGTCTGTCATTTATCATCAACCTGTATTTATCCATTCACTTATAAAAATAATTATTATAGACCTTTCCTTCAAAAGGATTTCCTTAAAGGCGTCATGAACGGAGAAATCAAAATTCCCTTGATCTTTTGACATATAAGAGGTCATTGTACTATAAAAACTTCCTGTAAGTTTCAGAGCTCAAAACTTTAGTTAGTCTGAAAACAGCTTATATTGAAGCCAATCTGCCAGAATGACAGGATGTGGAATGTGCCACTTTATTATGTAATACGGTAGCTAAACAACGCCTCCGCAGAAGATCGACGCCTGCTTCTACATCACTGCCTGTCTAGCCCCGCCCACTGATTCGTGCATGTAGTAGGTAAATAACGAGAGACGCAAACACGGGTCAATGCAGAAACCAAACGATAAAGATGGCTCCAAAGACAACAAGATGGTGTGCACCGAGTCTCACATCAGACACGCCCCTTCAAACAGAGGGCTAAAATCAGCCTAGGAAAATGCCTTTTATTTCTAAATTATGACAATTGTAAAACAATTGTAAAAATCATACTAACATTATAAGTGCACACCAGGAAACATTATGATACAATGCAAACAATGCAAATCATGACCCATTTAAGACTTTTGACCTTTTTTTTTCTCTTTGAACTGATCTACTTTCAAACCCACATTAACACCAGCAATTTCTGTCACATTTTCTTTCTTTTTTTACACCTTCTGAGTGGGCATTTACAGTTACGGGCTAAATGGCCCTGCTGACCACAATTAAAACACTCTCTGTTATCTGGTGGATTTGTATCAGCCTCAACTACCGCAGCAGAAAACTTGCCTATAGAGCTGGTAAGTCCCGCCCATCCGTAAAACTCAGAGTGGACCTCTAGGTTGAAAAAGCGTCAATGCAAGTGAATGAGAGAAAATAATTATTTTCTGATCCTGTTTGAATTGTGCCATGAATGTGAACATATGTTGTCTGTGAATTTTTTGTATAATTTCTCATGTAACGAGTTTGACAGTATATTGTATGATTCTTTGGCTAGCAGTTGTGGAATAGACATAACGAGAAAGACTACACGTCGCATATGTGACGTCACCGCATAACACATTTTCTAGTGGTGTCAACAATAATCGATTCGGCAATGCATCGCAATGCGGTAAATGCACAATTCAGCATCGATGCGGCAAAGTGCCATAATCGATTATTTCACTGTTTATTTTCTGGCCTTGGACAATAAAGTTTTGAAGTTTCAATTACTTCCGGGGGCATAATAACAACAATAAAGATGGCTGAGGTGGAGGGAGATGACCGCGTTTGAAAATGCCATATTCAATACCCTGTACCAATCAATTTTATTTAATTTAATGACATTGATGTCAAAGATACAGGAGTTATAATAGCAGCCATCTGTTGTTCAATATGTTGTATTGCCTCATGACTGATGAAAAATGTGCCTTGTTGTGTGCAGTAGAATTTTGATGCATCGCAATGCATCGTAGAATCGAATTGAATCGAATCGTTACCTGGTGAATCGTAATCGAATCGAATTGTGAGGGCAGTGCCAATGCACACCCCTAACATTTTCCCTCCAAAAATCGCGGTGCGATAATCTAAGGAATTTAGATCGAGATGCCTGTGTGTTTTGTACCCAAATGTCACCATTCATGATGGCATGTTTAGCAGGGTCCGTGTGCTAGTGGTGGTGACGTATATCAAATGCGTCGAAAGCAGCGAAGAGTTGTAGTCCACAAAGTGCTCTCACACAAAGTCTAACCGTATGAAAATTCTACCCGCTAAATTGTAGCATTCTTTACACGAAACATTATATAAAAAATTCACAGACAACATATGTTCACATTCATTGCAAAATTCAAACGGGATTAGAAAATAATTATTTTCTCTCATTCACTTGCATTGACGATTTTTCAACCTAGAGGTCCAGCGGGGTTAGCGGAAGGGGCGGGACTTACCAGCTCTATAGTTCGATCATTATGAGCTTGCAAACAGCTCCAACGTACTGCACACCTTTGAAGCAGTGTGTCCCAATCAGGAATGTAAACAGAGCCACTGATTTAGTTCTCTGTATTCTTTTGACAGCGCCAGTGGCGGATTCAATCACAATAGCGAATCATTATCATTGGCAGCACATTAATTTTCATAAGCTGCACGCCGGAAACATTCAACCTAATAGGGGTTTCCACAAAGTGTCTGTTCAACTTGAGTCACACTTGTCCAAGGAAACGATCCCCAACACATAACTAATCATCGTGACCAATACGAGGCTAAAAATGTGAAATTCTTTCTTTGTTTGTAGCCAGTCAAGTATGTTGTTTTTCATTTGTAATCTTCAGTGGTTGTATTTGCAGAAGCAGCCTAATGTAATATCTGTAATATGTACACTAATTCGTGATCACCTCCCCTTTAAAACTCATGAAACCGGCGACAGGCTTCGGCTCCTCCCCGTATTTTAGTCTGCGTTATTCAGTGAGTACTTCAATCCGCAGCAGCCCAAAGTCAGCGTCAGAAGCAGAGGACGATGTGTGTGACTGTGTGTGTGTGCATTTATTGAGAGATTGTTATGATATCTGCATTTGTGTAGTTCTTTGTCATAAATTTAGTTTACATAATATGATGCGGGAACAATTCAAGACAGTTTCCTATCCACTGTAAAATTTGGCCTTATTTATTTTACGAAATTCCTTTCATCTAAATGGCATGAGACTTTATACTCTAGATAAACCATACTTCAGTGCAATACATTTCTAAAATTTGTTTTAATCATTTTATGATATATCTAAAAGTAAATCACAAAACTATAAAAGGGAGTGGAAATGTCAAATGAGCTAATGAGTGGTCCTCTGCAGCCATCTACTGGTTATAGTGCTAGTTTCATGTCCTTTTCATGTTAAAAGTGTTTGTTTTCCACCAGGTCACCAAATTCCTCCACTAAAGCATGGCACATTTTCCATGTCATCTCCATGAATGAAAATGGGAAATGTAGATCTTCTTTAAAGTTAATTTCCCTGCACAAATGTAGTTACTACACAAAATAGTGTTAACAAAAAAATATTTTTCCCACATATTACCAATCTAGACATTTACAGCAAAATAAAGTTTATATTCTTAATGAATGTTAGCTGGTTATTTAAAATGATTAGAAATTAATTCAGTATTCAGGGATTGACTTGATTAGTGTAGAACATACTGTATTGTTCATACATCAAAAAAAAATGTTTTTAGTTTATACATTGGAGGAAGAGCCCCCCTAATATTGAAGTCCTAGAAATGCCCCTAATAAGGATCATGATTCATTAAACTTTTGTTCTTCTCACAGCTGAAACTGGTGATCAGAAAAGGAAACGCAACAGAAAATGTGTACATGGGTGAGTTTACTTCAAATTAATTGTCTAAGTTGTTATACTGTATTTGATTCAGCATTTTCAGGATACATTTGATGTCATTTTTGATAGTTTTGTTTGTGTCTCTTCACATTAGAGCTGACTTTACCCCAGTTCTATAACTTCCTTCATGAGATGGAGCGTGCCAAAGCTAGTATGGACTGCTTCAGTTAACCGGGTCGGAGGTCACCCCGTTTCCCCGTTTTCTTGTTGACCAGTAAAGAGTTGTAATGATGTTCCCATACTCTCAAAATTTTTCAAGAAGAAACTTTAATAATTCACTGATCTTATTCAGTTGTGTGTTTGTTTGTCTAGTGTGTTTTTGTGTGAGACAAAGATCACATTCCACATTGATGCTCTTTATTGATGATCTTCTGTTTATTAAACCTTTAATTAATTTCTTCTGTAATGGTATTTTTTTCTTCTTCAATTTAGTGTTGGATTTCATATTTTGTTACTTGAAATCGAACCATTCGCTTACTGTAGCCTATAAATAAAACAATTAATACAGTACATTACACTAATATTCATTTATTTTGGAATGAATACAGAACATAATTAGTCAAATTTATGGTTTTTGTTTTGTGTTGTCCTTGGTATTCAAATATTTAGGTAAGAATTTAAATATATTTTTACTTCTACTAGGTGCTGCAGAAATGTATTAATTTTGCTGTCAGCAGACATATATGTAAAAAGTGGTTGCTTATATCAAAGAATGTCTTCACATAAGAGTCAGATTGATTTAATAAATTAATTCTGTGTTAAATATAAGCGCTCTGTTTTGTGATATTTGTGTCCTGGAGCAAGACCGGCAATATCAGAGAACATACACTGTAAAAAAATTCCGTAAAACTACGGTCCAATGTACCATATAAATTTGAAGGATTTTTCCGTATTTGTCTTTTACAGGTCATTTACCCGTATTTTGAATTACACGCGTTGCATTGTGGGAACAAAAACCTGGCGGCGCTTAAAGTTTAAGACGCAACCGCCATTACACAGGCAGATGACCGCGGCCAAAGTTGCTTATTAAAGTCGGATTTCGGGTGTGTGGAAGCCATTCTGACACTTCTATGGTAAAATACGAAATTTATGTTCAAATAAGCTGTTAACGTAACGTTATTTAGTTGCCATCTGGCATGTTAGGCAAATGAATGTCGGAGCCGTCGCATTTATCATTTTATCGTCACACATTAAAAGATTTAGTATAGCTACACTCGTGGAAGTTCCCTGATATATGTGTTATAGTGTGCCCTCGTTGTAATTTGGTTTATTTACTTTTATTTGTCGGTGATACGGTTTATTTCTTGACGAGCGCATCCGTTAACCAGTTGTGATAAAATGCAGTAGCACTAATGTTAGTGTTTTTGGAGCAATTTAATGCCTTCAAACATAAGCTACCAGAGGAATCGTCAAGAAAAGTAAAGGCCATTAAGACTTGCTTGATTTAAAAGGCATGAAGATACAACGTGAAGATACTGTGTGTGAAGATGCAGTAACTGTTACAGCTGGATCAAGAAAAACACCACCTTTTCTGCCAAATGAGGTAAGTTAACGTTATGTTTACGTTAGACTTGTTTTTGTTTTAGACGACGCACTGACACACACACACACACACACACACACACACACACACACACACACACACACACACACACACACACACACACACACACACACACACACAAATAATGACCACGAAATATTAATTTACATTTAACATGACTGCTATTATCTGTTACTCTTCTGCCTGTAACGTTGGTCTTTACCAGATCCCTCCTCAGTTTGTTTAATAGTTTTTCTGTTGTTTTCATATCTAATTGACAGGACTTTGCTGCTGTAGTTTGCATCCCAAGCACCACCTGCATGCTGCTTACAGGTTTGTATTTTTTTATTAGCATTTTTGTTATTATTAATCACAATGCACTATTAGTGTTCAAAACTGGCAACACACATTTAGAAAAAGTTGGTTGCTGAATACCCCCTTCAAAGATGTGTATGCTTACATGGTCAGTAGAAATACAAATTGTATAGGGAAAATTTAAACAACTATGTTTAAAGGAATAGTTCACTTTAAAATGAAAATTCTGTCATTTACTCACCCTCAAGTTGTTTCAAACCTGTATGAATTTCTTTCTTCTGCTGAACACAAAGATATTTTGAAGAATGTCGGTAACCAAACCATTAACTGGAGCCATTGACTTCCATAGTATTTTTTTTTTCCTACTATGGAAGTCAATGGCTCCAGTTAACTGTTTGGTTACCGACATTCTTCAAAATATCTTTGTGTTCAGCAGAAGAAATTAATTCATACAGGTTTGAAACAACTTGAGGGTGAGTAAATGATGACAGAATTTTCATTTTAAAGTGAACTACCCCTTTAAAGCGGTTTTCTGAAGTGATCGTGTAATGTAATATCTTTATAATTGTAATATCATTTTGTAATATCTTTTTTGTTTAAGGTGGTGGACATTCAGGATTGCTGTCATTCAAGAAGTTATTATTGACCACATCACTACCCCATTGAGGCAGTAAGCTTCAAAATACCTGAAGAAAATGGCACTTATCCTGCCTGGAGTTCATATAAAGGTAAGCAACACATTTTTAATTAAATGATTTATAGATTATGTTATTGTGTTTCTGTTTATTTAGTTGAAAATAATTAAACATATTATAATGTATAGTTGAGCAGACAAGCTAACATGACATGCAATTGGAGTCCACTGGAAACAAAAGTCTTAGCATTTTATACACAGTGTTTGAATTTGAAAGAATTAGAGATGGCTGATTATTTATAGTTGATAATTTAACGAACGTAAAATACTTTACAATTGTTTTTAAACCTCAACCTGGTCTGCATGATACTTTGTAGTTCATTTTCCTTCATTTAATGTCTTGCGTAGCTAAAATATATCTATCTTCATATCCAACTTTTCTGTGCAGAAATCCTGAACGAAGGTCAAAAAGGCTGAGATGAAGGAAACCAAACGTCTATACATTCCTCCAAGACTGCTTAAGTTCATGTATGAACAACTTCGAAAAACCATGTAAAGTTTTAGATTTTGTCAAATCTCAAAATGGAACTTTAACTGAACATACCGATCACTCCTTCATCTAGGCGATAGACGGGGATCGGCACTTCCTCATCAAACAGATCCAGTATAATCTACCTGATGAACATCTACGTCCAGCCCTGAACCATCTACCTGTGTCGGCACGGAGAGAACAACGACAACCTGGAGGGACAGCTGGGCCGTGATGCAGGCCTCTCGCCGCGAGACAGACAGGTACGGTTAACCGCAGACAGAACCATTACAGTACACTGCAACTAAATTTGAAACATCTTGATGGATAGGCCACATACTGTTCTCTCCCCTCTGTAGTTTTTGGTGGCTAAACCCGAGTCTGCAGTCCTACCAGAACCTGGTCCAATCAGTCCGGTGGCTCTGAAGAATTTACTACACGTTTCTTGGTGAGTGATGAGTTTTCCCCACCTAGAATCTTTGTTTTGACACATTTTGTATGTCAGTAATAGTGTTTTGTATTTCTTTTACAGCCTTCATCTTACCTGAAGACAAGAAGAGTACCACCCCCCACCCCACCCCACCCCAATCCATGTTCCTCTGAAACACCTTTTCCCCCTCACACATTTTAAATATAATTTATTCAGTGGATGTGATTGTTGTAATGTTAACAAAGTGTCATCAATTGGCAGACTTGATACAATTTAGAGATGAGAAACTATATATACTTTTCCCTTTTGTGTTTTTTTTTCCTTTATATTCTAGTTTTCTTGGAATTGTTGTAGATCTATAAGTAAATAAAAATATTTTTTAATCACAGAAGATTTGTTTGAAATGTTTTCAACAAGAGTTATCATTACACTGTTAACTAACAGAAAAATAAAATTTCTATTTGCTGTAGGTATATTGCCTAAATTCATCTGTTTTATTTTTACTGTAGGAAAACCATAAATTAACAGAAATTTTTCATCTTTTAATTACGGAACAAAGTCCGGGTAATGAGCTGCCAGTACATTTTCTGTTATTTTACGGATTTATTTAATATTTGTGTTTTTTTACTGTAGTTATATCATTAAATAACAGAAAGTGTCCTGTTTTTTTACTATAAATACATCATTAAATGACAGAAAGTGTCCAGTCTTTTACTATACATACACCATTAAATAACAGAAAATTTCTGTTTTATTTACACTGGGCACACTGTGAATTAACAGAAAATTTCTGTTTTTTAATTACGGGACAAAGTCCGGGTAATGAGCTGCCAGTACATTTTCTGTTATTTTACGGAATTATTTCTTAGAGTGTACCCAGAGGCTGTGTAGATAAATAATTGGACTGATTTGTCCTTACGCATGTCGTTGTTTCCCTCTCTTTGAGCAGTGTTATTTGTATTCTTTTCATTCTCAAAATTCTGGTTCATTTTGGTTCTCCCAATTTCTTCAATTATTGACTGACACTCTTCTCTCTGCATGTCACTGTGTGCAGACCATCTATGAGCCATTTAGCACCAGTTTCTCCACAACTTGTGGTGCGTGTCTGGAAAATGGTGGCACTTGTTTAGGCAACATTTTCATAACAATTTGTAATTGTTTTATGTGTTGGCAAATTAGTGTTGAATTATTATGAAGTTGTGCAATCTCCTTACGCCCCACTCAGGAGTTAGGTTTAGGTGTGGATCATCATCGCTTGACTACATTATCAAACAGCTAATAATGTGTTGCTAATGTTACACAAACCATGATCATGTTTGCCATCTCAGAGTCTGTCAGCTGCCTTCTAAAAATCAGCATCCTTTAGAAACGCTTTGAACAACTAGTAGAACATAGTTCATAACATCGTTATTTACATCATATTCAATTTCAATTCAATTCAAATTTATTTGTATACCGCTTTTCACAATACACATTGTCTCAAAGCAGCTTTACAGAAAGTGCATTTCAGAAATGTACATAGAAAAATACAGTTAGTTAATCATGTATTAATTTAGGGCATAACATATCGCCGGCGTTGAGTCGTCTCTTCACAGGCGTCGAGTCGTCTCTCCACAGGCGTTCTCTTACGAGAGTACTCTCGTGTTGCGTAAGCTAGCTTACGCTACGGGAAAACTCCTTTTCTCGAGAATACTGAAGCCAAAAATTATCCTTTAATTTTTTCATATTTAAAACGCATGCTTGCACAGAGCAGACCTAGAATAGGCAGCTCGTGCGCCTATTGGCTGCTCTGCGGCAAGATGCTGCAACCTATCGGTGGACTGGGAGTGACGTCAGCACCAATAGCAGCGCGGGTGCCCGAGTGCGTCACGTCCCGCCAGAATAGGCGTGGCTTACCTCTATATCAGCCCGGTCCAGATAGGGTGTTCTTTGATTTTTCTCCACTTCAGCGAAGTATTCACATCGCTGACTCTCCAGAGAAGCCGCGCCGTCGAAACAAGCACCTCAGCGGGACGAGCCCTCTGCACTGCAGTTGGAAGCCGCCTTCGCCGCTTCATCGCCGTACCTGCTGCGCTATCCGGCGCCCATATCCTTTTCATATTATATATCCTTTGCATATCCTTCTCTAGTATTCTAAAAGAGCAAGAGGCGTTGTTTCAAATGCCTCGAGTTTCCAAATGCGGCTCGTGTCGAGCCCCTCTCAGCGACAATGCGCGAGTCTCGCCGCGGCCGGACCGCCATTGAAAGCAGCACGCATCGCTCTCACAGCTCCCTCGACGGAGGCGGCTGGAGTAGTGTATTTCGCAGCCAACGAGCCCGTTACGTTACCCCGCTCGCCTGCACACAAAAGCCGTTTTCACGGCTACCCAAAAAAAAAAAAAAAAGTGTGCGCTTCCCGCCTGGGACGAAACCGCGCGTAGCTTCCTTTACGTTACAAGGAAGCTACCGTGCCCCCGCATCAATAGACTGCTGTTCTAACCGCGCGTAGCTTCCTTTACGTTACAAGGAAGCTAGCGCGCCCCCGCAGAAGCAGTCACTCTGCCCCTTGTGGGACCGCGCAGTGATAAGCGCCGTTCCCAAGGGCTGCCGGAGCCTGTAGCCACAGCGACGCGCTCGCCGGAAAGCCTCCCTCGAGCCTCGCTTTTTCACCTTCCCGCGCCTCCCTTCACCGACGCGCAGCTGCCGCTCACGAGCCTCACTGCCGTCGCGTCTGAGGTTGAGGGACACGCATCAATGGACTGCTGTTCTAACCGCGGCTAGCTTCCTTTACGTTACAAGGGAGCTACCGTGGCTGCTCGCGCTACTCAAGCTTATGTTGTTTCCCCCGTGGCTCAGTGGCTAAACTCTAAGCTTTCGCGCCAGAGACCCGTGTTCGATCCCGGCTCTCGCAGTAGAAAAAATTTATGCAGCTCTCCTCTCTGAGCTCGCGACCAGCTTTCTTACGTACAGGAAGCGAGCGCGCGAACCGAGACGTCACCGTCGAAAGAAAGTGCGGTTTTTTGTCCCGCCGAGGCCTGACAAACTCCCTCTTCTTCTCAAACATTTTCCAGCTCCTCCTAGTACGAGCGGCCGGTAATGTCTATACTGCAGTAGTGTGCCTGTTATACACGCACGCCTGTAAACAGTGCCGACACACACACGAAAACTGTGATGACGCTCTCTCTCTCTCTTATCTGCTCGCGGCAACTAAAGCTTACGTTGTTTTCCCTGTGGCTCAGTGGCTAAACCCTAAGCTTTCGCGCCGGAGACCCGTGTTCGATCCCGGGTCCCGCAGCAGATAACATTTATGCAGATCCGGCTCACGCCGATGGTGTTTTAGTGTAGAAAGGTGCCCACATCTCAGTGTTCACCCCTACACGCAAGCACGCTCGTGTTATTCACAGAGCCCACTCCCTTAAAGCGGGCAACCGCTCGAGTGTTGAACGTAGGAAATGTGTCCGCGAGTTCGCGTCCACACCTATTTTTCTGCCCGCTCTATCACTAAAGACTCACGGCTGGACCACAGTCAAAGTTTATTTCCCTGTCAGTCCCCTTCAAAAAGGCTACTGCAGTGGTCCATTTAGCAGCCAACGAGCCGGTTCATTTACCCTCTCGCCTGCACACATACGCCGTTTTCACGGCGACCCAGAGAAATCTCAAAGGAGTATACTGTCTGGTTATCCGGCTCACGCCGTTGGTGTTTAAGTGTAGTGCAAGTGCCCACGCCCCAGTGTTCACCCCTACACACAAGCACATCAAATCTCGTGTCACTCACAGAGCACACTCTCATAAAGCGCAGAGAAGCCGCTCGAGTGTGGAATATAAGAAATGTGTCCACAGGTCCGTGCCCACTATCTGGCCGCTCTGTTACACGTTCAATAAAACAGGTTATGAATGTAAGTCTCGTGCCCGCCGGAGAGCGTTCACGCTTACTAACACACACCTCCCCCCGGGCGCCGCCCGCGTGTTAAAACGAAACACAGGGCATTGATATGACGCTCCCTATCCGTTATGATCGGGGCGTCACATACACTTGCAAGTCTCGTGCCCGCGCACACGCGCTCACGCTTACAGAAAGCTTTTCCGCCCAAAGCGCTGCTCGCGCGTCAAAAAGTGAGAATAAAATGCTCCCCATCCCTTATGATTGGGACTCCTCACATAAATCAGCCGGTCTCGGCTTTCAGTGAGCAGCCATTGCCCAGAACCGAGAGCGCGCGCGCCGCGCTTTCGGCTCCGGTTCAGTTTCACAAGCCCGCAAACGGCGGCGATCTGAACCCGGAGGCCATTCGCCCCCTAGCGGCTCACATAGCTGCGTGGGAAATTATCCCAGGGATTTCAGAATGGGTTCTCAGCACAATAAAGCAGGGCTATACACTTCAATTCATTCGCCCTCCCCCGCGCTTTCGAGCCCGGTCCGCGACGATAGTGAATGCGGAAGTAGCACACCTACTTCACGCAGAAATAGCAATACTGCTGTGCAAAGGGGCTATAGAAAAAGTACCGCCTTCTCTTAGCGAGTCAGGCTTTTACAGCCGATATTTTCTTGTACCCAAGAAGAACGGAGCTTTCAGGCCCATCCTAGATCTGAGACATTTGAACAAGGTGCTTGCAAAAGACCGTCCAAATGCTTACAACCAGGAAAATCCTCGCGCACGTTTGCCCGAGGGACTGGTTTATTTCTCTAGATCTGGAGGATGCCTATTTTCTGTTTCAGATATCACCCCGTCACAGGCAATTTTTGAGATTCGCCTTCGACGGTCAGGTATATCAATACACCGTCCTGTCGCTCGGCCTGTCTCTAGCACCCCATACATTTACGAAGTGCATGGACGCAGCGCTCGCCCCCCTGAGAACTCAGGGGCTGCGAATAATGAACTATCTGGACGACTGGCTGATATTGGCTGTGTTCGCCACCTAGCCGCGTTTTTCCAGAAGGGCAGCTTTCTCCCTTTGAAAACGTTTCAACGGATGCTGGGCTGTATGGCATCAGCTGCAGCGGTGCTCCAGCTGGGCCTATTGCGCATGCGCCCGCTCCATCACTGGTTGAATGCTTGCGCGTCTCGCCGAGCCTGGGTTTCTGGCGGCCAGAAAATCAGAGTGACTCAGACCTGCATAGCGGCTCTGCAGCCCTGGTTAGTAGCCGACTGGTACCAGCAGGGAGTGACGATGGGAACCATCTCTTATTGGAAAGTAGTTTCGACAGATGTGTCCAACTCGAGTTGGGGCGCGCTGTTCGAAGGCAGACCGGCTTTTGGCCAGTGGTCAGACCAAGAGAAGTGTTTTCACATAAACTGTCTTGAGATGATAGCGGTCGAAAACGCGCTGAACGCGCTGAACGCGCTTCCTCCCGGTCATACAGGACCAACACGTTCTCGTTCGCTCGGACAACATGTCTGTGGTTTCCTATGTAAACCGTCAGGGTGATGTCAGATCCAGGAACCCCTGCAATCTGACGGAACGCATCCTTGTTTGGTCCCAGATGCACCTGTGCTCGCTGAGGGCGGCGCATGTGCCTGGCCATTCGAATGACGGTCCAGACAAACTGTCCAGGGACAACGTTCCCCTGGGGGAATGGTCCCTGCACCCCCAAACGGTCCAGAAACTGTGGCGCCTATTCGGCAGAGCGGAAGTCGGCCTATTTGCGTCAAAAGACAATGCTCATTGCCCGATGTTCTTTTTGAAGAACCAGGACACCCTGGCCCAGGTCTGGCCCAGCCTCCCTCTGTATGCTTTCCCTCCGGTCTCTCTGTTACCACAGGTAATCAAGAGAGTCAGGGAAACGCGCCACTCGGTGCTCCTCATAGCTCCGCACTGAGAGAATCAGAATTGGTTTCCGGAACTAGCACGGCTGTCACATGCAGCTACGTGGCCTATTCCGGTGAGGGCAGATCTCCTCTCTCAGGCTCGCGGCTAGATCTGGCATCCCCATCCAGAGCGCTGGTCTCTGCACGCATGATTGATCAACGGGTACTCGTTACCCTGCCAGAAAGAGTGATGAGCACGATCACGCAGTCTAGAGCTCCTTCCACGGGACGGCTCTACGCGTCTAAATGGTCAGTGTTCTCCAAGTGGTGCACCGACAGAGATCTGGATGCACGGTCGTGTGAGGTTGCGCATTTGCTCACTTTCCTACCAGAGCTGATGGATAAGGGGAGGTCCCCATCCACGCTCAAAGTTTATGTGGTGGCCGTGGCGGCGTTCGCAGAATCGACGCACGGTCAGTCACCGGGAAGACATGAGCTGGTCATCCGCTTCCTTAGGGGAGCTAGAAGGATGAATCCGCCGCGCCCCCCGTCGGTTCGTATGCGGCCTCTGCAGTGCTTCGGTTAGGTCTGCTGCGCATGCACCCCCTCCAGCGCTGGCTGAAAACACGAGTCCCGCGACGAGCTCTCTGTGAGAGCGTCATGTTTGGAATTTGGGCCTAATGATTCTAAAGTTACGCTCAAACCAATACACGGTTATGTCCCCAAAGTGCTCTCTACTCCGTTCAGAGCGCAAGTCATTTCCCTGCCGGCCCTTCCGGGAACCGACAGTGACAGCGATGTAAACTTCCTTTGCCCGGTCAGGGCTTTAAGAGTTTACGTTCAACAAACCGCTGCCTTCAGGCAGTCAGAACCGCTGTTCGTTTCGTTTGGTGGCCGCACGAAGGGGCTAGCTACCTCGAAACAGAGCATTTCCAGATGGATAGTTGATGCTATCGCCTTGGCTTACAAGTCTAAAGGCCTTCAATGCCCTTTAGGTGTTCGAGCCCATTCCACTAGAAGTATGGCCTCATCATGGGCTTGGACTAGTGGTGTTTCACTCCATGATATTTGTAGAGCGGCAGGCTGGGCCTCTCTGTCTACATTTATAAGGTTTTATAACCTGGAGGTCCCTGCTTTGCAGGCCAAAGTGTTATCTGTATGAGATTGTCATACACGCTACTGTTATACTGTGTTATGCACTCCCTTATACATATGAGGCGTCACCATATGGTCAATATGTGTTAGGGCTCACTTTGTGTCGGCCCACATATCTTCACTATTACGTGTTCCCCGGGCACTGGCCCTTGGACTTAATGTGAATGGTCTCAGCATACACGGCGCTTTAAACTGGGTTCCCGTAGCGTAAGCTAGCTTACGCAACACGAGAGTACTCTCGTAAGAGAACGACACTCGGTTACTAACGTAACCTCGGTTCTCTCTAGAAGAGGGAACGAGTGTTGCGTAACCCGGCCGTGTTAATGCTGCGTTCTTTTTTCGCTTCAGTGTGAAAAACCAAAGAACACCCTATCTGGACCGGGCTGATATAGAGGTAAGCCACGCCTATTCTGGCGGGACGTGACGCACTCGGGCACCCGCGCTGCTATTGGTGCTGACGTCACTCCCAGTCCACCGATAGGTTGCAGCATCTTGCCGCAGAGCAGCCAATAGGCGCACGAGCTGCCTATTCTAGGTCTGCTCTGTGCAAGCATGCGTTTTAAATATGAAAAAATTAAAGGATAATTTTTGGCTTCAGTATTCTCGAGAAAAGGAGTTTTCCCGTAGCGTAAGCTAGCTTACGCAACACTCGTTCCCTCTTCTAGAGAGAACCGAGGTTACGTTAGTAACCGAGTGTCGTTTAGTCGTCTCATCACAGGTGTTGGGGCATCTGAGTCTCCGTGAGAGGCTGGATACAAACTGGAGCTGACGAACGCTATTTACCTCGGGACTAGCGTCCCGAGATAACAGCAGAAAAGCAGATGATATTATGTATCATATACATAAATAATACTGCTAATTGTACCTGTCAACATATCAACATAAAAATAAACCAGGATAACACCTGGCTTCTCTTGAAACGATATGCTAACCCACCTGCACGCTGACGTGATTGTTTACAAGGTAGTTTTTGACGTCAGAAATGCCAGTGATTTCAAACCGTTTTTTTTTACTGCAGTTTTAAGGAGAAAAAAATGCAGCAATGGTGTTGACTTGGTTTGTCTTAAGGCATATTAAAAACACCACATATACATATGAACAACATTAAAAGAATGTTGTCTTAAAGGTTATTTGGTGAACCAAAAATAGTTCCTTTATTGCTTTGCTGCAAAAACCCCCCTTGTGGAACTTTTATTTCCTCAGCCAACTGCAAGTACCAAATGTCTGAACCTGCAGTTCCTCTAGAGTAGAATTACTTCTGCTACAACACGGAGTAGGGTACATCAGGGTAAAACTAACCTCTTACAATGTTCAAATTGGGTGAACAATTAAGCGCTTGGTGAAGTCTTCATCACACTGATATAGGAAGAGTCGAGATCAATGAATCTAAAAGCAACATAACTCATGGCTTGACTGCCATATGCCAGTTATCTATCTATGTGGTAAATTTTGTGACACCTCAACTAAAATGAACTTTGAAAGAAGGGCCTCAAAATGCTTCTGGCTTTTTAGAAGTTCATCCTATATAAGATGTTCCTGTCAATATATATTTTTTTATAGCTATTGCTATCATATAAATGCTCTTTATGACCAATTTATGAGTTGACTTATGCATGTGAGAGGAAGCTCAGAACCATTCTCTAGAAGTGACTGTCATATAAGTTGTATCTGCTTCCTTGCCATGGTGGTCTTGTTAATAAAACACTGAACATGATTATCCAACAAAACAATCTCATCGTAACTGTAGCATGTGGTCGTGGTGGGTGCATTCACTAACTAAACAAACACTTCAGGACAATGATCCGAAATATTTTTTGGTAAACCTGAGTGGTCAAAACAAAGAGAATGCCATGTTTTGCAAGGACCAAGTCTCAATCCTCATTTTAAGCCCTGCTGAAAGCAAGCAATTCACTGAAGACAGCAAAAACATCTTGACTAGTTACGTCTAAACATCTTAAAGGAGGTTTATGAAATAAAATAGGGCATAACACCCATCATTGCTGCTAAATATACCAAGATTCATCTTTTGTGTTTGCAGCATAAATAATGTATTGTGTATGTGCTGTGTTAAAAAGTTTACAGAATTAATCATATTTACGGTCATAATAGTCAAATGAGACTAATGATTTAAATATGAGATGACTGTCAATGAGAGCATAGATTTATCTTGTATTTAAAAAAAAACATAAAGAAACATAGAAACATAAAAGTAAAGGAAAATAACAAAATATTATTTGAACATCTGTGGATGTTTTTGCCTTATTTGACACCAGTGTGAAACAACTTGTTTCAACAAGCACTTCTGAAGATGGGAGAGCTGGAGAAGAAAACGTCACCAAAGAAAATAAATAATTCAAACTCTAGGGATTGACACGACAGGTATCGAGGCTCGATAGCTTCTCACGGCATCTTGAAAGGTACATGGTATCTAGAAAGTAGAGCATCTCAATGTAAACCCTTGTAGTTAAAACCTTCACCAAATATAACAATTGCTTGCACAGACCAAAATATTGTTAAAGTAAAATCAATAATTCATCACCCACCTCACTTGTGTTCTTATGTAGCCTGAGGTGCAGATCAAAAAATCGAATTATGTTGTGGCAGTGTTTATTTTACATGTACAATTATGACTTTCAACGAGATAAATGTGTTCTGGAAGAAAAGGGAAAATCAGTTCAAATCAGTTCTGAAGTTGTGTCACTTTAAATCAAATTACCCCTCACTGTACTTGCAAGGGCGTATTCACATCCATAAAAATGTTCATCACAACCTAAGAGGAAAATCCTTAATTTAAAAAACTGTATTTGATATTTCTGATATTTCATTAATACTAATAAATCACATTGATCAATTTAATTTAGAAAATTATTGTTTCTGTTTATTTGAATGTAATATCTAAAACTATGGCTAAAAAACGTCTTTTGAATCAGCATTGACATTTTTTGTTCCATTTAAGTTTAATTTTAGTTATTGTACTCAGTGTACTAATTCTCTTTACAGGCAGATGAAAAATATTATGAAATATTAGAGGTTTGACTCTTACTTAGAAAATAAAAAAGCTTTCGGCAGAAACTGTTGCCATGAATCCTTTACTTGGCAATAAAAATGAGTGAAGACAGTGATAATACGTGTATGATGTTAAACAGACTCCGTCTGAATGAATTCCAAAAACCGAAACTTGCTTGTTCACACCTGCCATCCACTAAACACCTGGTGTGTGTGTGTGTGTGTGTGTGTGTGTGTGTGTGTGTGTGTGTGTGTGTGTGTGTGTGTGTGTGTGTGTGTGTGTGCGTGCGTGCGTAGTGGGAAAAAAGAGAGAGAGAGAGAGAGAGAGAGAGAGAGAGAGAGAGAGAGAGAGAGAGAGAGAGAGAGAGAGAGAGAGAGAGAGAGAGAGAGAGAGAGTGAGAGAGAGAGAGAGAGGTATGTGTGTAACTGAGAGTAGAGGAAGGGATAGGGGAAAGTTACTGTTATTCTAGACAGCAAAAAGAGGAAGTTAAATTCCCACGAGAATTAGCTAGACACCCTAAAGCAATTCTCCAAACATCTGTCATATACTTCTGATAAGTCATGAGATAAAACATTTTTTTAAATGTTGTTCACAATGTATGTATAGGTGCACATTCTGAGGATAAAGAAAATATGGTGTGGACAGTTGTCAGTTAAATTAAAGTCAAAACTTATTTTATTATTAGCAGATTAACTATACAAACATTGTTTCTACATTCACAACTTGCTCCAATTACGTTGGTTTCAACACTTTTAATATATACATAAACACTTTTAACTATACAAAAGTGTTTATTTAATATAAACACTTTTAACTATACAAACATTGTTTCTACATTCACAACTTGCTCTAATTCATGAGTGGAATGCACACTTTTCAACATCCAATAAAGTTTTGATGGGTGAAATCAAATCCAGCCCTACATTTTTTCCGATTAAATATCCTGTTTTCTTTGAAATATAGTGTTATATACACACACACACACACACACCACACACACACACACACACACACACACACACACACACACACACACACACACACACACACACACACACACACAAAATAAAAAATTGTTATATATTATATATATATATATATATATATATATATATATATATATATATATGTATGTATGTATGTATGTATGTATGTATGTGTATGTATATATATATATATTAATTAGTTAACAATAATAACGCTGGAAATAAGCCAGAAGGAAAATGCATCTTTCGTTGGTTTCAACACTTTTAATATTTAAACCCTTTCCCCAGGTGTTTTCCCAACAATCATCACAGAAATGTGGGGTAAAAATGGCCTGCAGATTTCACTTGGGTCATAAATAAGCAGAGTGAGAAACAGGGCTGAAACAGTGGCTCAGAAAGGAAGAATAGGGTTTAGCACTTCACCAGCCCCATACAGGGGCTCAGCGGGCTGGACACCCTGCAGGATACTGATACTTATCCCCCCCCCACACACACACACTTCCCCACATGAACCTCTCAAAGGCACAGTTTCAAACAGGAAACAAGACCCGTGTGGTTCCTACAGTCTTCCTCTTTCATATACGGCCCTGTTCTTTCCCCATCTGCGTTTCTCAGAGCCATGTGCACACTTCCATTCAGACTGTTCCTTTCACTCTGTCCTGTTCTCATGAGCACACACAGTTTCTCGTCCACTAGAGAATAATTGATGGTTTCTTATTTAAGTTCCTTTCGTGTGCAGGCCACAGGCATCACTGTGCCGTGTAGATTGGGCTGTGGTGCACAGGGGGATTTCCTGCAGTATTTCACCCCAGGCGCTCCGGCCCTAATCTGGGCAGGGCAGACAGGCTGTGCAGGGTGCTTTGAAGGAAGAAGGGCCTCACTTTGTGTGCTTTGAGAAAGTGCGATGCGTTTTCTGAATATTGACATGGGCAGCAGAGAAATGCAGGTGCACTGACTTTATATGCATTTGTGTCATCACGAGATTTGATAGACAAGAGTAAAAAAAA
The DNA here is from genome assembly GCA_036326025.1 of Chrosomus eos. NCBI lineage: Eukaryota > Metazoa > Chordata > Actinopteri > Cypriniformes > Leuciscidae > Chrosomus > Chrosomus eos. Next base: position 24,111,772 of record CM070837.1, on the reverse strand, counting down.
AATTCTATCATACTGTAAATCGTATACCTGTATTTCTGCATTATTCTAACTCTCTTCTGTTGTTTGCTCTTGTTACTTAGTTACCACTCACCTTAGTTCCAGCCTCTCTCATCGCCCTGGCAACCGAGCCATCCCATTGCTTCCCCTCCACACTAGCACGCCGGGCCTGTCCCAAGGCTGACCCCTCCCCCTCCATCCCCTACCTCTCCTGCAGGGAGGGGGCAAAAATAATGCCAATGCCAACACACACACTTTCTACATCACCTCTCTTTCGTTCATATTTTCTGAGATAATCATTCAGTCAGAGTAAAAATTAATCCAAATCAATCAATTTTTGTGAGAGATGCGTAAACCCATAAACATTTACCCATTAGAATATTTTGCACATTTCTAAAGGAAATAATATTCTATTTTGAGCATAATCACAAGTAATAAATATCAAATATATATTCTTTACTTTATTATAGCATTGTGTACAAAATTATAATATGATAAAAGCATAACCACATCTCATTAAATATAATATAATAAGTCCCAGAACATTCTTGATATAATACAATATTGTAATATGATAAACCCTACAAGATAAATGATCTATACATAATCTATAGATAAAAAATAAATTATTTACCAATTATGCATCTATACTACTTTTTCCAATACCGGTTTGCTAGGGTTTTCTTTACTTTCAGGGGCTGGAGCCGTCACTGGACTCTGCTTAGGGGCTGGAGCCGTCACCGGACTCTGCTCAGGGACTGGAGCCGTCACCGGACTCTGCTCAGGGGCTGGAGCCATCACTGGACTCTGCTTAGGGGCTGGAGCCGTCACCGGACTCTGCTCAGGGGCTGGAGCCATCACTGGACTCTGCTTAGGGGCTGGAGCCGTCACTGGACTCTGCTCAAGGGCTGGAGCCGTCACCGGACTCTGCTCAGGGGCTGGAGCCGTCACCGGACTCTGCTCAGGGGCTGGAGCCGTCACCGGACTCTGCTCAGGGGCTGGAGCCAACACTGGACTCTGCTTAGGGGCTGGAGCCGTCACCGGACTCTGCTCAGGGGCTGGAGCCATCACTGGACTCTGCTCAGGGGCTGGAGCCATCACTGGACTCTGCTCAGGGGCTGGAGCCGTCACCGGACTCTGCTCAGGGGCTGGAGCCGTCACCGGACTCTGCTCAGGGGCTGGAGCCGTCACCGGACTCTGCTCAGGGGCTGGAGCCATCACTGGACTCTGCTTAGGGGCTGGAGCCGTCACCGGACTCTGCTCAGGGGCTGGAGCCATCACTGGACTCTGCTCAGGGGCTGGAGCCATCACTGGACTCTGCTCAGGGGCTGGAGCCGTCACTGGACTCTGCTCAGGGGCTGGAGCTGTCACTGGACTCTGCTCAGGGGCTGGAGCCATCACTGGACTCTGCTTAGGGGCTGGAGCTGTCACCGGACTCTGCTCAAGGGCTGGAGCCATCACTGGACTCTGCTCAGGGGCTGGAGCCGTCACTGGACTCTGCTCAGGGCTGGAGCCTTCACTGGACTCTGCTCAGGGGCTGGAGCCGTCACCGGACTCTGCTCAGGGGCTGGAGCCATCACTGGACTCTGCTTAGGGGCTGGAGCCTTCACTGGACTCTGCTCAGGGGCTGGAGCCGTCACCGGACTCTGCTCAGGGGCTGGAGCCGTCACCGGACTCTGCTCAGGGGCTGGAGCCGTCACCGGACTCTGCTCAGGGGCTGGAGCCGTCACCGGACTCTGCTCAAGGGCTGGAGCCATCACTGGACTCTGCTCAGGGGCTGGAGCCATCACTGGACTCTGCTCAGGGGCTGGAGCCTTCACTGGACTCTGCTCAAGGGCTGGAGCCGTCACTGGACTCTGCTTAGGGGCTGGAGCCGTCACTGGACTCTGCTCAGGGGCTGGAGCCATCACTGGACTCTGCTCAGGGGCTGGAGCCTTCACTGGACTCTGCTTAGGGGCTGGAGCCTTCACTGGACTCTGCTCAGGGGCTTAAGCCTTCACTGGACTCTGCTCAGGGGCTGGAGCCGTCACTGGACTCTGCTCAGGGGCTTAAGCCTTCACTGGACTCTGCTCAGGGGCTGGAGCCGTCACTGGACTCTGCTCAGGGCTGGAGCCGTCACTAGACTCTCACAACAACCTATTCGATCCCACTAGGAAAGACAGAAAGGGCAGGTTCGGGTATTTCACTCACTGGAACGGACAGGGGAATTTCTCACAGGTACAGAGTCTGAGATTTCACTCACCAGAACAAACTCTGAGACTGCTTCCTGTACTGTATAAGATGATCCAGACAACCATAGAACATAATCAATATTTATTTATTTTTAAAACAAACATGTTGCAGCCGCTGGAACTTGCTGATAAAGACAATTGTCCAATCCACACCAAAAAATGGTCTTTAGTGTGCTCTCGTTACAGGGTACTTGATGTGAGAGCTCGAGAAACTCTTCTACATATGACGCTTTTCCACTGCATGGTACGGTACAGCACGGTTCGGTACGGCACGCTGCCCTTTTTTACATTGCACGGTACGGTACGGCTTGGCTTGGCTCGGTACGGCTCACTTTGTGGCGCTTTTCCACTGCATGGTATGGAACGGCTCACTTTAAATGGTACCACCTCTGTTGAGGTTCCAAGCGTACCGTACCGATACTAAAATGTGACGTGAAAACACTGCAGATCACTGATTGGTCAAACAGAATTGCCACTATCAACGTCATTGTATTTGTGAGACATCAAACAGCCATCGCTTTAGCACCCGTTTTAAAACTACTTGCTTGACTTGCTTGAAGAAAAAAGAAAGAAAAAAACCTTTCAAAAAAATAAATGGCTGAATCGTGGTCAGTGGACGAAGTGCAGACGTTCCTCTCGTTGGTTGCCAAGGAGTGGATAAACTATAACGATCAGTCTATAATCCCACCCACTTTGAAGCGGTACTAACTGCAGTGGAAAAGCAAACCAAGCTAAAGTGAACCGTGCCGTGCCGAGTCGTACCACGCAGTGGAAAAGCGAAGGGATCCGAACCGTACTGAGCTGTACCATGCAGTGGAAAAGCGCCAATAGTCCCCGATTGGGCGGCCATCTTGAAAGAGAGATACAGATCCGGGAACACAGGACAAAATGAAGCAGGAAAACAGAGAAACAAACTCAGGGGGCTTTCACACTGGAAGTTTAGTTCGGAACGGGGCACGGTTCGCATGAAAAATCGCTAATGTGAACGCTGTCATGGGACCCGGGTGCGCACTGGGGTACCAAACCCGAGACTACCTGGAAGAGGTGGTCTGAGTTCCGTTGCTCCCGAACCGTGCCGCGGTTCGCGTGAATGTGAAAGCAACACGGACTCGGGTGCGCACTTGTTCAGGAAGTAAAGTAACCTGCACATGCGTTTTAGCTTATATTGTGATGTATTCGGTTGAATAAAACGCTTGTATGGGATGATAGTGTTGATGATTTACCTTGGATACGAGCGAGAGTGAGCCTGCAGTGTATTTGTGCATTGCGCGTGGAATCAGGGCAAAAAATTTGGAAATCCACTGTCTCCTCAAAAGAGTCCGTTTGCAAGCAGCAGAAGTCCACCTTATGTGACACGCACAGTAACGACACACGATACAGGTATCGTTTACTGCGCATAATAGCAGCGAATTAATAAAAAAAAAACACAATATTGACCACTTTCTATTTTCTATCATGCGCCGTGCACGTTTGCGACAACGTAATATGCACGCAAACGCACCAGGGTTCGACAGAATCAAGTTGTGTGTGAAACCAGACCAACGCTGCGGGGGCGCCGGGAACAAACGCGCTCAGGCTCGGACCGCAGCAAACGAGCCCAGTGTAAAAGCCCCCTAAAAGTCCTTGAAAATAAAACCAAGACCAAAATACAACGAAAATTTGACATAACTCCCCTAGTGAAAAAAAAAATATGCTAGGTATACTTACAGCCAGACTTTAAATCAGTATACTTCAAGTGTGTTAATGATTAGTTAACTTGAAGTGTGCTATTTGGAAACAACTTATTTTGTACTAAGTTTATTTTAGTTGTAATTAAATTGTAGTAAAGCATAACTTTAAGTGTATTTAGTGTACTTTTGTGTATTAAATTGGAACAACTTCAAGTATACTTAGTATACTTTAAGTACACTCACCTAAAGGACTATTAGGAACACCTGTTCAATTTCTCATTAATGCAATTATCTAATCAACCAATCACATGCATTTAGGGGTGTGGTCCTGGTCAAGACAATCTCCTGAACTCCAAACTGAATGTCAGAATGGGAAAGAAAGGTGATTTAAGCAATTTTGAGCGTGGTATGGTTGTTGGTGCCAGACGGGCCGGTCTGTGTATTTCACAATCTGCTCAATTACTGGGATTTTCACGCACAACCATTTCTAGGGTTTACAAAGAATGGTGTGAAAAGGAAAAAACATCCAGTATGCAGCAGTCCTGTGGGCAAAAATGCCTTGTTGATGCCAGAGGTCAGAGGAGAATGGGCCGACTGATTCAAGCTGATAGAAGAGCAACTGAAATTAAAGCTGCAAGCAGCGATGGGCGGGCCCTCGCACATGTAGCGCGTTGGGGAGTGATGCGGCCGCATATTCTGTTGCATATTCTGGAGCTCTGCCAGTGCGGCTGTGAATTTGCTACGCTTTTCAGACACTGCATGAAGGTGTTATACGTCACTTCCTGTTGCCAGCAGGTGGCGCTATGACTGTGGGTGAATGTGGGCATGTACATGAGTTCAGGGCGGGACTCTTATCCTACATGTAAAGTTTGGTGCAGCTGTGAGCATGTACACTGAAGTTACAATCACTTCCTGTGTCATGGCGATGAGTTGATCTTTGATGCCATGCCACGGACACACCGATTGACGAAAACTCGCAGATAGCACAACTTTTCACCGTCAATGCCTTTAGAAGGCACAGCAGAAATTTCAAGTCGATCGGACTAAATCCCTAGGAGGAGTTCGTTAAAGTACGGAGTGTGTAAATCAGCCAAAATTTTACGACAAATTCAAAATGGCCGACTTCCTGTTGGGTTTAGGGCATCGCTCCAAGAGGCTTTTTTGTGCGTCTAGACATGGTTGATGTGCCACAGAAATTTCTTGCATGTAGGTCAAATGTGCGGCGGGGGCTGCTTCGTTAAAGGTCACTTCCTGTTGCCAGCAGGTGGCGCTATGACTGGGGGTGAATGTCGGCATGTACATGTGTTGAGGGCGGGACTCTTGTCAAGCGTGCAAAATTTGGTGCAGATCTGAGCATGTACAGAAAAGTTACTCCAACTTCCTTTTTCATGGCGAATCATCGATGCCACGGACACGCCCATTGACGAAAACGCGCAGAGAGCACAACTTTTTATCGTCAATGCCTTTAGAAGGCACAGCAGAAATTTTAAGTCGATCGGACTAAATCCCTAGGAGGAGTTCGTTAAAGTACGGAGTGTGTAAATCAGCCAAAATTTGATGGTAAATTAAAAATGGCCGACTTCCTGTTGGGTTTAGGGCATCGCTCCAAGAGGCTTTTTTGTGCGTCTGGACATGGTTGATGTGCCACAGAAATTTCATACATGTAGATCAAACGTTCGGCGGGGGCTGCTTCGTTAAAGGTCACTTCCTGTTGCCAGCAGGTGGCGCTATGACTGGGGTGAATGTCGGCATGTACATGTGTTCAGGGCGGGACTCTTGTCAAGCGTGCAAAATTTGGTGCAGATCTAAGCATGTACAGCAAAGTTACTCCAACTTCCTGTTTCATGGAGAATCATCGATGCCACGGACATGACACGCCCATTGACGAAAACGCGCAGAGAGCACAACTTTTCATCGTCAATGCCTTTAGAAGGCACAGCAGAAATTTGAAGTCGATTCGACTAAATCCCTAGGAGGAGTTCGTTAAAGTACGGAGTGTGTAAATCGTCCCAAAATGGCCACCAAATTCAAAATGGCGGACTTCCTGTCGAGTTTAGGGTATGGGTTCTTGAGGCTTTTTTGTGCGTCTTGATATGATACACGTCCCCACCAAATTTCGTGCATGTAGGTCGAACGTGGACGAGGGGCTAATTTTTTTCAATTTTCTAGGTGGCGCTAGCGAGCCATTTTGCCACGCCCATCCACGAAACCCACAAAATACAAAATTTTTCACCAGTCCTGACATGTGTGCAAAATTTGGTGACTTTTCGAGCATGTTGCGGCCTCGAAAATGGGGCTTGCTTTGCAGAAAAAATAAAAATAAAAAAATAAAAAAAAATAATAATAATCCTAACAGTTTCAAGAGGGACCTCGCACCTTAGTGCTCGGGCCCTAATAACCACTCGTTACAACCGAGGTATGCAGCAAAGCATTTGTGAAGCCACAACACGCACAACCTTGAAGCGGATGGGCTACAACAGCAGAAGACCCCACCGGGTACTACTCATCTCCACTACAAATAGGAAAAAGAGTCTACAATTTGCAAGAGCTCACCAAAATTGGACAGTTGAAGACTGGAAAAATGTTGCCTGGTCTGATGAGTCTCGATTTCTGTTGAGACATTCAGATGGTAGAGTCAAAATTTGGCGTAAACAGAATGAGAACTTGGTTCCATCATGCCTTGTCACCACTGTGCAGGCTGGTGGTGGTGGTGTAATGGTGTGGGGGATGTTTTCCTGGCACACTTTAGGCCCTTTAGTGCCAATTGGGCATCGTTTAAATGCCACGGCCTACCTGACCATTGTTTCTGACCATGTCCATCCCTTTATGGCCATCATGTACCCATCCTCTGATGGCTACTTCCAGCAGGATAATGCACCATGTCACAAAGCTTGAATCATTTCAAATTGGTTTCTTGAACATGACAATGAGTTCACTGTACTAAAATGTAGTGGTGTCAACAATAATCAATTTGGCGATGCATCGCAATGCGGGAAATGCAAGATTCAGCATCGATGCGGCAAAGTGCCATATTCGATTATGTCACTGTTTATTTTCTGGCCTTGGACAATAAAGTTTTGAAGTTTCAATTACTTCCGGGGGCATAATAACAACAATAAAGATGGCTGAGGCGGAGGGAGATGGCTGCGATGGACGGGTAATCAAAAACGCACCCAAAGCTTAGAAAGCGGACATCTGGGCACATTTCGGATTCGACGAAGTTAAAGTCACTGCTGGGAAAAGTTGTCTGTTAGTGCTGAAGCACTGAAAGCAGTGATTTATGTTTTCTTTTTCAGGTTTGAAAATGTCATATCCAATACCCTGTACCATTCAATTTTATTTTATTTGATGACATTTATGTCAAAGATACAGGAGAGTTATAATACACGCATAGCAGCCAATAAAATCTGTTGTTCAATATCTGACTGCTTGTATTGCCTCATGACTGATGAAAAATTTGCCTTGTTGTGTGCAGTAGAATTTTGATGCATCGCAATGCATCGTAGAATCGAATTGAATCGTTACCTGGTGAATCGTAATCGAATCGAATTGTGAGGGCAGTGCCAATCCACACCCCTACTAAAATGGCCACCAGTCACCAGACCTCAACCCAATAGAGCATCTTTGGGATGTGGTGGAACGTGTATTTCTATATATATATATTTTTTATGTCAAAAATATATATTTTTGGCGTCTTCGCCTTTTATTAGAATAGGACAGTAGCTAGGAGAGAGAGAGAGAGAGAGAGAGAGAGAGAGAGAGAGAGAGAGAGAGAGAGAGAGAGAGAGAGAGAGAGAGAGAGAGAGAGAGAGAGAGAGAGAGAGAGAGAGGGACGGGATCAGGAAAGGTCCACGAACCGGCGGGACTCGAACTCAGCTCTCCCGAAGCAATTGTCGGCGCACTTGCCGACGAGGCTATCGTGGTGTAATATATTAGAATTTAATAACAAATGTACATTATTAGACAAATAAAACTTGGCTATACTTTGTACAAAATACTATTGTATTCTAACGTATTTGGAAAGTATACTTCCAGCACACAGTTAAACTATACCTAAAATATATATTTTTATTAATAAAGTGCAAATAAATACACTTTATTAAATACACTTTATAAACTGAATTTTCACTTCAAGTCTATTTTTCTAAAATATATTTTTAGAATATACTAAAGTACAATTATTTTAAAGTGTGTTAAAAGTTGTATTGTGAAAATAGGTTAAAAAAAGCACGATGCGAATATACTTTTAATATATTTAAAGATAGTAGCCTACCTACAATTTTTGTTAGTATATTTGCAATGTAGCCTACTATTAAAAAAGGGAATGTATTTCAAATACAATAAAGTATAGTTTTTTTTCACTAGGGGACCCCCTCCCGGAAGGTGATTTGATGTATGGATGCTTTTATTATATTATATTTTGTATACTAAATCAAGGTCTAGAATGTAAATACATATACATTTTACATATAATATAATATAATATTATATTATACATGATGTATGGATTATGCTTGTATCATATTATATTAGCCTATAATTTGTATACCAAACCAAGGTCTAGAATGTATATGTAAGAATGTATATTTTACATGTATGATGAAATATTATATAATTATTATAAGTGTTCCTTGTCATGTTCATTTTGAATCCTAAATCTGATTAACTGCAGTTAGGTCTATTGGACACTAGAGGTCAGCATTGGCTATAATGTTCGTTTAGATTAGAAGTATGCTGCCCTACTAAGGCAAAAGACCTTAACTCACCAGAGTGTGAAACTGAGAAAAATGACTTTAAAGTTATCTTAATGTCCTGACAATTGAGTTATAGGTATAATATTGTAATTTTCACATTTTGTAGTGTATACCTGTATTAACCTATCTACAAAAAAATTTGAACTCAAATTTGACCTTTGACCCTTTTTCGGAAGTTACTGTATTCTGCCTTAGGATTGCCCACAAAATGACAATCGGTCATACCAAGGCAAAAGACCTTAACTTCTATTTTATAGCACAATGTTATGATAACACTTAAAATGTAAGCAATATTAACCCTATTGGACTCATGATAAAAATGGCTTCACATGTATCAACAAGAAGTTGAAGTAGTAAGAATAGTTGGAAAAGTATGAATGGTTTTAATTAACATGAATTTCATAAAACAAAGTTGATTAACACCACGAATGTATAAAAGATGTAAAATATTTAAATGTTTTTTGAAAAGTTGATTCTAAAACTGAAGTGTGTGTGTGTGTGTTGTGTGTGTGTGTGTGTGTGTGTGTGTGTGTGTGTGTGTGTGTGTGTGTGTGTGTGTGTGTGTGTTTAAAGATCAGAGCTGTGTGAGTCTGCAGAAGGGCATAAGGCCTGATTGTTCCCCTCCCTATTCTTCATACTCAGTCATTTTGCAGATGACCTAACATTTATTAATAGGCTACTAGCTTTATTCTCATCTGAATGATAAATAATTTATTTCTGTATAAAATAATACTACCATTAAAAACACATTTGATTTTCTTTTTTAATCAATGTAGAATGTGTAACTTTAAAAAAAACTTAAATTAAAACCAATGCACAATGTTGTGTTTTATTGTGAGTGTACACAAATATAAGCAAACTATTTGTAGTTTGAATGATGTCCTGTACAAAATTATGGAGTATGTTTATATCGCGCCCGCGCCTCTCTCTCTCACACACCACACACACACACACACACACACGCGCGCGCGCGCGCGCACGGTAACCGAACTGGGTGGGCTTTAGTTCTTTGTTGCAGTTCACGCCTGCTACGGCCTGTGTAACATTTTTCTGTCAACTCTGCATATCATTCGCGATGATAGTCTATCGTTTGTCGATGGAGCGGGTTCAGATACTACATGTTCTGACTGCGTTTGTGCAGGACAAAGCTCTGAGGACATCAGAAGTTACAGGGACTGATGGCAGCTGTACAAAGTAGGCTACAGTACACACGCTACATCGTAATTTAAATTTTAATGGAGAGTAAAACAAAGGCAGAACACCGTAGCTACAATCTGAAAGGTAGCATTATTTGATAGAACACCGGCACAGTAACTTCATATTGACGCGCGGCTAAACAAAGGCAGAGCACCGTAACTCAAAATGAGCGTTCCAAAACAAAGCCAAAGAGCCGTAATGTTACGGTGTTCTGCCTTAGTTTCTCATGGGCTTTTGGAAGTTACTGTTAAGACAACCCATCATTTTCTCGTAAAAATAAAAGAATTGACTCAAGATACTTATCCACATGATAAAGCAGGTCTTGAATGTGCCAAAAATATAACCCAGCTAACAATTTAAGGTTATAAGAACGTTTCCATAATGTTCCCATTAAGTTATAAAAACGTTATTTCTGAATGTTCTAGGAACGTTCAAAACGTCCAGTTTTTTAGACGTTGTATTAACGTTATTTCTTGGTTATAAGAACGTTATTCAAAACGTTATTAGAACGTTCCATTTTCCCGTTATATAAACGTTGTATTAACGTTATTTCTTGGTTATAAGAACGTTATTCAAAACGTTATTAGAACGTTCAATTCTCCCGTTATATAAACGTTGTATTAACGTTCTTGCTTGGTTATAAGAACCTCATTCAAACGTTATTAGAACGTTAAATTCTCCCGTTATATAAACGTTCTATTAATGTTATTTCTTGGTTATAAGAACGTTATTCAAAACGTTATTAGAACGTTAAATTCTCCCGTTATATAAACGTTCTTGCTTGGTTAAAAGAACGTTATTCAAACGTTCAATTCTCCCATTATATAAACATTTCATTCACTTATTAAACCCTTTCTTAATGTTTTTTCATATAACAAGGTATATAATATATGAAGAACCTAAAACAGGACCAAATAATTCAGATTTTAAAATGAAGACAAAAAGATCTAGAAAGATAATTTTTAAAAAAGACCCATGAATCATGTCTATAATAGCTATGTGTAATGTAGTCCACTGAAGGCGAGTTGAATTGAACCCAAGTATAGTTTATTCCAATAAACCGATACAAACAAAACAGACTTGGGTTGAAGTGACAATATGAAATTAACATGAACATAAACTTGGACTAAACATAGAATCACCAACAATGGTACAGGGAACAAAGCTAGACGAGGCAATGGAAACACAAGGACAAGGATTAAAGGAACACTCCACCGTTGTTTCATATTAAACTATGTTAATCCCTTAACTAAGACGAGTTGAGATACCTCTCTCGTCTCAGTGCGTGCGCTCAATCGCTCTGGCACTTTGATAGTCCAGTTGATAGTTCTTTGATAGGCACGACACTTTGATAGTCCAGTTCATTCATTAGGATCCAAACAGAGATGAAGTTACAAGCGACCAAACACCTCCAAGTTTTCCATATTAAATACAGTTACACGACCAAGTATGGTGACACAAAATAAAACGTGGCGCCAGGATCATTTAGGAGTGATATTACTGCGCCGAGTCGAAGTGCTCTCAAGTGCTATTCCGCCATACATTATAGTTATCCATTTTACTCGCTTAGAAAAGCCTTACGTTTTATTTTGTGTCACCATATTTGCTCGTGTAACTGTATTTAAATAAGGAAAACATGGAGGTGTTTGGTCGCTTCTAACTTCATCTCTGTTTGGATCCTAATGAATGAACTGGGCTCAAAGCGATTGAGCGCACGCACTGAGAAGAGAGAGGTGTGCATCAACTCGTCTTAGATAAGAGAATAACATAGTTTATAGGGCTGGGTATTGTTAGGAATTTCACAATTCGATTCCGATTCTTGAGGCTTCGATTCGATTCGATATTGACTTATTAGCTTCGATATCGATTCAATAATAAGTAAATACACAAGTAATTAAGTACCTGGGTATATTTTTAAATAATGTGTGCAGTATTACCAATGTTTAAGAACAAATTGACCCAAGCATGTTTCCTGTCATGGTTTATTTAGCAGAACAAACTGTACAATATTGTACATGTGTTGAATACAAAGCACACCTGTAACAAACAGGTGCTTTATTAACAGGTGCTAGATATTATAACATTACAAAGTGCTAACTTACTTTGTCAACACAATAAATAACACTGAACAGCTGATCAGAGAACCTTTGGCTTATTTACTGTGCCTATGTAGGATACATTACCGACATTTCCATCATATAACTCATAACATTTTAGTACAATATATATAACATGTTAACTCTGAAGCATTTGTTATCAAACTAGTGCACATGCAGTTTTTGGGGACGTTGCGACCTTCGTCTGTTATATAGGACAACTTAGTTTGAATAAACGAGCAGACACTGATTAGCTACTTGCTCTACGTTTATTTAAAATGAACAACAAGACGACTAGAAGTGAATGTGCTTTCCATTAAATGAATCACACACAGTAAACAAATCCATAACAAAAAAATCTTTGCAATGAATTGCAATTTAGACTCGCAAACTGCGTGCCGGTGCGGTGACATACATAACGTTACTCGGACAGATTCGGCTTGTCAGAAGCCGCGCGCGCTGTTACAAAAAAAGCCTTGCACACAGCCAAGCGAAATGAGGTCTTGCACACCAAACGCGTCATTTTTGCCGCGCGCACCTTCGCTCACGTGCGGATTATAGACAGTAAAAAGAAACGAACGCGTCGAGTATAAACAAGTCTTTAATCCGTGTCAGCGCGCGCTCTGATGAGTGTTGCCCACAGCGCCGCCACTGGGCGGTGGGCTGAATCGATTCATAGGATTTGATGAATCGATATTGAATTGAGAAACAAATAATTGCAATGCATTGATGAATCGATATTTTTACCCAGCCCTAATAGTTTAATATGAAAAATCGGTGGAGTGTTCCTTTAACATGACCAAAAACAACCAATGACATTCACAAGTTCATTTCATTTATATAGCACATTTTTACAACAGCCACTGGCTGGCCAAAGTGCTTTACAGAACAGCAGGAATTAAAACAAAATAATACCTAAACATATGGAATAGCAAAAACAATATCAGACTCAAATATAAAATGAAAAGAAACAGGAGTGGCAAAAACAGTACCAGACTCAATGGAAAATAGTAAAACCAACCTTAAATATAGGCCATGGAAAACAAGTACGTTTTTAGAAGTGACTTAAAAGTAATCACGGAAGGGGCTATCCTAATTTCGAACAGCAAATTGTTCCACAACCGAGGCCAGACCACAGCTCGATCTGGGGAGAAGGGGAGCAAGGTAGGACATGACAAACAGATTAAATTTCAAAATAATGAACATGAAACAAAGCTAAAACAAGACATGACGTTTTTTATGGGGGGGTTAGATATCATCCACTTCAGCTTCCGGCTCATCGGACTGGACTGAATCCTGAGAGGGTCTCTGGAGATACTGCAGGGAGAAAGGAAGACACCCCTACCATTGTTTTGGGGGGGCGGCCCGCCCCCTCAAAACTGCCCCCCGCCCCCCCTGAATGAAAAATTCCCCGAGAAAAAAAAAAAACTGGACGCAAGAGCTCCATGTAGTAACTTTAGCGGCTATGCTTTTCGCGATAGAGCAGTTTAGTACACTTGAAATCAAATCACGATAGACTAGTGTGTGAATATTAAACGGCTAAAATACTATTTAAATATGAATAACTGTGTGAATGAATGAACTGCAGAAGACGCGCAGTTTCATTTCACACACACACACACACACACACACAACACACACACACACACACCACGCTCTAGCTGGTGCAGACGACGCGCAGTTTCATTTCACACACACATACACACACGCACGCGTGACGATCGACCTGTTGTTTTCATTGACAGTAAAAGGTTGTTTTTGCCTATATGAGGACACAAATGCATGAACTTCCTCTCCAGACTCTAGATCCGCTCTTAAAGTAACTCCGTGAGCATTTAACCGCTTCATTTGAGAAATCTATCGTCACGTCATAAACAGAAACTCAAAGGTCTTCACGCCACGGCAACCCGTCAAAATAAAAGTTCGGTTTAACTTGACAGAAATATATTACTGTTGTACAGTAGAATTTAGATGCATCTCAATGTAATAATAATACTAACACTAATACAAATAAATTATGATCTCAACTTTATTTTTAAAGGAATAATACATTTTTCTTCCATGTTTTAATTTTAACAGTAAAGCTCATTGTGCAGCACGTTGTTTGACAAAAAAAGTTTGTTCAATTTCATATGATTAAAATAAATGTAATTAATGTTTTGTCTTCATTTGGTTACCAGAAAAAACAACAGAATTTGTGTGGGAAAAAAAAACATTTAATAGATTTTAAAAAAAAAGATTGTATAAGTTTAATAATTGTTTATAATAAAAGTTTTATGATTTCAATTAATTAGACATGATTTTTGATTACATAAAAATGTACACCAAGTATCCGTAACACGCCCGCTCCGCGACACTAGTTTCGGGGGATCGACCCCCCCCCCCCCCTGAAAAAAATCCTAGGGGAAACACTGAGTGTTGTATTAAAGTGTGGTGGGATTAGTATAAAAGCACTGTGATGCTGTACTTGCTCACAAATTAACATATGTCAGAAATCTCAGATTACATTCAAAGATCTTCATGTGTGTGTTGTTCTAAAGATGAATGAAAGTCTTAAGGGTTTGGAATAACATAAGCACAGAACATCAAATTCCACTTTCCAAAATTAATTTGAAACTATAATCTATAATTATTGTCAAATAAATACAATTGAACTGCTGTCTGTTCCGCTTAAATCCATGTAAAAGATTAAGTGCAGAGTTGTTTCAAACTATTCGAACTACAAACACATGATCAAAGGTTGTCTCTTTCAACGGCTCTGCAACGTCAGAGGAGCCGGTTACCATAGAAACCCGCGCCTAAAACTGCACCAAGCCAAAAATACAAATTGATATGCAATTTGAGCAAGAGACAGAAACAGTGTGATAGGTCATTTCTGATTTAATATTATTTAACTGAGTTTGTTAAGCAATGTTTGCGATTTCAGTATTTCCCAATTTAAATATTGGTGCCAAAAATAGCTGCCTGTAAGAATTGAAAATATGGCCTTATACATTACACTGTATATTTAAAATGAGCAGAATTTACGATACTGATGATTGTTAAAACGCGTCATTACAGTCTGTGAAAAGGGTCAATAAACTTGTCAAGTGCTCGATCCAAATAAAATTTAAGAGGAGCCTGCATAGGCGTAATGTTATTTTTCCATTTCTAAAATGTCACAAACAGTTTTAAAATGTAAAAAATGGCAATTGACACAATAAAAATTACAAACAGATTTCAATATTACGAACTTGCGACACATGGAACAGAAAACTGGGGGGGAAATGCCACTTTTAGCTTAGCTGAGCTAACTTTAGCCATTACCTCAATAGAGCCGTTACGTTACTCAATAGAGATAGCACGGACGGTTAGGGTGGCCATTTCCATAACACCAAAAAGGAGGACACATATATTTGGTGATCGGTGGTTTTGTTGTCGGGGGAGGGGGGGGGGGGGGGGGGTAGTTGGTGCTGAGGGCACGCAAGGTCTCTCGCTCTCTGCCGCGCGCTGCACGGTTTGAAGCACATACAGTATGTTCTGTCTCGCACGCGCGGCTCTAGAGATTTGAACTAAGGCCGGTGACACACTGGCTGCGTTAACTTCATTAAAACATTAACAAATGCTGCAAAACGAAGTAAATTAGCATTGTGATAAAGGTATTTTATTCATACAACCAGCAAAATTCACTCAACTTACCTAAAATCTTCCGTCTTTGTCTCCGAGTTGTCTGTCTGTGTCGTCCTCCTCGTCCTGCTGTGTTTGATTGATGGGCGCTCCAAAACCACGCCCATCCTATCACGCTAACCAGTGTTTCTCAAACTTTTTCAGCCCAAGGACCACTTTATCTTCCAATTTTTTTATGAGGACCACCTAACAAAATCCCACTCTAACACGCCCCCAAAAAACAACAAAATTGTAAGGATAAGCTAAATTTAAGTTTAATATGCATATAACAAGCCAAAAACTAGTTATTCAAACACAAATGCAATAATATGATCAGAAATTATTTTATTTTATTACTTTTTATATTTGAAAAAGTAAATGTAAAATGAGCTGCAGCTTA
Organism: Chrosomus eos; assembly: GCA_036326025.1. Classification (NCBI taxonomy): domain Eukaryota; kingdom Metazoa; phylum Chordata; class Actinopteri; order Cypriniformes; family Leuciscidae; genus Chrosomus; species Chrosomus eos. The sequence continues at coordinate 24,095,782 of CM070837.1, read as the reverse complement.
ATATGAACAACAAACTGCACAGGTGGGGAAAAAACTGCAATTAAACATACTGTAACAGCCTAGGTCCCCCCTAATGTCATTCCAAACAGCCATTAGTTTAAAACTGAGGTGGCGGGTATATGAAGTCTATGGTTGTAACTATGGTAACAATAAAATGCTGAAAACAAATTCCCCCTTAATGTCCAATATCACTGAAATTACTGGGATTCTACATATGAAACAAAAACTAGTACATTACAAAAGCTTCAGATTTTATATTTTGAGATTTCCATCTAAAACTTAACATTTGTGGTGCTGTAGTCTTGCTGCATTCAGTGGACGCTTGGTCTTTTCTTTAGACTCCTCTTTGGTTTAGCCATCGATCCATTTTTACGTTATTAAAACAGAATGGCAAGAACTGTTATCACAGTTTTGTGTCGCTTTAATGTTTCCATGGTGACGCGTCATTGCTTGTCACGTGACACAGCGCAAACATAACACAGCGCTGAATGAATGATGATCTGCTTTTATGTCATTTTTCCTTTTTTATTCAAAATATTCACAAATGTATTCGCTATAACATGAAACACTGATATTCCGATTGTCAAATATGTGCACGTGGATGTTTTTTGTTGTTTAAACACCTTTATAACGATCGCGTTAGTTGAGCTGTATGTGCGATGGGCGGCGCCATGTTAGTTTACAACGTGTCAATTCCTCAACTTCTCAAAAAATACACGAAAGTAAGTGGCCGTTGAACTGGGAGAAGAATAGGGTAAAATGTAAAGCTACTTACACAATGTATATCTGATATGAATAAAACGTGTCGTCTTTTTATAATGGAAAGGATTATTATTGCCGCTTCCATAGACATCAGTGTGTATTTTACAAACTCAAAATCATTGTTTTGCTAGTATTTATGTGTATTTAAATGCCTGAAAGCTAAAATAAACATTATGTGGTTGAAAACACTGAATAGTTGTGATATATGACAGCACTGAGTGCGTCTGTCTCTGGCTCCGCGCCAGCCAACGCGCGAAAGCACATTTGAATTTAGCAGTTGATCACGTAATGCACTGACCGTTCTAATAACACCGGTGTGATCGTACGCCCCAGGGACCAGCCAAGACTGATCACACCATTGTGATCGTACGTGCGAAAGGGTTAAATAAGTGACGATTTTGTAAACACTTGCCTAGTTTAGGTCATCTTTTCGCGGACCACTAGGGGGCGATGGCGGACCACTAGTGGTCCGCGGACCACACTTTGAGAATTACTGCGCTAAACGTATGTGAGGAATCATCAGATTAAATACATTCCGTGTTTTTTCCTTTACTGTAATTGCAAACGTTATTAAAACACTTTTTTGTATGTTTTTAAATCCCTAAATTTATTTTTTATTTTATTATTTATAATTGACTCTGTACTTGCTGAATTATTTCCTCTTGAATAGGCATAATTATTTTATAATCTGGTAGTTTTTTTTCTGACACTAAAAAACAAATATTTACGAAAAACTGTTTTTTTAGATCATTGTCTCACTGGATTTACAAATTATGTTTCTGAAGTTGATTTGCAGAATAAAAAGATTTATAACTAATTTGTAATGACTAATATATGTTTAACATAATAACGTTTTTAAACGTTCCAATAACAACGGAAGAATAACGTTTTAATGATAACGTCTTTAGAACGTTACAATAACGTTACAGCAAGAACGTTTTTGATAACTTTCAGAGAACTTTCAGAGAACGTTAGCCAATGTTCTGAGAACGTTCCCTGTTAGCTGGGAAAAAACTCATTTTCGACCAAACACGAAGTTACGGTCTTTTGCCTTAGCACGGCAGTATGGGTCTCATTAGGCTAGCTGAAAAAAGACCAGAGACAAGAAAGAAAGTCCAAATCAGGGTGAAGCAAATGAAGGGTAGATTACAAAAGATGGAGCTGGAGTAAAGGATGTGAACATGGTAGAGGGTGGTGAGAGAAAGAGAGGAGAGGCTAATTTAAGTTGTGAGAAAAGGGTCATGAGGTGAGGCCAAGGGTATCGCTGCTACCAGCACAGTGCTGTAGCACCTCAAATGAGACTACAAAAAACATGTCTTCCTGAGTGATGACCTGCACAGACTAACCCACGCCTACACAGAAAAGAAGTAAAAAGAAAGAAATAGTTTGAGCAGGAGAAAGAGAAAATAAACTTTGTAAGCTGTTGACAATGGCAGAAGATTTCTGTCTCTCCTCTCAAAAATTCAGGGCAGAGTAGAGAAGTAAAAGTACAGGGACAAAAAAGGAGGGGAGGAGAGTCAACCCAAAGCCCAACGAAAAGAGAGTCACTGAACGACTGATTCTTCTATAACACGATCCTTGTATATTGTCTGTAAACACCCACAGGCAGTTGTAAGGATGGTGCTAAATTGACATCATGACAAGCTTAAGGTAGGTAAGCTGCAAAGTTCAGACAAATGAAAAAAGGACTGATAAACTGACCAAGTGTGTTAAGGAAAACTGAAGACTTTAATAGCGGGTGTTCCAAAAAAAGAGATGTGTTCAGTGTTCATTCATTTATAATATTTATGGATGTTTCCGAGTGGGTGTTTCCATAAATGGATCTGAAATCTAGGCCTACATCTTCATTTGACATGTTATACTTAAATGGGCAAACAAGTTAGATTCCATTCATGCTATATATACACACCATAAGTTATTATCTTGATCACCTCAATTGAAATCATAAAAAAATTGCAAACCATAACAATGTATAGTATAGGCCAACAGTCAGTTAAATGGAAAAAAAATTGAGAGGACACTAAATGTGTTCAAAATATCCACCACAGAAGAAAATAACATCTTACCATGGTACTAGTAATAGTTAACATGATATGATTTTAACAAAATAAAATATTTTCTTTTATGCAACAGTTCGTTCTGGTTCTCAATTCTGATTTTCTTAGTAAAATCACTAAAAGCATTCCTTCCGCTGGAAAAAAAAAAAGTGCCTGACCGAGAACAGCAACAGAAGTTACATTATTTCACCGTTAGATGGCGGCAAAGACTGTCTTAATAAGTGAGTCAGTCAGGAGAGAAGACTTTTATATTGAAAGGACTGAAACTTCTGAAAACGGAGAAGCAAGACGCAACTGACGGGGCAAGGGAAAACCCATTAACCGTTAAAGGGATACTCCACTTTTTTTGGAAATAGGCTCATTTTACAACTCCCCCAGAGTTATGGCGCTTTTCCACTGCATGGTACGGTACGGTTCGGTTCGGTACGGCACGCTTTGGCGCTTTTCCACTGCATGGTACGGTACGGTTCGGTTCGGTACGGCTCACTTGTGGTGCTTTTCCACTGCATGGTACGGTACGGTACGGTGCGCTTCGGCGCGCTTAAATGGTACCTGATCTGTTGAGGTTCCAAGCGTACCGTACCGGTACTAAAATGTGACGTGAAACACTGCAGATCACTGATTGGTCAGACAGACAGACAGACAGAATCGTCACTACCAGCGTCATTGGATTTGCGACACGAGACCGCTATACAGAGTCATATAACCAGTAGACAACAGCCAACACGGTAGCACCTGTGTTTTACTTACTTGAAAAAAAAGAAGAGATCAACACTTTAAAAAGGAAATGGCTGAATCGTGGTCGAGGTGCAGACAATCCTCTCGTTGGTTGCCTAGGAGCGGGTCCAGCGAGAGCTGGATGGGGCAAAACAGAATGAAAAAGTGTTCCAAGTAGCAGCTAGCTCAGCTCTTAGCCGCACACGGCTATCACCGGACCTACAAACAGTGTAACGATCAGTCCCACCCACTTTGAATGGGTACTAACTGCAGTGGAAAAGCAACCGAGCTAGCGAACCGAACCGTACCGTACCGAGTCGTACCACGCAGTGGAAAAGCGAAGCCGAACCGAACCGTTCCGCGCCGAATCGAACCGTACCGAACCGAGCGTACCATGCAGTGGAAAAGCGCCATTAAACAGTTGAGTTTTACCGTTTTTGAATCCATTCAGCCGATTTTCTGATATTTAGAAGAATATCAGTAACCAGACAGTTTCTGGTCTCATTGACTTCCATAGTAGGAAAAAAATATACTATGGGAGTCAATGAGACCAGAAACTGTCTGGTTACTGATATTCTTCTAAATATCAGAAAATCGGCTGAATGGATTCAAAAACGGTAAAACTCAAATGTTTAACTCTGGGGGAGTTGTAAAATGAGCCTATTTCCCAAAAAAGTGGAGTATCCCTTTAAAAGAAGAAGATATCGCTGCAGACATTCAAACGGATTTTTTTTATTAGGACTGACCTGAAGGAAAACGCTCTATATACTGTAAATGCAGGTACACTCGCTTACTCGATCTTTCACAACACTCCATAAGCTTCAATCAATGAACAATATCAATGAGAACATGATATGTTTAAAGGTGCTGTAGTAGGACATCTGGGAAATGTTAACTTTTCCCACCCTCCATGCAAATCGCCGTCCAAAGCCACGCCCCCTGAAATCATGAACGCGCACAGCCCAGAAGATCGGAGACGACGTTACAACAACACATCATGTGTCATTCACTGGTGAGAAAACTTTATAGTTGTTAGTAACTTTACTAGCGTACCAAACGTTAACAAATGCTTAAAAACAGAATTAGATGCAGCAAGTTTTCGGTTTGTTTTGATAGCAATAATTGTCATTTTGTAATATTTCTTGCATGACAGGGTTTCCACGATGAGAGTCTGCTTGGCTCCGATGAAGATATAGATCGTAGATTCTTTGCCAGTGGCACTTGTCGGTTCGGAAGGAAAGTTAGGTTGTTGCTGCTTGCCTGCCATTCTCGCTCTGTCTGCACAGCATGTGAACGCGCTTATGACTTACTTAAAGGTGGGGTATGTGATTCTCTTTTTAGTCCATTTTTTCAAAATAACTTGAAAACCTATTCCTAACCCACTTACAGCCACTGAGTTAGAAGCACTGAAATGAAAAATAATTAATTTAATCATCTGTGGAACGGGCAGGACTCGAAAAACTCCAGCCAATCATTTCCAAGACCACCTAGAATCATTGGACAGTAAGTTCGTCAATCAAACACCCCCCCAAAGCGCGTGACCCCCTGCCTGCGCATACTCAAAGCTCGTGACGCATGCGCATCTCATCAGTAAAGCCGCTTCCATGATTAGTAGTAAATCGTCATTACAATCTCTCGCGCATCTGAGTTTTCGCTCGGCCATGATCGCGCGTCCATGTTCTTCGAATGGGTGGAGTCAGGGCCAGCGTTGGAGGAAAGAAGGTAGGACTATTTGAATTGTGTATTTTCAAAATCTGGTCGTTTTCCAAATCGCATACCCCACCTTTAATATGTCTGCGTGAACAGCCTGCGCAGTGGTATGTAAACACACTGACAGGGAGGGAACTTATGCTATAGGACAGTTCGGACCGAATGAAACGATTGAACGAACATTTTATGGTCCTACGCCTTCCACAGACGACATATATTTATAAAAAAATACATTTAGACCCGACCGCTTAACAGAGTGATTGCTTTCAGGATATGAGAACCAGCATAACAAAAAATGTTTCTGCAGAGAATCACCTAGGTAACATCAAAGTAATGTTTCAAACTGAAACATAGGCTGCACTCATATATTCTCTTAAAGCATTAATATGATATTTATGAAGAAAAGTGTTAGAAAAAAATAAGAATCATGAAAGAACATGAAATGTAGGCATACCCTTAATTGTAAAATGACTCGTATGACAGAAATAGAAATAATACATCTGTTCCCTGTACCTGAACAAAAATGGTATTTGGTTTTTAGTCCATGTAAATTAACACTTAAAATGAATAGTATTTATTTTCCAAAAAAAAAAAAAAAAGAACCAAAAACATTGATGAAATATCGCCTCTGAAGAATAGCAATTAGCAAAAAATCATTGTTCTCAGCTGTGATATAAACTAAATGCTATTAGCAACTTAAAAAAGGACATGCCCTTCGATATGGCCACCCCAGCTTCCCGTTTTAATAGGAAATTCATCAAAACAGGAATGAAAACTGCCTTCATGGAGTGAACTGATCTCATGACTGCCCATTAAGTACTATCACGGTTCTCACTAACATCGTCTTGAATAAGGCTGAAACTTGTGTACAACATGAAACATATACGATGTATATGCTCTAAAATTGAGATCAAATATTCAAAGACCAAACACACTCAGTTAAAGGATTAGTTCACTTTTTAAAAAACTTTTGCTGATAATTCACTCACCCCCATGTCATCCAAGATGTCCACGTCTTTCTTTCTTCAGTCGAAAAGAAATGAAGGTTTTTGATGAAAACATTCCGGGATTTTCTCCATATAATGGACTTCATTGGGAACCAAAAGGTTCAAGGTCCAAAAGACAGTTTTTGTGCAGCTTCAAAGGACTTTAAAAGACACCAGACGATGATTAAGGGCCGTATCTAGCCAAACCATCGCTCATTTAAAAAATAAATAACAAAGTTTAAGTTTTATAAGCACAAATGCTCGCCTTGCTCTGTTTTGTGATGAGCGTTCGTGACTCTCCTGTTCAAACTCGTTCATCAAAATTAACAAATCTTTTTTCGAGTCATGACTCGAAGGGTCCTAGATAAGACCCTTATTCATCGTCTGGTGTCGTTTAAAGCCCTTTGAAGCTGCACTGAAACTCTCATTTGGACCTTGAACCGTTTGGTTCCCAATGAAGTCCATTATATGGAGAAATTCCTGGAATGTTTTCATCAAAAACCTTAATTTCTTTTCGACTGAAGAAGAAAGACATGGACATCTTGGATGACATGGGGGTGAGTAAATTATCAGCAAAAGTTTTTTTAAAAGTGAACTACTCCTTTAAGTTGCACAAGTTCTCAGACTGCAACACTGCAGTCAACACTATTCATAGATATGGGTCTGGCTCTACTGTTGATCAAATTTAAAATGTCAATAAGGGATCTTTTCACACAGGATATGAACTTTCGATATCACGAATGTTATTTCTCACGCCATTTATACGCCAAAAACAGTTTTTGCGTGTATATGATACGCAGTTTTCGCGTGCATATGATAGCACTTTATGGCGTGTAATACGCACGCACCCCCTCCCCCTAATCCTACCAAACGGGTTTTCAGTGCGTAGCATATGCACGCAAAAAACATTTTTGGCGTATAAATGGCACGAGAAATAACATTCGTGGTATTGATACGCACTTTCATGAGACTGCGTTGGAACTTTCATTCAGTCTGTGGTATTTTTTAATGGTTGGTCTATAAAGTAGCAGACTAACGTTTTTAGCATTGCGCTGTGTCTCGCTGTTTTTTTCCAGTGTTTTGTTATTTATTTTATTTTTATGTGTGTCTTAAAAGAAATGTCATTATTTTCCACCCATTCATGCTGTTTTTGAGCTCAAAAAAGTTATCTGTAAGAATGTGACCTAAGGCTTTTACCTGAAAGGGCTATATGTTGGGTTAAAAAGACATAAAGGCTATGGTTGCAAAGAATCAAAGATATTTTAGAAGTCAGGAAATCGTATCTAATGCTTAGAGGTGTGTCGTGCTTAGCACCTTGATTATTATTATTTTTCTCTTAGACCATAGGAGCAACATGACACATACATTTGAAGTGCATGGTCTTTGGTATCTCCAGGCACCATTTTGATTATGAAAGATGGATAGAGGATCGTTAAACAGCTATTATGGTCGTGTACAGTCTTAGGACAGCCCGGTAATGAGGTGCAGCGCATGGGATTGATGGGTGTTTGGCTCCACAGTGTTTCAAGAGACCAGTGCTGCCCTAGTTTCTGCCACTGGGACACCGCAAAACAGACAAACAATGAATCTGCATTGAAAACGGTTCATCTGTGTTTGTGATAGCATTCATGCAGAACACAGGTCAGGGTATAAACAATATACCATCTCCAAACCTCTACATATATTTAAGCAAAGAAATATGATATCAGATGTCTTTCCCAAGAAAGTTGTTTGAGATGTGAAAAGATAGATTGCTCTGCACAATATAGTCTTGTTACCTTAGTCTCACACTACATCTGTCACTCTCAAATTATATCTTTCCAAATCAATTTCAGCACTTTTATTTTCAACTGTTGCCCTGACACACAACCGATTCTCAGCCACACTAAGCCCATGTGATGACACCAGAAGATATTGATCAAGACAGACATGTCTCGAGTTCCCCCTGTTCAGCTTCCTGTGAAAGATGGGGCTAGAGATCTGTTTGTGCATATAAGGCAGCTGGCACGCAAACGGATGGACACCGGAACGTTTGCTGTGTGGTTGTTCCCTTCTAAAACTTTTAATTTACTACTTGGTGAGAGACTTTATGTCACAGGGTCACTCAATAATGCTCTCGTTACATGTAAGCTGTCCAGGTTTTGCTTTATTCCATATAGATTGCGTAAAAACTAGCAAAAAAAACCCCAAAATGATATGAAACCAATATTATGGCAAGCCGTTTTAACATTTAATACTTAAACTGTACTATCTTTAAGCTACTACTAGTACTTATTTTTTTAGATATTAGTATCTATTCCATTAGGTACTGGTACTACTACCTTTTTAAAGATAATGCTTATTCATTAGATATCGAAGCATATGGGTAGCAACATTCAATTTAAAATGTAATATGCTAAATTTCCTACATTAGTTTTAACATTTAATTTAAACATATATTTTAACGTATTATAAGTAGCAAAATGAAAATCTATTACAGAAATGATGAGATGTTTAACATGTTCAAGCTAATTTTTTAGCAAAATGATGAATTAAATGTTTTTTTCTAAACTACATTTAAACTCTGTTAAGACACTTGCGATTGCATTTTCATTAAATGTCCTACAATGAATGCAGCAAAATTCAAAGCGGAATTGAAAATGCAATCCGAGCCAATCACGTCCCCCCGCCCCTCCTCTTTTAGAGTAAACAAACATGGCGGACAACGGGCAAGAAGAAATGGCAATAAATGGCTGTTTTTTTTTGCTTGCTGCGAACGTGAATAAAAGCCTAAATTAAATCTGTTCATCATATAAAGCGATCGTGTCTCTTCAGAAAATTTGGACTCAATTCATACAGATTATTTATGAACTTTTTGAAGTGTCAAAGTGGTGGTTGCGTAGCTGTCTGTGGAGGGAGAGAAATTTAATCAAAAAGATAAGTGCTCCGAAGATGAACGAAAGTCTTGCGGGTTTGGGATGAAATGAGGGCGAGTAATGATGGAATTTTCATTTTCTGGTGAACTATCCTTTAAAAGTGTGAAATCGATTTTTATCATTTTTTGTATTTTATTTTTATCCTTTAATTTGATGTTGGGAAGGGGTGTGCAGACATGAAACATGGTGGGAAATCTGTTGTGAATGATTTCACCAATTGTTTTTATTGGTATTTCAGTAATTTTAAGGCACTATGTGGGAATTAACTTATAGACAGACAACAAATCTTAAGTTAATCACGCAGGTTTTGCAGTTTGCTTTACGCAAAATGTACGAGTTTGTTTAAATATGATGCAAACATTTCATTAAGAAAATATATAAAAAAAACTAAAATAAAAAAAATACGAAATAAAAAATTGAAGATGGCTAATTTCATATAGTGCAAGTCTGCATATGAATTGATTGGTTGAATTAAATTTGAAATTTAATGAATTTGAAATTTGATTTTCAGAATCGACATGATCAGCAAGAAAAATTTCACATTTGCAGTAATAGAAGCAGTCCGGATTGCAGAAACCCATGCATACAAGTAAGTCAGCAAGGATAAGCAGCACACTGTACCCTACACCCACTCACAGCCTCTGCTGATGACTGCCGTCATAGCAACAGATAGACATAACTATACCACCCTTACACACAGTCCTGTATAGAGCAGAGCCTTACACACACATGCACATATCACCAGTCCCAAGTGGAGCTAGACATCTAGACTGAACACGGAAAAAAGGAGGATAACAGAAAGTCAATGAGGGTTTATTTCCACTACATACAGTATGGGACGTTTAAAGCATGCCACACTGACTGCACAGTACTAACAATCCAAACCGTTCCAGAAGACAACATAAGTGTCTGAGAGGCCTACATGGTGCGGCCCAGACCAGCAGTTGTGATTTCGACAGAGTGACAAACATTTCAGGGAAGAGACTTTAGTGGGCTAACCACAGATGACTGACCACTTTTCTCTGGAAGCAGATGCTCGCTTCTCTCTTGGGTCACAGCTGAAAAGGGGAAAAAGAGGCAGGGAGGGAGTCAGCAGGGTTTTGAAACCCACTTTCACTTCCCAAAGCAAAAGGCTATTTCGATACAGCTCGGTCTAGTGCTTCGTTTCCCTGTGCCCACTGCTAACTTTTGCTGAGAGGGAGAATTTAGGATTACCAGTTTTCAAGTCTTAGACTGATGTTACTCTTCACTTGTTTTTCGTAAATCCAAAAAACAACAACAACACAAACACATACTTTAGCTACAGATTACTAAAAACCCTTTAAAATCAGACTGACATGCATTGTATATGATGATATACGATATGAATTCCTATATTCTCACATGCACAATTTTCATTCATCTATTGATGCGTTTCCTATTGAAACAGGAAATTTGGGTCATCCCTCATGGTTTTTTAGCCAATAGGGTCATGAACCATGATTTGGTTCACAAGGGTGTGGCACACTCATTCATGAGGGCATTTCATTGGACAAAAATCTGTGTTGTGCATAACGTGCTTTTTTACATTTTTTAGACCTCCTACAATAGTGTATTGATGGCTTCAAAGCTAACAGACATGGACAAAAAGTCACAAAACTGTATTCAATGGAGCTGAGCTGTCCAGAAATGTCAAAAAATTCAAAATCAGCCCTTGCTTTCATAGAACATCAATGATATGTGTTTTTGTTAAAGATTTTGGAAGCTCCTATTAAACATGACACAATTGCTTGTACTTTCAGCACACTGAATGTGTATCTATATGTTGTGTCGGATTCAGACACATTGCACTTGGAGTTACACAAACACACTCAGCCCAGCACAGAACGTCCATGCTCACTGTTCACTCACAGTCTCCTCGATCGCCCACATTATTTCATTATCTGCAGTAGTAATTAATTTGCTAATCACTTTGATGAGTATTCGTTGGTTGATTATTTAAAGATTAATATATATATATTTTTTAAAGATTTTATTTTTACAAATTTTTTTTGTTGCCTTTATTGCGATAGGATAGGGTAGAGTAGACTGCAAGTGAAGTGGGAGAGAGAGGGTGACGGGATTGGGAAAGGTTTGTGAGCGAGGACTCAAACTGGGTTTGCCTGAAGCACAATAGCTCAACATGTTGAGGCTATATTAAAGATTAATATTACTTCATTTGAATTATTCTTATATTTACATATTTTTATGTTGGAAAATACTTTGAGTCATTAATGAATTTAATCACGACAAATCACAACTTAAAATGTTTTAGTAGACTTTTGTGTGTGTGTATGTGAGTACCCATGAAAAATCATAACGCAGATCTCTCAGTAGTTCAGAGTGCAAATGGAGCCTTTTTTTTATCTCTTTATCAGACTTTTTAGTCTCGAGTTTCTACACAATTTTTTCTTTTGGGAAAGGGTTGTTCAGGGTCTGCGATGGAAATTTCTCATCACATTCTACTAATAATATCTAAGCTGGTTGTAAGCTCAGTGTCTAAGATTGTCTCAGCTGTTTCTATTTTATTTCTCGTACGCACTTTAAGACCGACATCTGAGACAACTTTGATACTTAAAGAACTCAATTAAGTCTCCTATAAGATATGAAAGAGCAAACTCTCATGATCAATGAAAATACATATTTCCTCAGGACACATCTATCTAAATGAAAGTTAACAACATCTGGTCATCAAGACACTTCTCAGACTAAAAAAAAGATTACAAAATGTTCAATTCAAGGTATAGCCTACGTTTTATCAGCACATGCATTCACTGAGAACCAAACCCATGACCTTATTGTTAGCACCATGTGCTACTGAGCTGGGAAAGCTAATTTAGTGAAAATATAAATTAATGAGCAGTTTTAAATACATAAAAGGACAATACTACAATACTGATCTCGTACTGAAATCTACTTTAATCAACCTTCAGTGGAACTGTTCGGTTTTTAGAATAATAAAGCGTATTGTGTAAAGCCCTGGGGCCTCATTTATAAACGTTGCGTCCGCACAAAAGAAGGCGTACGCCGCTCTCTACGCAATAATTGGTATTTATAAAAAGCAAACTTGACGGAAAAATGTGCGGTCCTTCACGCACGCTCTGACCCAGGCGTACGCACAAAAATGGGTGAAATGAGAAATGGCGACACCGTCGGCAGATGGAAGAAACACGTGAAAGTGTGAGAGAGTGTAGACCGTTATGTTAAAGAAATGGCAATACTGCCTCTCATAAATAAAATGAAGACTTCACAAAGCAAGTATTAGCCTACAATTAACAGCCTACTACACGAACACCCGTTTGATCGATCTGCAGTGTAAAACAAACAAAATCAAACGAAGATTACAGAAATGCAAATTAACACATATTTGCAAAAAGAAAAGTGAAATATGTTCTGCAATAATACTGGCATGTTATGCAATTCATCCTCATAACACATCTGTAGCTTGTCAGATGCAATCAAATGGATGGAAATAAAATGCCATTAGGCCTATGCCATCACAATAATGGAGCGCTAGACGCTTTTTTGCATCGACTTTGATCTCCGACCATTTCTGTTTTATTTCGGCCACGGTCCGAGGTTGTGAGTCTGCAGCATTAACGGCGTCTGCAACCTTTTGCCACGCAAGTGCCTTTTTGGCATTAGTAAAGCCCACACTGTGCCCTCCAAACAACATTTTACTCCTCTTTTCCACCTCGCCAACGATCATTTCTACTTGACATTGAGTGAAGTTAAGTTTCTTGGTTTTTCCTCTCTGTATTTGCCATGATTTCGCAATCGATGCATATTAAATTGTGGGCATTTCACGGACTATTTATGGGCAACTATGGGCGTTTCACGGACTATTTATGGGCAGCTATGGGCGTGACATGAAGCCGCAAAAGCTGCGCTACATTTAGAATTGATTGTGATTTATTAAGGGAAATCTGCGTAGGATGTGCGTGCGCACGGTTTTATAAATCCGAATATTTTTGTACGTACGCACGTCCTATGTTTCATCCGTACGCCACTTCTGACGCAAATCCTACGCAAAGTTTTATAAATGAGGCCCCTGTTCACACTATTGAAGGTCTCATAGTTGAAATGTCAGTTTTTCGTATAGGTATATAACCGGGGACTAAGGGGTGGGAGGCGGGCGCTTTAACAAGGCTAAAGACTGCAGTCGCTAGCGTAAGTCGTTAGATCACCTCTTTAGATCAGGGGAGTGAGGTTTACATGCACAGCTGGCCTCCGTTACACTCACTCCCATCCGGGTCACATCACTAATGTAACCCCTCAGGTCCTATTTGACTCGCTCTGTGCGGGCCTCGAACCTGAGTCTCCAGGGTGGGAGGTGGGCGCTACAATAAGGAGGCTAAAGACAACTTTTGTCAGTAGATAGAGCACCTCTTGAGATCAGGGGGTGAGGTTTATCTGCACAGCTCTTAGCTGGCCTCCGTTACATACATACATAAACACACACATATATATATATATATATATATATGCATGTGTGTGTGTGTTTACATACATACATTATATATATATATATATATATATATATATATATATATATATATATATATATATATATATGTTAAATTTTTATCTTATATTTAACATTGCGTGTTTCTATATTCACACACACAAGGGTGAGTAATTGATATTTTTTATTTTTGGGGTGAACTAAGCATTTTAATTTTCATTCATCTATGTATTTACTGCATTAATAACTGGATGCAAGTAATTTACTTCAGTGGTGTGATTATGGAGTTTATTATGAGATATGCTGTATACACGCACACACATACATATATTATATATATATATATATATATATATATATATATATATATATATAATATATATTTACATTCAAAACTTTTCAGCAAATGTAATTTCATTGTAAATGCTCCTTAAATTCGGGATGCGTGGATACAGTAGGCCTAGCCTACCAGTAGCGTAGCCAGAAAAGAGACTTTGGGTGTGCATCTGAAAAACTGGGTGTGCCACATTTATTGTCAGATTACTGTGCAATTTTTTTAACCATAACCATGCTCCACATAACCATAAAACTAGGCTATATTAAAATATAACTATACATTACACTCAGGATCACCAACAACATAGTCATAACATAGTGCCTATGGAGATGCTGGGATCACAGCAGCTGATGTTTGCTGATTGGCAGTACGAATGTCGGCAGATATTTTCTAAACGAAAATAATTTAAAATGTAAATTACAATTTAACCTTTTGAGCGTTATGGCACCATAGACTATATTGGATTTTTATTTCTGTGCCCCTGAGAGTATAATGTTTAGTGACGTCACAGAACTGCCAGATTCAAACTGCTTTCGCGGTTGGGGTTTGCTGGCGCTGAGCCAGAGACGGACAAGCTCAGCACTTAATATGCATTGTTTTCAGCCACATAATGTTTATCGTATGTTTCAGACATTTAAATACACATAAGCACTAGTAAAGAAATACAGTTAGTAAAAATACACTGATGTCTAGTATGGAAGCAGCAATAACAATCTATTTAGAGCGGGGCGATTTTGTGTGTTGAACTGATAATCATTCTTTTGTGTGTTAAACACAATCTACTTAATACAGACAACTTCATTATAAAGAAAAACAACAAATCCAAAAAATATATGATCATAATCTATGACAAAAATTCTGTTATAAACTAGATTAATGGATAATTCAGCAGTAAAATTTAGTCTAGAAAAATCCCAAGTGCTCAATAATTGTATAAAATATGAACATTTAGTGAAAAAAAACATTTAGTGGGTATAAGAGCACTTAATCTGGTAAAACGTTACATGTTCCTCTTTGGTTAATTATTATATAGCCTACTATAAAATTAAGACATTTTTTAAATGTATAGCACAGCTATTAATGATGCAGCAACATATAGATGGGACAGAAGAAGAAAGGCTATTAATAAACTTTCATTGCGCAAAAGCATTATGATATGAAAGACTCCAATACATCGCGGCACAAAGCGCATCCCGAGCGCTGAATGATGAGCTTATGCGCATCCCGAGCGCTGAATGATGAGCTTATGCGCATCCCGAGCGCTGAATGATGCGCTTGAAGCAACACAGAGTCACAGCGCGCAGCCCGTCGAGTCCGCATTGAAAAGTTCAAGGCACAAAACGATGCGTAGTGTATTATACAGTATCTATGTATGCAATAGTTTATTGAGCCTTTTCTTTTAACAGTTTTAAATTTCAGTTACTGTGCGCGTGAAGAACAATTATAGTGCTCTGACACTAGTGTTGTGATCTAAATGTAGGCTGAAGAGGGGGAGAAAAAGAAATCTAAAAAATTGATTTTTTTGAAAATATAAATCGATTTGACCTACCAACTCGATTTTTAAATAAAAACGATTTTTTCCCCCAGCCCTAAATCTATTCAAATGTAATTTGCCGATCTGTTTTATTTATATATCAGACACATAGCGGAACTATAAAGTTGACTATTCTTCTCTCAGTTCAACGGCCACTTTCTTTCATGTATTTCGGGAGAAACTGACAATTTCAGGTGCTGTAAATCCAGCTGACATGACTCTCTAAACTGCGGCGCTCATCTTGTTATATCTATATTTTTTAAACGAAGAATTGAAATATCAGACACGGCACACGGTAAAGGGAATAAAAGCGAATAGTGGCTGCGGTGTGTCACGTGACAATCATGACACGTCGCCATGGAAACAAGGTCAGTTAAAATTTGTTTAACTTACACTTGAAAGTGTTGATTTTAAAATCAATATTTTAAGTAATCAACAATAGCCCAAGTTTAGTAAAACATTTTTTATTAAGACTATAGAAAAAATTATTCTGCATCCATTATTAGGTGTGCCAGCTGCCACTTTGGGTGGCACCGGCACACCCTGGCACACCCGTGGCTACGCCAGTGTAGCCTACTTTATAAATTACTATTTTTTTTATTTATTATATAGGCTATAACAAAAATATATATATGTATATTATAAACCAATAACATTTAAACGCAATAACCTCGTAGTCGATTTTTTCCCCGAACACTCGTCTGCTTTGCGTCGCTTGCTTTGGGCTATCTGAACGCTTGCACTTCCTGGATCTGGACTGTCCCACACACAGCGCATGGGACGCCGCTCAAAGCCATCCATCCCACAGCCTCGTGTGTCAGTTAGTGTTTCTCATATACCTCACAGTACACGCACCTGTAATCCCGTTCTCCGCGTGAAGAGGCGGGAGGAGCGTCGAGGCTCGAGCTCATTCTAACAGGTGGTGAGAGCGATTTCAGGTGGAGCAGCAGTTCATTCACAGAGCCGAGCTTCAACGCAAGTGGCTGAGAGGACCATTTGCTCCTCATTATAGCAATCCTTGGACTCCTGCGTGTATTAACACAGCCTAATTGTCGTATTTAGGCGAAAGACGGTTTGTTTTAATTAGCCTCAGCTTACAGGTGGGCGAAAGCCGTTTGTAGGACGGCCCCTCTTTCAGTTCCTCAACAGGAGACTCGGGACTGTCATTTGTTTGTGGCTCCGTTAACAGGTGCGAGGTTAGACAAGCCCACCGCAATTTGAAGAATATTTTCATTTGTAGCCTATTCGCGGTAAAATAGGAGCTATATCTAGCCTACATATCTAACGTAATTTTTTTACGTAGCCTCTTTCGTTCCGGAGGAGGACCGACAAAGCCATGTCAACCAAAAAACGGATGGATTTAACGAGAAGGAGCCGAAGCCCCGCGGTGTCCGAGGCGGAGATGTTTGGTGATTTTCAGGAGTGGTGCCTTCGCACTTACGGAGACTCCGGCAAAACAAAGACCGTCACCCGGCGAAAATACAACAAAATTCTGCAGACCCTCTTACAGAGCGACGACTCAGAGGGCGTCTATATCGAGAGCAACCACATCAACGCCAAATTTAAGTTCTGGGTGAAATCCAAAGGTTTCCAGGTGGCCAACACTGACGGCGAGCCGAGCGAGAGCGAGAACGGGGCAGCGGACAGACCGGTCCTGTACGTCCCCATCAAGGCAACGGTTAGTATGGGTGCTCTTATTAAACGCGTAATAGTAGTGCGCGACATTTGCCTATGCAAATCCTGCGCCAGACGCACAATGGCGCACATGTTTACCGGTGAATCTTGTTCACGGTTGTATCTGTAGTGGAGTTCATGTCACTCTCTGGTCTCCGGTAACCACTTGTTCGTGTGTCACTCCGCCCTGTATCCACGGGAACGGTGGCAGCTCCGCCACCCGATTGTCCGGAAGCTGTTATTAGGCTAATATCAGTCACTAACAAACAACCAACACCAATTTACCCTTCAGAATATTAATGAAATTTCTGGCTGACGAATTAAACATTTGTTGTGAATATGTGCTTTTAAGATGGTCAACTGTAGACAAAAAAAAAAAAACAACACGTAATAATAAATATAGCTATATATATATATATATATATATATATATATATATATATATATATATATATATATATATATATATATATTTTGTAGTTATATTGGCCATAACTTGAGAACCTCTTTGTGGTGGTTTTCGGTTTCTGAATGTTTTTCAATTTCTGTTTTTTTTTTTTTTTTTTTTTTTTGGGCTTGAAAAAAGCTGCCCATAGTTTGCAAAACAAAAAAGCGATTTTTAATGCTGGCGTAAATGGTTTGGCTTATTATATTGTATCAGCATTTTATTATTAGGTAGTAGTGAAAAAGTATGGTTTTGAAAAGTCAGTGTAGTGTAACCAGCATGGAAGACATTTTGTTGTCATGTGACGAGAAATCTCTTATATTTTTTACTTGATTATGCAGTACTTGACATTTTTGTTACCTTGATCTTTTGAGTAGTGTATTCATTGAGTAAACTCCAGTATATTCAAAGTGCATGGAAAGTATTTCACTTGATGGTTACAGTACTTGACATTTTTAAAATTAGTAGATCAAATAATTGGTAGAAATCAGTATGAATGTTTTTCCCTTTTCATCACCATTATCATTGACCCATATGTGTCGGTTTGGGGTTAATTAGGCCAACACACTCTCATGATAATTCATAACTATTTTACATTTTGGTGAGTTGGTGGTGGGCATTCATATGAATCTGTGAAATCTCACCCGCTTATGCTGCAATGACAGGTTTAATGGTGAACCCTTCATGCTTATTTTTTCAAATTGTTTGAATTCATATGGAATTTACAACTCATAAAAGTGTTATACGTTTTCTCATGATAATGTATGGATCAGTTTAGAAACAGCATTCTTCTGAAAGCCCAAATTTGTGCATTAGTGCATTATCTTTTTTGCATTTTATCATTAGGAAAAGCATTTAGTCACACAAACGGAAACTTATTGAGACCTGTTTTAGAGAAAAAAATGCATGATTTTAATAATGTTATCTTTCTCAGATGATTAATCATGTCTTTTTCTGAGCTGAAGAGTTCAGGTTTCCAAGCCATTGACTTTTTTTTTTAATAATAATTGACTAAACCTAAACACACCTGCCGATTTAGTTCACCTGTGTAGCTTAGCGAGACGATATCAGTGTGTGGTGTTATTGGTGAAAAGGCTAGTTCTAAGTGTGTGTTTGTACGAGAGCAATAGGGAGAGATAGAGAGGTAGAGACGAGGTGAGCAGGACAGGTCAGCTCTCAACAGAACAAATGGAATAATCAGGAGCCCAGATGAAGATTCATCTTATGAACATTTCACTGATAAAGGAAAGGAAAGTGGTATGATGGAAAAGTTAAGATGGATGCGCTCTGTGTACCCTCATAATGAAGTGGCTGCCCCAGATTTGTCCTATTCAAATACTATTTTCGCTCACTCTCTTTGCTTTGGGTATGTGTGTGTTCTGCTTTCTTTGAGACATTCCTCCCTTTCAGTTCACTCAGGGGGGCTAATTGACGTGAACTGAGAGAAAGTGATTCCCTCACCATTCGATTAGCAGTGCAGAGACTGCGTACTAATATGCACAGGTAACACAAGATCCAGACACTCCGACCTGTTGGTGAGCTCAGCTTAAAACAAAGACTCACACTAAGAGCATCTGTTTGAAGGAGATCTTGTCTATCAGCATGCTCATATCATGACCATTGCCTGGAGGTTTTATATCAGATGTGAGAAATGGAGAATCTTATACCTGTAATACAAATTTCGATTAAATGGAACTTGGCAAAGGTCACCCGGTGACCCGATTCTCTTGATTGAATTCTAAAGGAATAATTCAACCCCAAATCATCATTTATGTTGTTCCAAACCATATGCTGTCACTTTTTTCAGTGAGAAACAAATTTAGACGTGTCTTTAGAAATGTTATGCTGCTATGTTCCAGTGACATTGTGATTAAGTAGTGATTAATTAACATGGACCAGTGTTGTTTTTTTTATTTATTTTTTTTTAATTGAACCGTTAGTAGTTTTCAGTAATATTTATCATTTATTTTTTTTATTTCAGTTAAAGGAAAAATATAAAATTAAAAAACGTAACTCAAAAAATCTTTGCCTTGCCTTGGCTACTAACTGAAATAAGTTGTAAAATTAAAAGGACCAAAACTAAAACTGACAAAAATAAATTAAATCTAAATATAGCAATATTGCAAAAAAAAACAATAAAAATGTCAAAAGCACATAACAAACTGACTAAAACTTGAACTAAAATTAAAAATTAAAACTGATGATTGAAAATACCATAATGATATTGTATACTAAAATGACACTGACATGACTTTTTTAAGGTTTTTTTTTTCCTAGCGACTATGACCTTTTGTGCTTTTGAAGAGCTGCTCCAAAAAAGTTCTACTTTTGTGTCCATAGGGAAAAAAGCAACAGCAAAGGGTTTGGAACAACATGAAGGTGAGTAAATAATGATACAATATAAATCTTGTATGAACCATTCCTTTAAACATTAGAATATATAAAATGGCCTTTTACACTGATTTTAAATGAAAACTAATTACATTATTGCATTCTGTTATTTCCCTCATTGGTGTGCTTGTGTGTAGTAGTGGTTTGACGCTAGAGTGGGCCGATCAGAAGCTTGGTATGAAGACAATGATCAGTCTGCCGTTATGACTGGGAAACTGTTTTCTCTCAGGCGCGTCACTTACAGTATTACTCATCAAAACAGTCAGCTTAAAATAGTGTGAATACAGCAGACATTATTCACACATGAAAATGGGTCCCCAACTAACTCCCCTTAGATGACCTGTACGTAGCTGGAGAGTTAAGTGAGAATGACTGGATGAAATCGCTTATAGGGATGGAGAGGAGAAGAATGAAAGATGAAAGGATTTTTTTTATATCAGCGCAGGACAGAAACATGACAATAGCCAGGTTCATCAATTTTTTTTTCGCTTCAAAACGGTTACCGATGTAGCTGATGGAAATGCCATTTATCGACAAATTTTCTCGACTTTTTCTGTTAACGAGATGGAGCAAGAGAAAGCAGAGGGGATTTGAGGAGAGGGAGAAAGAAGAAATGATGTTTGAGAGAGGGAGAAAGAGGTGGCTGGAGGAAACAGTCACACAGCCATCACATGCAGTTGACACCAGCGTCTGTGGACACTATTAATAGCCCCTAACGTTCCTCTCTTTCCTCCCTTTCTCTCTCTCTCTCTCTCTCTCTCTCTCTCTCTCTCCTCTCTCTCTCTCTCTCTCTCTCTCTCTCTCTCTCTCTCTCTCTCCAAACACACTGCGCAACAGTTGTAGAAGAACGCTGTTCTCTCTTCTGCTTATTTTGTCCTAAAGCTTCTTTTATTTTGTGGTGTGGGGTAGGACAGGATAGTGGGAATCTCAAGACATTGACAACATATAAACATCAAACACAGTGCCCCCAAAAATATTTGGACACTTGCATGCTTAAAAATGATTGCGTGTCTTTTGTGTTTTAAAAGAAAATATTGAAACAATTTAGAGGAAAATTCTGAGTTGAGCTGGTTGTTAATACTTGATTCTGATTCACAAGTTCTTGATTTTTCAATGCACATTTTGCCTAACTCAAATATGTGTAAAAGATGGCTCCTTAGCAGTATGTGTGTGCGTAGTCTAGCCTCTGCTCCGCCTAAGGGAGCATCTCAACTGGGACGGCCTGTTTTATCAGTCCATTCATCTCTGTGACCTAAAGGAGGCCCAAACGCTGAGCTAATTGATCCTGTATTACTGAAAGACCCTCCCTCAGCACACACTGGGTGGGAATGTTGGATGGTTGTTTGTGTTTGTGGTCGGCCATGTGCAGGTGTAGAGGACAGAATGTGGTTTATGATCGTTGACATCATCATGGGCTGTACCCCTGCAGATGGAGTGGGAGGTGATCTTGCTGTGTTTGTCTGAACAGTCAGTGAGCTGTGACGTGTTTACCACCATTTCTAAATAGGGATGGGCATTTTGGGCCACGATTATCTCAAGAACCCTCTATTCTGTTCCGTTCAGTTGCAGACTTAGAAATATTTTAGCGTTTTTAATGGCAGTTCTCTCTGTAAACAGAGTTTTAAAATTTGCAAATTGCTGTCTGATGAACTGGGATACACTATATACTGGTACCATATTGGCCAACCAATTTTTTTAGTTTATTGGTATTGTACATTGTACTTGCCGATTCCCTCTATTTTTACATCAGCATTAATTTAACGTTAATCTTTAAAAACACTAATAATTGAATCACTGTTAATGTTATTTTAGTATTATTTATATTACACTATTTATTAATATTTTTAATGTGCTTTTTTATATATAATTCTAAATAGCTTTGATTAATTTATATCAGTTTTAGAAGTTTTACTACAACTTCAGCTAATTTATTTACATTGATCATTTTCTTTTAAGTTTAGGGTTTTCATCTAACATTTATTTTAATTCAGCTTTATTTCATAATCATAATTCATAATCACTGATCTCTGTTAAATGTATTCCTTAGTCAATCTCAAAATTAATATTATTGTATTATTATTATTATATAATTTGTATATAATTGTATATTTTTGTGATGCCTAAATTCACCTTAAGCATTTAAAATGATGGGTTTTAGTTTTTTACTTTGAATTTATTTAGACAAAATAGTTTATATTTTTATTTGCTCCCATTTATCAGTTATCAATGGAAGCTTGCTTCCGCCACAGAATAAAATACAAAGGGTAATTCTGACTTTTTTTCTCAGAATTGCGTGATATAAATTCACAATTGCAAGAAACAAAGTCAGAATACTGACTTTATAACTAACAGTTGTGAGTTTATTAGAAAAAATCTTTCACACAATTACGTCCAGGTCATGTTAGAAAGAGAACTATAATTGATCTGCTAATTTGACAAAGTTGAGTTTCTTTGTCACAAGAAAGCAAACTTCATCTTTCTTTCTCTTTCATGTGGACACTAAAGATGAGTAACCTCACAACACCCCCAACCCTCCCAGTCGCTGTTACCCGGGGCTCAAATATCTCTTACACATACACACACAAAAAGCAGGTGTAGGGGAGCAGCTGGTAAGATTAGTATCTGCATGTGTGTGTCGGTTGGTTTAGATGTTGTATGAGGACAATGATCTGAGTGGTTAATCATTCAGAGCCAGTAAAGAGCAAGAGTTTGTCACATTCACTGACTGCTCATCGAGGGCTCTCGGTTTATTCGGCTTCGCAACAATGAGAGAACCAGAGAAAACATCTCCTCTCCTCTTTCACTCAGATTACCTCTGCCGCACACACGCGGCGGTCCTGACCCCCCTCTGCTAGTTAAGCAGCTGTAGATGTAGCTCCAGCGGTAATTGTGCTAGTGAGTGCTCAGGCTAACAGGAGCAGAGGAAGAGCGAGGGAAGGAGGGGGATGAGTGGACAGGGCAGAAGCTGATAAAAGAACACATTGGAGCAGAGTGTTGTTCTGCTGGAGAAGGGGCCATACGGATGTTTGCAGGGCAGCTAGTGGCCAGTGTGTTCTCTAGTGTACACACACACACAACGTCTTCTCTCCTCGGGACTTCATTAAGAGGTCCTACAGGTGTCTCACAGAAGAGAAAGCTCTGTTTTCTATTAAGAAACTGTCAGTGGTGTTGTTTGCTCGTAATAAGAGTAGCCGCTAAGATGTTAGGCCATTGGTAGAGCATTGCTATGCTGTTTCTAAGGTGTTTGGGGAAATTTCGTTTAAGCCCAGTCAAAAAAAAAAGCCCTTAGCTGAGTCTCTGTGGCTATGTTTACATTACATTACTTGCAACTGCTAAATGTAGGTGGTATAGAGTTGCTATGTAGTTGCTAGGGTGTAATCAGTTTCTATGCTTTTTCTATGCAGAACCGTTAGCGCTCAAACTTGTGGATTAATTTCAGATTTGGTGGAAGTTTTTAATAATAATTTGAATAATACATAAATAACACTGTTAAAAGTCTTTCCTGTGTTATGGTAGTCACAATCTGTTATATTTATCCCTGTCACTGTGCTTAAAAGCATAATTCCTGGTTACTGTTACAATAAAAAAAGAATTGTGACTTCAGTTGCAATACAGAGTGTCTAATTGTTAGAAAAGTAAGACGGTCACTATCCTCAAGTAACTGTGTTAGCTTAGCATGCACCACTAATAAACTGATCTCATGACATTGACACTGAGGTTGTGTGTGGAATGAGAGATTAGAAGGGAGCACTGCGTCATACTCTATCACAGTGGAACTAATTGATTTTAATAAAGTTGGCGTGACGCTACTTTTGATATCTGCAAATAGAGTGACTCCTCCTGAATATTCATGGACTATTCACAAGATTCACACGCTTCACACAAAACCAAGCCTTTCATTCGGAGGACGGCCTATAATTTGGCCTCCCCATGAGGCCAGCCGTATCTGTGGCCATAGATTCAGCTGTGCAGCCACGAGGACAGATACGAGCCTGAAAGAGTGATTATTTATGAATTAGAGAAAAGAGGAAGTGTCGTTCCACTACCCTGGAAGTCTAACAGAAACGCATACACACAGCTGGAGGGAGCTAATGACAGACCAAAATGATTAGTTTCATTTATCACCCGTGAACAGAGAAATGAAATAAGTCTAATTTACTTGCTAACTAGAAGGAGATTAATATTATGTTTCAGAATACTGAATTATACTGGAGGTACTGAGTTGAAAAATAACTGATGTTTGCGTTGTAGAGCACTTTCGTACACTCCCAGTGACTGATCTTCAGTGGCCAAGATTTATGGGTTTTTCAGTGCTGATGTTGCAAATATTTAGAGACAATACAATTGTTGATTAAGCTAAAGTATGTAATTTAAAAAATCTGATTTCTGCCTCAGGAAAAAAAGGTAAGTGTGAGATAAAGTAAAAAAAAAAAACACATTGTGAGATATAAAGTCACATTGTAGGATATATCTTTGCAATTTTAGCAATTTGCAAAAAGTCTCACAGCGGGACTTTTTTGTGTAAAGTGACTTTATTTATTATATATGAAGCTATGGAGTTACATTTGTGAGATCTGAATTTTCCACAAACAGGTTGAGTTATTTCTACAGTTCTGTTTGGTGCCACTAGTGGTGCAAAGGTGTACTCCACTACTGTAGTGTATGAATGTTATAAAGATATTTTGTCATCCAGTATTAAGATCTGATAATATCCACTAAGAAAAGCTGCAACAGTTCAGTGCACAAATACATTTTTTTCTCTGTTAATTATTAATGGCATTTGAAGTGCACTTTTTATTGTAAGTCACCCTATTTATAGTAAAAAATGGCAAAGAAACTGCACAAGTATGTTAATTGGGGCGCACCTCGTCATTGACAGGCTGTTATAGATTTTGGAAATTACATTTTTGTTAGTCATTGGCCAGTGCTGATAACATAAACAGCTCAAATATTGATCGGTTTCCTGGCCTGGTTTCTTATTCACAACTGCATCACTGGTGAGAATACAAGAGCTAACAGTATACCAGCAGTCACTCATCTTCATTTCCACTGTCAGCATCTCACTGCGTCCGCACACACACTAGTAACTGCAGGACAGCCTGTGAGGTGAGTGGCTGCGTATTCTGGTCTCCCTGCATTCCTGCGGTTGCCATGGTGAAGAATCTCGGTGCTCTAGAGCAGGATAAATTAACAATGTTTTAATTGGCTCAGGGCTCTGAGTTACAGTGCGCCTTATCGCTACACTGTCATTTGTGGTGCATTATCATACACTCTGCATATGCATTCACTCAGGTGTGCATGTTTGAGGACCTTATAAATCCCAATGGAGCAGTGTAACCCCAAGTGTGTGTCCAATCTCATTTCCAACTCAGACACCGCTTACGCCCTCATGGCCAATATGGCCAAAACATACGACACAAGTGCACTTCACCGACAGAATATACAGCATTCCGTCCATTGAGCAAACTAATCACGCACTTTACATGGAAAAAAAGACGACAGCGGCTCAAGGAGAGGAGAAATGGGAAAATGGTATAAGAGAAAGAAGAGAAGAAAGAAAGTTGAGGGTATAGGTGAAAAGTCATTTGGGACTAAGAGAGGGCAGAATCAAGACTAAGAGAGATATGTCCTGTTCTGAAAGCTAGTGAGATGCCCCACAGAGGCTGTCTTCTAAAGGTCCGGTCACATTTACTGTTGCTCAGGGAAATTTTGCTTGCAAAATCCACACATGCCAATTCGAAAAAGTTCCCCATGCAGACCAACAGAAAGCTGTAGGAACAAATAGCTGTAATAACAAAAATCATAATGTGCACATTACCATTCAAATGTTTGGGGTCCTTAAAAGAAGTATATCATGCTCTCACTAAGGCTGCCTTTATTTGATAAAAAAATACAATTAAAATGGTAATTTTGTGAAATATTATTACAAATTGAAATAACTATTTTATATTTGAAAGTCAAAAACATAATTTATTCCTGTGATCAAAGCTGAATTTCCAGCATCATTACTCCATTCTTCAGTGTCACATGATCCTTCAGAAATCATTCTAAACGTGGTCAAATTTACCTTTGTATGGTGAAATTCTGCAGGATTTAGTAGGACCATGTGAGGTGAAACATTTTCCTATATGGATTTTGCATCGGATTCAAGCTGCTTAAATATTTTGTAATATTATAAACGTCTTTTCTAGATCATATTTTGATCAATTTAAATCTAAGGGTAACTATGCAGAATACAAATATTGGGTATAAATATACTATATTAATGAATAAGCATTTTTTTCTACTTAATCCGTGATCTTTGGAGTTTGCTGTAATGCATTCTGGGATTGCTTTTACTCTAAAGGATACATGCTGCCTTAGACATTGGCCAAAGAAAGTATTTTAGGAGGCCACATAATTAAGTTAACTACTTTCTGGAATGGTCTTTATGTGGGAGCTTGCCAACAATTGCCCTAAATATGCTGCATCGGATAGGACATTCACTAGGTTTTGGAACCAAGCAGATGTGAGTGCGTTCCTTCCCCCTTACTCTCTTGTTAGTCTCATGAACACACACAGACTCCATCATTTAGCCATCAGTTTGTGTATCTACGCAGCCATTTGCCAAGATTAGCCAATAAACTGTGACCGCCTGTCACAATTAGCACTAACCCAGTCAAACTCATTCCACTCCCACTCGATCCTGTCCATCTCTCCGCAGATAAAACCCTCTTCACACCCCCATCCCTCTCGTTTTCGTAATTATTTTTTGTCCTGTTTTCCAAAATATCGAAACCTCCTCGAAACTATAGATTTACTTGAAGCAAATCTGTCCTCTGGATGTGTGCCAAAACATACAGCACTCGTCCTGCACGAACCCGTAGTTAAAGATTAGGACAGAAAGACAATCTGCTTACAGTACCATAAATGTTTGTGTCGCTATCAGCAGGTTTTCCACCCTGGATTTGCCATGCCGAGCTCTGCATGTGGTGCAGGTGTGCGTAAGAAAGAACTTTGTGAATTTCTGTGGTTTTGTCGTTGTTGTTTGTTTGGACGTCTGTATATCAGTGGGGGTTTGGGAGGGTCGGTGTCTGTCTCTTCCTTTTGGCTGAGCACACATGTCTGAAGGGCTTCTCCCCTCCACTGAACTCTTCCACCATCCCTTGTTTCCAGAGAGGCGGAGACGTGGGGGAGCTGCCGTTGCCTCTCCTGCTCCGACCCAGCTTGTCTCCTAGCAACAGGGCTGTTTGGTCCGGGACCTGGGAGTGGAAGCAAGAGAGAAACAGAGTAGCAGAAAGGAGAGAGTGTTTGAGGGAGAGATTAAAAGGGAAAAAGGGAAAGCTGTAATTATCTGGTGCTGCTGGAAGGAACAAGGGCCTGGAAGAGCAGAGGGAGAGATTGAGTGAGGGAGAAAGACAGTGATGTTCTGGGTTAGAGGTGCTAGTGCTGGTAGAGGGGGGGAGAAACGGCAGCATAGCTGGAGGAAGAAAAAGTGTGAGGCTTTAAAAAAAGCACAAGCATCCGCTTATAGAGGTGGAAGTGCAGTGAAGGAACAATTCCCTTTGCTCATTTTGTTCATTTAGTTGTGTCCAAAATGGTGGCCTTCCTGCCCGCCCGGTCAGTCAGTGGAAATTAAGCAGTGTCCTAATGCAGCTTCAAACAAACAAAAACAACAGTAAAATCATGGAAATGATTACTACTAATAGAAACTGCCCAACAATAAGGAACTTTTATTATATTTATATCAAGCTCAGCATGAAAGCAGATACTAAGCAACAGATTAAATTGATCCCCAAGTCTGGTCTGTAAGGATCAACTGCGATCCGTTGCACCCCTAATAATGAATGAACACTCTTATCATCATGATTGCTACCTTACCAGAGATGGAGAAAAATCCTACTCCAGTAAGTAAACGTGTCCCTGTCCCCAAAAATGTTGGTACAGAAGCGCTTTCGCTCCACTCATGCGCACCAGTTATGTGCACCCCTGCCCTAAATGCTGTTTGAAATACTGAGTTTGATTATGAACATTACAGTTATTTAAGATCTGCTTCTGATAGGGTAAAAAAAGAAAAGTCATAAATAGCGTTTATGTATTGGTTGACGAGATGAAAAAATGCACATTTATAACTTTAAGCATCAGTCACCATTTTTGTTCTTCCAACCAAATGCTGCACAGGATTGTGGGATTTCATTGGCAGGGAAGGATACAGTGCTGCCTTTAAAAATCCACTGAATGAAGGCAACTCAGTGGACAATGTTACGCAAACCTAAATCCAGATGTGCCATGATGCATTTCAGATGCAGCCATGATGTCTTTACTTTAATGCAATAATATTGCACTTAATTATTATCCGTGCATGTGCATTTTGAGAACAAGATGCCAAGCTGCAGTGGCACAAAGAAAATGCTAATGTTTGGCTCTGAGTGTGTGTGCAGGACAGCCTGGTTTTACCCTCTCAGGGTTTCGGTGACTTTGACCCCGTGTAGGCGTTGGGGGAAGGGGGATCTCTCTCTATCCTGTCCTCTCTGCCTTGAGGTGCACCCTGTGTGTGTGTACAGGCATGCGCGAGTGTCCTGTCTGCCGTGCCTGAAGGTACTGCGCTGACCCCCTCCCTCCTGTGTCCCACATTGGCGCGTGCGGTTGGGCTGCTGCTGTCACACGCACTATCGTCCCAGGCCGCTGATGTGCCCCGCAACGCTGGGAAAAGGGGGGGGTTGAAGGCCGGGCGGCATCATGCTACAGCAGCATGAATTTGTAACAAACACACACACACACACAACATTGGCAGAGCCTGGCACACGTGTCCTATCTCCTGAAGTTAATGTAGTGGAGTGGAATCCAGCAGTAAACATGTGTGAGTGCATGTCACATTACTGCAGAGACTCATCGCGTATCAAAACACACTCCGCGCCCACGTCGGTAGATTCATGTTTAGTGCACAACTATTCTTGTACTGTAACATGATGATTTGCAGGTGGAATATAAGGCCATTTCTATTTTAATACAGATACATTTGTTTCAAAACATTCTCCATCCACACTAGCGTTTTAAATTATTTTCCAAAAGTTTCTTGTCCACACTGAAACAGCTTAAACGTCTTACTGCACATGCATGAAACGTAATAAAAACTCACTGAGATGATGCAGGGAGACCAGACAGAATAAAGCTCTTATTCTTTTCCTCTGCTGTTTTATTAGAAAAATATCCCTCTACTTACTGGTGCGTCCAGGTTGCACTCAGTAGGCATTCCATGTATGGCCTAAACGCAATTGCCCTCATGTTTTGATGCAGGACAGCAATTGCAAGTACATTCTCTGCAGGAATGCAATATTGAGATTCTACAAAGTAACATTTAGCGACACTGAAAGTGAATAGCACATAGTTGGCACATAACGGTAAACAGACAAATAGGTACAACATCTTTTTCAAATGCTTCCGTTTCACAGTCCATATACAATGTGAAAGAGGGCTTTCAAATCTATCCACTTTGGAGAGCATCTTCAAAAAGCTCAATTTTCAAAAAACGTAGAGAAAAACATGTATTTTAAAATGTATCCAGATTCATGTAGACATTACTTAAAAACGGGGGCGATTTGTTCCAGGTTTTTTTGTTATGCTGGTTGAAAGTCTCTTGATAGCAATCACTAAGTTAAGTGGTCTAAATGTATATATATCATTAGTGGAAGGCATAGGACCATACAATGTTCATCCAGTCATTGCAATTGGCCCTGATTTTAACGCTGTATCTCGTCTGATGACGCTTTGTAAACTCTGCTATATGCGTTCATGTGTTCAAGAAGGCTTGGCTTTGGAGACGCACTGAAGGAAAGGATCTCATGCTTTCAAAGCTAACTTGCTATTGCTAGCTGCTCTGATAATTGTCTACCCTTAAGTTATAATTAATGTAAATGAATGGTAAATGAATGGTAATATGCTGCACTGCTGATACACCCTTGGTAACCCAGTGACCCTGTGCTGGGGGGTGTAGGGGTCTGAGTGGGGGATATGATGAAGGTGAAGAAACAAGGATGGAGAAGAGCATCCCTCGATGTGACCCAGGTGATGAAAGGAAGGGAAGATGCGGAGTAGTCGATTGTAAAAAAGGGGTAGGTTTATACAGACTTGATGATTGAAAAAGATCGTTGTACTGTATCAATGATTGAAACAGTAGAGTAATCTGTTGCTTCCCTGGAAGAACTTTATAAGGTCATTTTTTTTTAGAATGAAAGGTATTCATGGATTAATTAAAGGGATAGTTCACCCCTCATCTCAAGTTGTTCCAAACCTGTATGAATTTCTGCTGAACACAAAAGAAGATATTTGGAAGGATGTCGGTTACCAGACAGTATGTGGGCCCCATTATGGAAGTCAATGGGGCCCACCTGGTTAAAAAAGAAAGCGATGTTATTTTTGTCTCTAGCCCATAGCAGTTGGCAGTAGCTCTGGTCCTCTCATTAACAGTGCAATTTGCTCATAGGTGATCTTTTGGACATGTTGTGCTTTGATGATTATTAAATTCCAATTTGCAGTTGTCCTCTCCAAATTGTATTCATGTAAATTAGCCATTAAGGTCTTTTCCCATCATTTACCGCTAAACGAGAATCTGGTATTTGAACACAGACGTCTGTGCTGGCACTATTAGTTCAAGCAGTCACACTAAAAGAATGAAGGTATTTTAATGTCAAAATAACGTTGTTAAATGATTTTAACTGTTTCAACCGGTTTAATTTAAAAAGATAACAAAGGCAGCCCCTAATTATATATTACCAAAGCACTGCTGTTTTACATGACTGAATTATGTGCAGTGATGATAATTATTTGACTTTAAATTGGCTGTTTAGAAGTGAATTGGCTTTTTTATAAGTATAACGTGCTATTTGTTAGGCATGCTAAGAAATGTCCACGTCTCTGTCTGATTTCAGTGTGTGGACGGGGGCTCGGGGTCAGAGAGCTCCTGTCTGAAGAGGGTGGCTGTGGTGGAGGACTTCTATGACATCATCTATGCCATGCACGTGGAGATCAGCTTCGACCCAGCCAAAGCACCCAAACATGCCGGGCAGAAGAAAACATATAAAGCGGTGAGTAAAGCGAGGAACTTGTCCTCTCATTGTCTCTGATGATCAGTCATGTACGTATGTTTATGGCCTCGTGCAGGTTAGATTTAATACCTACCCCGTGTGGCCCTTTTTGACCGCATGTATCTGTCGGTCACAATGGCTACGTTCACACTGCAGGCTGAAACGACCCAATTCCGATTTTTTTGCCCCTATGCGACCTGTATCCGATCTTTTCATGACAGTCTGAACGACACAGATCCGATCTTTTCAAATGCGACCCAGGCCACTTGGGTATGTGGTCCAAATCCGATACGTATCCGATCTTTTGAAATGCGACCTCAATCTGAACGGCCAGGTCGCATGTATCCGACCCGCATGCCGTTGATATGCGACAAACGTCATAATTCTGCGTTGAAGTAGGCGGGAATGAGAAGATAAACAAGTTAGCTATCATACGATAGCACCGATAGCACGCACCTGTCAATACACTCCAACGTGTTGCACTGTTATGGTCCGCCACAGACGTGTCTCTTCCCGTGAGTTATTCGAAGGCGCTCAAACGCTCTCCTCCTTCTTAATTTTCTTCTTAAAACGAAAAGATTGTAATTGTGCTGGCTCTGTTGGGAAAATAACTTTAATATTGCTAAACGAGCTCCCTGTTGACATTCATGTTTAGGTACTTCCGCAAACAGCAAGTGACGTCGTTGACCGTTGAGTACTCTTCTGCGCATGCGGGTCACTTCTGGGTCATTTCACGTTCACACAGGAGATCACTAAAGGTCGCATTTAATTGGAAATGTGAACGGCCTTGCAAAAAAATCGGATTTTTTAAAAAAATCGGAATTGAGCATTAAGCCCTGCAGTGTGAACGTAGCCTTAGACTGTCCCGTTCTCTGTCCGTTTGATTTATTTCCTCTGTGATTCTTATGAGCACAAGTGAGTGGCTCGTGGTGTGTGCGGCACTCCTGCTGTATGTTGTCCTGCTGTGATTCGTAGAGAATAACTGGCCTCTGTGAGTTTTGGGTGATTCAGTCAGAATACACATTACCTGATAAATGAAAGCTGGAGGGACCATGTGGGACTTTTTCTTTCTTTTTTCTGCTTTTTTTTTCTCCTACATTTTGTTTTCGGCATTCTCCTGCGTGTTTTTTTTTTTGCATTACCTCTTTTCTTTCTATATTTATTTATTTTCTTACGTTCTGCTGTTGATTTTTTTTTCTTCTGTTTCTTCTTTTTGCATTTCTTTTTCTTTCTGCATTTCTTTCTGCGTTTTTTCTTTCTTTTTGTGTTTCTTTCTTTCTGCATTTCTTTCATTCTATGTTTCGTTCTGCATTTCTTTCTTTCTGTATTTCTTCATTTTTCTTTTTTGCATTTCCTTTTGCTATTTTTTTATTTCTGCATTTCTGCGTTAGGCTAATTGTATTTTTACAAATTTTTCATTTTTTGTCTTGCATTCTCATTCTGCATGTTTTTGCATTTCCTTTTCTTTCTGTATTTCTTTTTAAATTCTTTATGCATTTCTGTCTCTGTCTTTTTATTGTTAATTTTGCATTTTCTTTCTATTTTCTCTTTCTTTCTGCATTTCTTTCTGTCTGCATTTCTGGATTTCTTTTTATTTCTTTCTACATTTCTTTTTTCTAAATTTCTTTATTTTTCTGCATTAATGTAAGCAGAGGTAGGTTAGATTTATTGAGGTCTGCGGTGAACATCTTTAGAACTCTGTATCACACGTGCTGTCATGGAAACATGGGAAGTGAGAGTGACATGGGCTCACCTGGTGTGGGGGTTGTGCAGAGGTCCAGTGCTGCTACTGCCCTCTTTTGGACAGCTACAAAATTGCATGTTTGCTCTCGCATGCATTTAGGTATAATTTACACACGATATTCCAATAAATGCATAAATTAGTTTGTTTTTGGTTGTGTTGCATTAATAATTTCTGTGATGCATGTTTTAGTCTTTGACTCGCATGCTCATATATTGTGTCCTCCTCCTTGTTCCTCTTGCGCCTGACAGCTGTTGGTCTGTGAGGGGAGGGCAGGGACACGAGGACACGAGCAGAGCCTTTCCCTGGGCATCAGGATTTCTGTCCCTGCTCTTCTTTGGATCTCCTGGAGGAATCAGGGTACTAGAAAGGAGAAAGATCAGTTTTTTTCTGGCTCTTGTATCAGTGCTTCAGTGGGGCTTGTATGTTCAGTTCAGCTTCTGTCTTCGAAATGCACACACATACATGTTATACCCTCCAGCTGTGGTTCCATGGCCACCCATGCTGGTTTGTTAGAGCCTCATGGGAGATTAGAGAGACATGAGGGACCTTCAATGTGGGGGTGTACTTTCTCTCTTTCTTTGTCCAGTTTAATGGCAGAAAGGTGGAGGAGGGAGAAACAGACATGACAAAGAAGAGGGAAAATATAAAAGAAAGATACATATACAGTTTTGCAAAGCTTTGAGTTATTTTTTTAAAGAGGATTTGTTGTGTTGGTTGTAGTTAATGGTGTGTAACTTTCAAATTATCCATTATTTTACACTAAATGACTATGTTTGGCTGAGAGAGTATGTGACAGAATATAAAACCAAAGATCATCTTTCAATGTGTGCAAATACAGTGAGGTCCAAAGGTCTGAGACCACTAGTGAAAATGCTTTTTTACTTGTATCAGCAAAACAATTCATCAAAAATTGAGAAAATAACATGAATGTCAGAATGTCTTAGTATTGAACAAGATGCATGAACTCTATACACATGTGTACTCGCTGATGATCATGTTCTCCAGCATGATTTAAAATGATCCAAAAAAGGATCTTGAGCTTAATGGAAAAACCACTGATGGTCTGTACACATGATCAATGTCACTAATTTATTTAATTATTTAGTGACCTCCATGAATTGCAAACCTGTAACATTTTATATACATTTTTTAAAAAAAAAAATCAAAAACCTTTTTTATTGTCTATGTTTCACTGATTTTCAATGTCTCAGACTTTTGGATCTTTCTGTATATGTGTGACAGAGAAATGTTTTGACAAGGACAATTATGAGCATTCTCACTAAAGTAAATTGTCACCCTTCATATAGACATGGAAGCGTGAGGGAGAGGTGGGAGTGTTTGTAAATGTAAAAATGTCTGTATAGTCTCTCGGGGATTATTAGTCCACTTGATGACAGTATCCTCAGAAAATCTCTAAGCATTCACACCCTGTCTGCAAACTATTCATCACTTGTGTTTTCTGTTACTGCCTCTCTACAGCTCTTTGCTAAGAGAAAATGGGAATAATAAATGTTTACTCTGCACCTCATAGACATTAGGTGTCTCAAATATTCATCATGTTGATAAGTACTGTATACATGAACAAGTAACCAATTAAAATGTACAGTAAAATAATGAGTTTGACGCATACATGTTTAGGGTTAGTTATATTTAACAGCATCACATTACCAACATAATACCACATTAATGGTTTCACAAATTTTTAACTTTTTAACATCTAAATAATGGCACCTAGGTTATTACTTGTGCACATCCATTATAAAAAATCTCCAGAAATTAAAATAAATAAATACATAAAAAGAAAATCAATATTTTAAGTAATAGCAGCTATACAGCAGATGATTGCTTGTGCATATCTCTTGTAAAACTCAACTGAAATAGTCCCACTGATTTATGGGTTTCATTTCTTTTCTTGTTTTGGTAACTGTAAAACTGCATTTTTTTTCATAATCATCCCTGTTCCATCTTTCTTATAAATTGTTGCTGTCATGTCTGATCTGAGAACATTTTTACCATAAATTAAGCTTTGGCACTACTCGAGTTGGAGTTTGTAGGATCAGGGAGTCTAAAAGATCCTGATGGGGAAGTTTAAAATGGTGTGTTTGTGTGTCAGATAGCGGAGACGTATGCGTTTCTGCCCAGAGAGGCGGTGACCCGTTTCCTGATGAGCTGTGGAGAATGTCAGAAGAGGATGCACATCAGTCCCAGCGGAGCAGAGTTCAAAGGTATCACACCAAATACACACTCACTCACACACACACACACACACAGAGACCAATCTAGAGTACTTTACATTTACTATAGGTGTACACCTTTAGGTATTAACTCTATCAAGGGCGGTTTGCGTACATCATCTTGACTCCGAAAGAGAGCTGAAAAGCTATAATCCGTTCATTCCCATATATTTAAAACATATTCATACCTATAATGCTTCATTGGACCGCTCATTGTCTTTGTTAAGAAAACCCCCTCTCTTCCCTTTTGTCCCCTGCCCACCCTGTAACGAGCTCCCCCCGTCGTGCCAGCCTGAAGCTAATGAAACCCCCTCTGGCCACACCTCCTCCCCCTCGCACACACTCATCCCAACACCCTCTGATTAGGCGACAGTCACTGGAGTGTCCTGCTAGCCTCCCTACACATGGCAATTAGCCCAATTACAGGCCCTTTAACAAAGAAAATGCCTCTGAAACCAGATTATTTCTACAGAGAGTGAGAAGGATTGTGGGTGGAATCCAATGGGGGAGGGATTTGATTGGGAGAAGTTCATTGGTATGGAGAATTGAATGAATAAAACTCCGTTATTTTGGCGAAGCTGCAATCCCAGTTAGTCCGAACCCAGCAGTGCGGGTTGCCAATCAGAAGAACT
Source organism: Chrosomus eos (assembly GCA_036326025.1). Lineage (NCBI taxonomy): Eukaryota > Metazoa > Chordata > Actinopteri > Cypriniformes > Leuciscidae > Chrosomus > Chrosomus eos. The sequence continues at coordinate 24,060,098 of CM070837.1, read as the reverse complement.
GCCCTCAAATGTCCCGCTCGCTGAGATAAACAGAGAGGAAACACCTCCCAGGCCTGAACTGTCAGTGTTGTGTCAACGTTGCGGGCTTAGGTTGGGTGTTGCTCATAAAGAGAGCTGCTAATTGGCTTCTTGCCCATGGGGGTGCACAGACCTCCCCCTCCCTCGCTCCAGCCGGCCGTACGAAAAGTTCAGCGCTGAATTATTCAAAGTAATTAATTACTGTAAACTCGCTCTGTCTTTAATTGACACTCGGACTGTGGTTGATACCGTCTCTTTTATCCACATATCTATTTCTGTCGTACAGTTTAATGTGCTATTTATGTATAGATACTGAAGAAGTGATAGTAGTAGTACATGTTGAGGATGTGATAAAATGTCAGCACATGATTTTTCCTAACTGTAATTTCTTGTGATTTATTGTTTTTTGTTTTGTTTACCTCAACATCCTATTGATCCATTCTTCAACTAAAATAATGTGTTTAAAGGAGAGTATTTCAATTTCAGTATAATCTGGTATTTTTTGTTTACCTCAACATCCTCTAAAACACATTATTTTAGTTGAAGAATAGATCGAGGATGTCGAGGTAAAGAAAAACACTGAAAAAACTAAATAATCATATTATACTGAAATTGAAAAATTCTCCTTTGAAACATTATTTTAGTTTAAGAATAGATCAAAAGGAGAATTTTTCAATTTCAGTATAATTTGATTTTTTTTTTCAGTATTAGTTTTCTCAAGTTGAGTGTAGATGCTACTTGCTAGCAGTCCCTTGGGAAAAAGAAGTGCACTTGCAGATAATATAATATTAATAATTAAATTAAAAGCCACTCAAGAGTACTTATTAAGGGGTTCACTTTCATGTCTGTTTCTTAACACTTAAATAATTGTATAATGTCAAATTAACATGTTATAATGTCAAATTAAAAGTTTAACTTTAAAGCACATTTGAAATATTTATGTTTTCATAATATGTTGTTGTGCTTTAAAGTTGTAATAATAATAATACGTTTATTTCATATAGCGCCTTTCAGAGTACTCAAGGTCGCTTTACAATAAAGTACAAATAAACATGACATAGAAACATGACAGAAACAATAAAAATAAATTGAGATAGTGGTACATACATAGAAATTAAGGGAAACAAGTAGCAAAAAGATAAGTTTTAAGGTGAGTTTTGAAATCGTTGCATAGTACACTCATTTTGAGTTTTGAAATGTTGGTATGAGTTTAGAAATGTGTTGACTAATGTACATGTAAAATACTTGATTATAATTTTTACTGTTGTGTGATTTGATGTTACATTTAAAATTAATATAGAATATAGCAACTTCATCATAAAATGTAACATACGTAAATGCTTGTCAGTACAAACAGCAGTCTTTAACAATATTTCAAAGATAACAGAATAGTGCTGTCAAATCCATTAATCGCGATCATACTTAAGTATGTTTTTGACCCACTTAAGTGTACTTAAGTTCAACTAATTGCATTTAATATAAATATAACATGCAAATAAGTGTATGTTTGCACTCAAGTATATTCTTTTAAAGTATATTATTTCCATAGTAAGTACTCTTTTTAAAAGTATGCTTAAGTGAACTTCTTTTTCACAAGGGATGACGCTAAACTGTGGTATTACCTTTAGTATTTTACGCTAGCTTGTTTGTCTTCATTATTTTCTTTTTTGTTGCATTTTTTTGACAGATTAGTGACCAAACAACAATTATAGCTTTCATCATAAGTTTTTGCAGTTCCAGCCTCGGGGAAAATGTATTGGACAACTTCATCAGGAAGACTTTTTAGCATGCAGCCTGACAAAACTAGAAGCCTGAAAATCACTTTTGTCTTTAACCATTATTATGTTGGTTTTAGTGATGATCTAGTTCCTGCAGGGATTTTTTGTTGTTGTGTTAAATCCATATGAAATGAGAAAATGAGGTTGATCAATACACAGCAAACAGCTCATCCATTACTGATAGCCTGTGTGTGTATGTGTGCGTGATATTATCAGCAGGTAATGGGTTGCCTCATGGCTCTTTTAACTCAAAGCTGATAAAATCCATAATAAGAAGGATGTTATATGACTAAAAAAGCCTCCATATACAAAGTCTAAAGGAAATTGTTGAGAATTCCTTGCAATGTGTTTTTGACCTTCTTCAGAACACTTAAGGAGACCATAAGTGCACTTATTTGTGTGAGTGCACTTAAAATTAAGTGTATATGTGTGCATTAATCACAAACACACACACACAGATGAATTAAAAAAACAAATCAGTCGTCATTATCGTCCCCGTCAGAAGCATTATCATCATTATCTTTCCAAACATCCACAAGGATTTTTTCTCACAGTAGCTTTGGATGGGGGGAAAAAAACAGCTGTTGGGGGAGAGTGGGTTTAAATTTCTATACATTTCCTCGATGCAAATTAATGTAATTTGCATATGCATTTCTTATAATTAGGCCTTTGTTTAGCATTGTTAATCTGGCACAGGCAGAAGTGTGCCTGCAGAAAACATTGGGAAAAATACTGCCATCTAGTGACAGCTTAGAGAAATAACTCTTTTTGTGATTCTCAGGTATAACAACAGAATTATTGACTTTTCCTGTCAGGATAAATATGTATGGCCTCATTGTTGTAAATCTCTCATGCTTTCTCAGAGAACAACCAACCGACCTCTCTGGCGGCCGACCTCATAGACTACAATATGCCCCTCACGACAACCTACCTGAAACAGAAGAAACTGCAGTGCATGAACAACAACGAGCAGGTAAAGCAGTCTTCTCTAGTATTCAGTGTTCACTGACCGACAGACATCCACATCTCGTTTCAGTCCATCCAGATGGTGCAGTAATCAGTGTGGGTGTTGTACATTACTGACAGGTATTTCAGGCACTTTCAGCATTTACTCCAGATAATATGCAGTAACATGGACTCTGTCATATATTGGCCACCCGTGGGTTGATGTGAATTAGTTTGGTATGGTATTTAGAGGGAATGGAATGGGTTCTGTTCTAATTAACAAGTTTTCTGAACAGTTTGCTAATTAGTTGAGGTGTGAGAAAACTGGTGAAGTGCCAATCTAATAAATAAAAGCAAGCCATACTTACAGTCATGCACACCTCAGTTTGTGCACCACCACACACACACACACACACACACACACACACACACACACACACACACACACACACACACACACACACACAACACACACACACACACACACACACACACAGACAGACAGACACTTGAAAATAAAGATTCTTTATTGACATTTGTGGTTCCACAAAGAACCTTTATTCATGGAACATGGAACCTTTATATTCCAACAAAGCTTTTTTATTATGGAAAAAGGTTCTTTAGATTTTTTTTATGTTTTTCACACTAAGAAAAAAAAAACCCCAGTTATTTTAAGAACTGATCACTGAACGGTTCTTTGGGGAACCAAAAATGGTTCTTCTATGGCATCACTGTGAAAACCCCTTTTTATTTTGATGTTCATTTCATGTTCATTGTTGAAACATCATACAAATCAGGGTTTTAAACAACATTTGTGCATTTTTGACCAAATATTAATAACAGGGTTGCAAAATAACAATGGTGGTTTACTAACTTCACTTGGCATTGCTGTTCCATTAATAGTCATAGCACATAACAAGGCTGTCTGACTCTGAACCAGCATTAATTACAGCATTACTGGTCTAAGCTAGTCTTTTCGATTTCACTAAACTGCTTCTATTGTCCTGTTATTGAAGCCAGCGCAAGACAAGATGTGCCTCAGACATTTGCTTTTATTTTCGGATCTACCTGTGCACTGCAGTTGTTTGCTTTCAATTTACTGTGAAATTCTTCCATGAGTCTCTTTTATAAAATGTCCTTATATTAAACCACACAATGCTTAGGAATCTATGTTTTGAATGCACACCTTTTGTGTGAGAGAGGGTTTGCTTTTTCGAAAATTGCAGGGAGCAGACAGGAAGTGTGTGTCTGTGTGTGTGTGTGATGTCCTATTGCAGTTTTGGTCTGTGAAGGGTGGGGCATGACAAGAGGAGCTGGCAGCTGAAAGTGCAAGAAGCTCTATAAAATGGGGTACAGCTCTTTATCCCATTACCCTTTTTTGTGATAACTAATAGCTTATCTAACCTATCATTAACATCGCATGAAAACTAGTTAGTTTTAAACGCATTACAAAACTGTTCTTAAAAAGGTGACCTTCTCAACTGGGTCCAAGAATTAAAGTTATACAACTATGTAATTTTGACATGATCTGCTAATTTGTTTTTGATTTTATATATATATATATAATTTTTTTTAATTCATTGGAAATATAACTTTATAAATGGCTACATGGGACTTAACTAACTATAATAACAACAAAACCACGTTTGGTCACAAACTAACAAGCCTCTACCAAGTGACAGCTTAATTTAGTCTACATTTGCAATTGATTCAATTTGATCTTTTTACAATTTTATTTCAATTTGATTGTTTTAAATAACATTTAGATTTTTTTAAGACCAATATTGATAGCAGGGTTGCAAAAATCAAAACTGAATGTATACTACCATTCAAAAGTTTGATGTTGGTAAGATTATTTAATGCTTTTGAAAGTCTTTAAAGCTCATCAAGGCTGCATCTTTTTTTATCAAAAATATTTTAATTTTGATTATTACAGTAATATTGTGAAATATTATTACAATTTAAAATAACTGTTTTCCATCTGAATATATTGTAATATGTAATTTATTCCTGTGATGCAAAGCATCATTACTCCAGTCTTCAGTGTCACATGATCCTCCAGAAATCATTCTAATATGATGATTTGATGCTAAAGAAACATTTCTTATTATTACAGTTGTGCTGCTTTATTATTTTAATTTGTTTATTTTTCAGGATTATTTGATGAATAGAAAGTCCAAAGGAACAGCACTTGAAATAGAAATCTATTGTAACATTTTAAATATTTACTGTCTCTTTTGATAAGTTGCGTCTTTGCTGCATACAAATATTCATTTCTTTTAAAAAAAAATCCAACTGACCTCAGATTTTGAACAGTAGTGTAAAATTAAACCGTTTATATAATACCATTTGACCTCCTGAAGCTAGTGATGATCATTTTAGGGTTAAGCTCCTCCCTTCATTTGTTAAATGTCCTATTTTGTACGTACCCTATTTGCAGAAAGTGCCAAGAGGCAGATGGAGAAAGGCAGAGTAAGAGACAGAGACTAAGTGCTGAGATATAGAAATGGCAGAAGAATAGAGAGAGAGAAACTCAGTCACACAAATAAGCAGAATAATTAACAAAGAGGGCCTTGGATGAGTAGGAGCGAGAGCAGAGGATGTGGCGAGGAGGCTGGTCGGCCCTGCAGGACGTGTGTGTCCAGCTCAATTCAATAAAGAAGGAAATTAGCAGCATCCTTCCTGCAGGCTGCAGACTCCCGGCTCTCAGAGGGGGATGGAGGAGATTAAGGAGAGGGGGAATGTTCATTATCGTTTATGGCTTTTTTTTTTTACCCATTTGCTGTATCTCCTCTTCAGGAAACTCATTTTGTTCTCTCTCTCTCTCTCTCTCTCTCTCTCTCTCCTCTCTCTCTCTCTCTCTCTCTCTCTCTCTCTCTCTCTCTCTCTCTCTCTCTCTCTCTCTCTCTCTCTCTGGGGAAAGGTGTGAGATTCTCAAATATTCTTGCAAATGATATAGGCCTACTGTAATCACAGAAAACGATTGATTTTGTTCCATATACATTCTTGATCATGCATTAAATGGATAACCGTTGTTTATTTTATGTGATAGTAAGTCAGCTTTTCTGAAAAAATAGCTGCTGTATTTGTATTTTGTGAAAAATGAGTAGTGTCACTACTAAATTTAATATGGAAGAGGTGACAAGACTAGCAGTGTAAGTGAATATGAATGTGCATTTGTTCTTATAAAAGCTGTATTGTGCCTTTTTGTCTGTAGGTGGCAGATTTACCAAGCAATTCATTCTGCTAACTAACTATCCATTCTAGCTGATCAAAGTTGCTGTGTAATCTTTTGCTGGCTTATTTCAGATACACTACAAGAATCAAATTTAAAAGACCCAAGGACATTTGAGTTACCATGACAAATTATTTTATTTATTTAATCATGTATTGCCTCTGTTTTTGTTGTGGGTTGATATGCTTTCTTATTAGTTAACCTGTGCCTTGTTTAACCCCTCATTATCTTTTTTTTTATAGTCCCCTATTTTGTTCAATTCTTTGTCTGTTCTCGTGTGTTGTTTTAAAAAGAAATAAATAATTGAAAGTTCTGTCATCATTTACTCACCCTCATGTCGTTCTAAACCTGTGAGACTTTAATTCATCTTCGAAGATGAAGATATTTAAATGAAATCTGAGAGATATCTGTCCGTTCATTGACAGCTACCCAGTACCCATCTGACACTTTGAGACTTCAAAAAGATCATAGAGAAAAAAACAATCCATATAAATTGAGCGGTTTAGCCCAAATTTTCTGAAGAAGCAAATATAGTTAAGCTTTTGTTTGTTCTTTGATCAAGATTTATATTTGAATAAAAAGCTGAATTAAATTTGTTCATCATATAAAGTGATTGTGTCTCCTCAGATAATTTGTACTAAACCGCTTGATCCATTTTACAATCTCTTTATGAACTTTTTGAAGCGTCAAAGTGGTAGTTGCATGGACTTTCAAATGGAAGGACAGAAATCTCTCTGATTTCATTTAAAATATCTTTCATATGTTTCAAAGATGAACGAAAGTCTTACGGGTTTGCAACAACATGACGGTGAGTAATTGATGACAATTACTCACCAAAAATTGTTTTTTTTTGTTTTTTTTTTTTACATTTTGGGTGAACTAACCCTTTATTAAAAATACTGTTTACGGTTGGATTCTCTTTCTGTGTGAACCAAGCTGTGACACACACACATTGTAAACTGGCTTAAAAGACAATGACTCACATTGTCTTCTTGCATTGCTATTGTAAATCTTTTTCCTAATGTCAATCTAAATAATGCAAAATAATAGTTTGCATTATGAGCAAGAGTTGTATTTCCTGATTCCTTTGAATGTATGTGCTTCTCTTGAGGGCTCCATTAGTGACTCTTACATCAAAGGGTGTGTGTACATGCACTTAGATGTTCACTGGGTAATTGAGACAGTATACCGTATACTGATGTATAGGAAAAAAAAAAGACTTGTCAGTTTTCATTGTTTGTTCTTATTTCAAACATACAGTCTTCAAAATGCTAGAAAGTGAGCATGCGGAATGGATTGTGGTCTTTCTTTAGCAAACACCAAAACGGATTATTTTTATATGAAAATGGATTTCTAGCACAAATGTCGCTTTTACAGTAGAGGAAGATGGAGGCAGAAAGAAAAGACGGGAGGGGAGGGAATGAGAATTGCTCTAAAGTGGTTTTGGTGATTCTGTACCTCACTGTACTTCTAGCGGGGGCGTGACGTCAGCGCGCGACCCCGCCTCCATCTTCGGGTTGCTGGAGAGAGAGAGAGAGAGCGCGACTCGCGACCGCAGCAATATTGTTGCAATATTAAACGGATAGAGAGTGGAGAGGAGAGGGGCTCTGCAACGAGAGGGGATTTGAGAAGAATATTAAAAACAAATTGCGTCCACCAGTGAAGGTAAGGATTCAATTAGGCTGACATGACTTCATTAAATTAAATAGCAGGTTATTATAGCTTTCCCCTCCAGCAGAACACGGTGTTTTGTTGACTAGAGCTGCAAAGAGCATAGGAAAGGTCGTTATGTTTATTTATTTGTTCTAATTTGGGTTTTAATACTGAGTTATGACATCTGTACATTTTAAGTTGAACAGTTAAAACGACATAGCCGTTGTTTACCATAGCATGTAACCTGTATAAACACGCGAAGCGTTTGCCGGTCAAGTTGAACAGTATTATTGATGACGGAATGAAGACGGTTATTTTAACATGTTTAGTGCGTCGCAATCGCGAAACCTTGGCAACAGCGTCCATGGTTGCTTTAGAATGTTTATCATCAGTCAGCATTTCTGTCTGGAGTTGAGTATTAGTTGTGACTGTCATATGTTGTTAAATATCCGATAATAGATGCATGGATGCTGACAGCAGTGGGTTTTACTTTTTTGTAAACTAAAGTTTGTTTGTTCATTTTATTAAAATACAACCTGGGAGAAATATGCTGGGCAGTCAGTTGGGTCTATTTGAGGTAGCCTATTGTTCAAAACATGTAAAGTTACTGCATCTGTTTAGAGTAAAATATGAACTAGGCTACTTAAAAATAAACATCTGAACTAAACAATAAAAATGTATGAGACAGAAAGGTTGAGGTTTGGAGAGAATTCTATACTCTGATTATACAGTATAGTGCAGTGGTGGATGAAGGAAGGCCATCAGAATCTCTATGCTTGTTTTATTAATGGATTTGGAAAGTTAACTCAAGGAATCCATTGACAGATTTGGGCAGCTTGCATGATTAAGCTTAGTGAATGTACATATAGTCAAGATATTCAAGTTTTTTCCCCAGAAAAGACTTTCCCAAATAACATTGCCGCAAATTATATATGGATGGATATTTTTTTAACATGAATGACAATAAACATACACTTTATAAACTTTATTAGCAGGATATAATTTAACGATTTAAGCTATTCTTATTTAATAATAGATTTTATTTCAAATGTCCAACATGTGCCTTGAAGCGTTTTGTTGTGGGTTTTTATCAGGATCTGGCAAAGCTGGTTCTGCAGGCTTACATGCATGAAGGCCTGAAACTAGAGAACAGCTTACTAACTTACCTAAATATCTAAAAGTGCTTTTTGAATCCTTAAGATTAATGCGTTTCAGAGATTCCTGCCTTTCTTTTTGTAGTGCCACACTTTTTGTGTCCCTTTTGGGTTTGTACAGCCACTTGTTCTTGCACCACTGCAAATGGCACTTGCCATAGCTTCAAGTCAGCATAAAAATTAAAGTAATGCTTATTTCTTGCTCCACCTCAGCTGTAATTTTGTGTGAATTATGTTTTGTGAAATTAATAGACAGCTCAGCAATTATTCCAGTGCTGTTTCTGTCTTTTCTGCTCTTCTGTACTTTTGGCTGGTGGTTTTATAGACCGAGTGGGTCTAAGAACCAAAGAAAAGTGCAACTGAGTCAAATGCCAAAATTCACTTATCCCTCTATTGTTTAACCTTTTACAATCTTACCCTGTTAATCTTTCCATTTTTAGCATGACACCCTACCCCATATTTTTTATATACTGTGTTGCACATTTACTGGGCTATTTAAACATCCCTTTTTGATTACGGATAATGGCCATGCAAATTAAAAGCAGAGAGGGTTGACAAAGGGTTAAAGGCTTTAAAACCGCCTTTATCATCCTCTGCCTTCTGCCAGAGCTTCACAAGGATAAAGCCTACCAAAATAAAATCACTTTTTTTGACCACCCCCCCCCCCCCCCCCCCCCTCGTCAGCCTGTCCAGCAGAAGTGAAGCTCCATGAGCCATAATCCTTCCCTAAAGCCAAGCTGTTCGTCAGTGAGGATCTCCCTCGCTCCTTCTCTCTACCTCCCCCTTGCACACTAGCCATCTAAACAGTCAAACTCATCCTCTCTCATCCTTTTTTTGTGCTCCTTGTTTCTCTCCCCCTCTGTCCTTTCTCAGCTCTGGTTGTCTGAATCTATTGTGCTTTGTTTTGTCTCTGTGGTATTCCGATGACTGTCTCTTTGCTCCTTCGTTCTCTGAGAGGGTCTGTACCATCCTCTGCTCTTCTCCAGTCATAACAAGACGAATCGAAATTCCCATCTGGAGCCCCGAGATGCGCCTCTTTCTCTTTCTCTTTCCCACTGTTTCAGTGTTTCATGGGTCTGTATGGGCACTTGTTCTCGCATCGCTGCAGATGGGACGTGCCATATCTCAAATCACTATACCCTCTTATTTTTCCATGTATGATATAGTACACTACTGTACAAAAGTTTGAGGTCAGTAAAACATTTGTTTGGAATGTGTCTATTTTGCACTCTTGATATTTTAGAGTGTGTCACCCCTGCATTGCTGTGCACTTTTTGCTGCACTGTGGCTGATTTGTAGATTTTACACGCAAAAAAATCTTTTGCCTATTTTCCCATTCATTTCCTATGGCGGTCATTCGAACAACACAAGTGCAACTTTTTGTTCAAGAATATATTGTTTCAGAAATATGCTATTGCAGGACTAAAATGGGTTGCAAATGACAATATCAACTTAAAAGTTTTCCTCATATTTTCCTCAGGCTGTTTTTGATTTGTCATAACATTCCTATTGCCCAAGTAGCCACAGCTGGTTTGAGCTTAATTGATTCTGAGCATCTCTGTGCATCTGTGCCACTGAGCAATCTATTGTCATTACATCCAAGTGCCCAAATGCTGTATGTTTGTTCGGAATGTTTTTGTTGTTCTTTTCTAGCCCATGTGAGCGTCGGGCTAACCAATGAGATGCTCTCCTGATGATGGGTCCCCCACCGTGTAATTCCCCGTCTTTTCATGGCTCGTTTCCTCTTGGGCAACATGTGCTTAGACCCGAGGGGGAATCTAGGATGTGACATACAGGCTCCCTGGTGCCCTCTCTGCGGTTCTGTGCTTTTCTGGTGCTTCACTCTATGTAAGACTCATCCAGCAGAACGTCTCTTCAGCAGCCTGCTCTTTACCATTACTTATCCAAAGTCTGAAAGTGACTTCCCCGCTGAAAAGAATGCCTTTCACTCTGGTCCAGGCTATTTTTTTTCTATGTACCACTGATGTACGTATATGGTCCCTGTCTAAAGGTACGGTCACATTTATCTTTGCTTAGCAACTTGTTCAAAATACGGTCATTTAAAATAGAAATCCAAGCTATCAGGAAAAAGTTCCCCATGTATATTTCGCAGCGGATTCAAGTTGGTCACATAAATTTGCCACGTTGACCAACTTCAAGGCTCGAAATTGCGACCATTTTGGTCGCATATGCTCCTGAAATTTAATCTGTGCGACCTAAAAATATATTTGGGAGCATTTGTGCGAGTGCAAATAATGGTTGTGGTGCGACCTGTTTTCTTTCCTCTAAAAAAAAACGTTTGCAAATTACTTCACAGTGTGTACCTTGTGCGCTGATACGCGATGGCCTTATTTGATCGACGATGAGTGATGTAGAATAGAATGACTGCTGTGCTTGACGGGGCGCATCTCCCCGGCCGCGCGCGCACTCTCACGTCTTCAAACAACACGAGCACTGTCTTCTCTCCCTCGCGCATTAATCAAAACCAGCACGATAGAAAAGGGCGGAAGACCAACGTTTCACGTGGAGTATTCAGAGATTTTTTTTTTCTCCTGAATTACTGCGTAGTGTGAATTGTGCTAAAAAATAAACTGCCGGGATAATCACACAACCTGTGCTGTGCCGTAGGCTACACACGTCCACTGTCCGATTCGCGAACTAATGACTCATTTGAACCCATTCACTGTAATGAATGGTTAAAACAACTGATCTGTCCAACACTGAACTCACGAGACATCTGAATCTGTGTATAACAAATCGGTAACACTTTACAATTTAATGTTCCATTTATTCAATTCTAGTTAACTACATTACATGTAGGGGAACGCGGGGCTAGTTGTAACACACTTGTTTAGCATAGCACAGTTGTGCAGTTGGGGCATGTTGTAACACTGCGTTACAATGTGCCCCTATTAGAAATATGCTATTCTATTCTATACTTTTATTAATTATATTGAGAAAACATGAGAAAAATGTAAATAAAGACTGAGAGTCAATGTTCAGAAATAATAAGTATTATTATGTTTTGAACTATGCTGTATAGCTGTGTTTTCTGGTGTGTTTGTTGTCAGACTCAAAAATTAGATTATTTTTAATTATTAAAAAATGCCATTATTTTATATGAAAAAGTTAATAATTGTATTTTATTGAGAAAATATTTTGGTTTGACTTGTATATTTTTTTATTAGATCAGATAACATTTTAAGCTGTTATATGGTCATGTTACAATGTGCCCCTCACATGTACCCCACATATGGGGCATGTTGTCACATTTCACTTCCATTCTTTCGGGGTAAATCAAGAGAAAAGTAAACACTGTATTAATAAAACAAAGCCACATAATTGTACTAGACATGTTGGAAAATCATGTGGGGAAAAATAAATACTCTAAACCCTAAGTAGATTTACACAAACCGAGAAAATCAAAAAGCGTTATGTTGTGCCCCGCTCTCCCCTACTATTAATAAACTGCACTTTGTTAATTTGTTAACCATTGTTAATGTTAATTTCAACATTTAGGCTACTAATAGCCTACACTATTGAAATAATTGTTTTTTATTTGTTTTTTATTTGTTAACATATGCACTGTGAAGTAACATGAACGAACAATGAACAGCTGTATTTTTATTAACTAAGATTAACAAATATTAATACAGCATATTAATAGCAATAGAGTGCCAATCAAAGTCATAATATCAGGTTCATCAGGTTCGATTATTAAGGCTTTTAATCGGCAGGATGCTGCTGGTCGTTCCGCTCTATTGGAAGAGCTAATTATACGTCAAATATACAACCGCATACACCATCGCCAAAGAAGAGCTTGCCTTCACTCAATTTAAACCTATGTTGCAGCTCATGGGAAAAGAACAGAGTTGCGATTAACATGACGTATGACAAATCATGTGCCAATATCATCGGGGTGAGATGATAGAGCCAGAAGACCAAATTTCAAATTGTGGCCACAGGATGTGTAATTAAAGCCCCAGTGAAATGAAATCTGTTAATATATAATTTGTAGTTGTGGCGCTCCTAAATTTTTGCTGGTGCTCCTAACTTTTTGAAGTTGGGAGCACCAGTGCTACCAAGTAAAAAAGTTAATTTCGAGCCCTGAACTTGATTTAAAATTGACTTCAGTATAGGTGGTGCATTGCTATTCTTGAAAATAGACAATGGACCTTTTTTTGCTTGCTGAAGATTTTGGCAACGTGACTGCAGCTTTACTCTGACAGTGTTTCCTGCAGTGCTAAATCTACAGCATCACAGATACTTTAGTGGAATTTTAAGCTTGCAGTCTGATTTAAATGTGATGAGATTACAATAAAAAGTATTGCGGTGATCACTTTCATGAGCACGGAGCAACAAATAAATGGTATGACCAGCATATACCGATTTGAGGACAAATGACACATGAGCTGGTCCTTTATAATTGCTCCCTTACAGCGGCTCACAGATAGTCACAAAAAAAAACTCTGTCTATAATGGCTGTGTCAATTTGTGAATCATTCAGAACGGTTACCAAATTAACATCTGACTCACTCACTGAACCAATGTCATTACTTTTAATTATATGCGACTTAAAATCGTTGTGTTGTATCTATTTGAAGTCTCTGAGACTTCTTTTAATTAAGGCAGTGCTAGTTTAGTATAATGTATATTGTATAGACATTATAGTATTTATATTATTATTATTAGACTGTTAGTTATTATTTATTCCTGTTAGTTCCTAAAGTAACATTTTCATTTAAGTTTTTTAAATCGAGGTTTTCCATGTAATATTTACATTTTATTTTAATTCAGCTTTATTTCAGTTACCGGAACTTATTTTTTAAATAATTTGTTAAATTTTAACTATACGGAATTAATGACTCATAATGTATGACAATATGAAGAATAAAGATACACATGGACTCACAGCATCAGAGTGTTACTTTTTTTTTATGAAAAAAAGATAAGTTATGGTCATTTATTTGATGATTCCTCAAAAGTACTAATAAATATTAATAAGGGTATCATTAGGTGGAGTTAGAGGTTGTGATCAAAAATCGTAAATTTCCCATCCCTATCCAACAATGTTGGTATGATTTTAAAGGGGTCATATAATGCCATTTTTGTACAAGCTAATGTGACTCTTTAGGGTCTAAATTAAAAGTTTGAAATATACTTTAATTAAATATTCTCATTAGTATTGTAAGAAAACACTTATTTTACCTGGTCAAAAACAGCTCTGTTGTCAGCACGCCGTTTAAGTGCATGTGCCTTTAAATGATAATGAGCTTTGCTCACTCCGCCCCTCTGTTCTGTGCGTACACCGTTTGTAACACAATAACCATAAAGTGTTGTTCATTATAAACGTGGGATTATGAATTATATCGAGAATGTCGTATATAGAAAACATACCGTAATGTACCCTGAGTGTAAACCTTAGCCGCATTCATCATGAAGCTAGCGATTTGCAAAGATTAATATAAACATTAATATAAAGGTTAATAAAACGTTACACTCACTTCAGTTCTTCTGGAGGTGCAGCAGGGACAGGAATAGTTGGTTGGTACCGATCCTTCTTTCAGGAGCAGCTTCTTTGCAAAAGCAGCTTTATACTGACCCTCCTCATTTATAAAGCAGTCTGGTGTGAAATGATTCGCCCAATCATGAAAGCATTGACGTTGATCGTGGGGAATATTCCCTTCGAAAACAAACTCAGCCACTGCATCTTCAGCGGTTCGGATTTAGGAACATTAAAATGACTGCTGTGTTCCTTATTGCACCCATTCTGCTCATAGACAGTGCTCCAGCGTACTTTTCGGCACGACACCGGTCCGCTCGGACTATGATTGACAGCTCGCTCACGAGCGAGGGCAGGTCTGTGTTGAAATGCTGCTGTCAATCAACAATCGTAGGAGGGTCGTCCGACCGTGTGACGTCACACGGTCGAACGGCTCAATTTGAGGCAGGGGAAAACATATAAGGAGACTAAAACAAAAACACTGGATGGATTTTTATCATTATATTATGATTGTGTACAGGCACTGCCAACACACATTTCAGTACAATCAACTTGTAAAAGTGCATGTACCATTATATGACCCCTTTAATCTGTACTTTATTTGTGGGATTTGTGGTTTGTGGAGGAGGGAAAGGGGTTAATCGTCAAGATAGGTTTGTGACTGACTGGATTAGAGGAGAATAGCAGTAGTGGGACCTACAGTAATCCGTGTGTCAGTTGAATGCTGGGTTTGACCTCCTGAGGCTTGGTGTGTCATCTGCGCTTATTCTGTTGGGTTGCTGCTTGCTCCCTACGAATCAGTCTGTGAAACTGGAAATCTTGATCATCATCCCTTTTTCTTTCCTTTCAGTTCTTCCTTTTAGCGTTTGATCTAAACCAGATGGTCTTCCTGTTGCAGTTTCCATCCACAAGCAAACTGCTCGTGCCCAACCTTGTCTTGTGTCCCTGAAAGACTAAATTGATCATGCCCCTTTTGTTCATGCTTACAAAAAGGCTGGGACACACCGACAGAGATGATGGGATCAGTAGCAGAGGTCGTTTAGAGACAATAGTGGTCGGCTGCAGAAGCCGCATTGGGAAGACATCAGTTGGTCAGTGCATACAGAAAAAGCGGGCTGAGATCCGTTGCAGAGGTCACAAACATGCACGGCTATGCCACTCGTCTCTGCTGACTTGGATAAAGCCATTTCTCCAAGGTATATCTTACAGGAAGTGAGGTCATCTCAAATATCAGTATTGCTCGAGTGGCATTTGCAGCGTAATCTGGTTTATATATACAGGTCCTTGTATATTTCTATAAGGTCCTGATGGTCAGTTTATCAGTGAGAGAGGACATCAGGACATCTATGTAAGTAGTAGCCTACATTTTTATTTCACTTCACACAAACAGCTGTGTGATTCTATGTGCTGGTCCTTGACAGATGTTTTCCACCCATAAAAGACGATTAAAACGAGCCTTTATTGTCAACATTTTTCAAGAAATGGCTCCCTTTAAAATTCCAGCAGCGATGCATGTCTCAGAGAAAACATCTATGCCAAAGGGGAAAAAAAGACTATGTTTTTGTCTTATCTCAGCAGGAGAAAGTATCAAAGGCTTATGTGCTTCACAGGAACGCGAGACACTTCATTGAGAAGAAAAAAAGCCAGGATGTTTGTTTAATGACTCCACTGAAGTTCCGCTTTAAAAAAACACATTCTTTCTGTCTGCAAAAATGACACTGCTAGATTATCAGTAATGCATTGTTTTTGAAAAAGTAATAGCTGAAGAGTAAATGAACATCAGTAAACTTAAGCCTGTTCCTAGATACACAACATAAGCGTAACATTACAAGTGGTATCTGCACAAAAGGACACAAATGCAAGTGAACTTAAACTAAGTTACATGCTAGCCAGAATCTGTTACTCCTGTTGTGGATGCTTTCTTCCAATAACAACGCGCTGAAACATAGGCAACTTGCACAAAGTATTCACAACATTTTATAATGCTTTCATTACGATTTAATGTATATGGCTGATTGGCACTGCACATCTTATTTTCATCTACTTTATCGGGTTATTCCAGGCATTCCTGCGCGTTTTTCGATGCCATGACGAGAAACAATTTTAATTAAAACAGGCCTACTGTTGGAAAAAATGACAAGAAAAATAACACTGCTGGATTATGAATTACATCAATGTTTTTAAAAAGAAACATGACTGGCTTAAATAATCCAAGTCGATAATGTCGGGCATGGCATTCAAGTTGAGACTGAATGAACACCAGTAAACTGAAGCGATTTGCTAGCAGGTTGATAAACTCAGCCAAATGCATCCTATATGAGATTAATCAAACAACATAAAAGTAATATTAATGCACAAAAGGGCGTGAATGCGCACGTGATCTTGATTGGGCTTGTCTGAATGTGTAGCCTAACTCCCGTTGTGAATGGGCTCTTCCCGTAACAACACGGAACACAGGAAACACAGCAACTAAAGCACAAACATAGCAAAATCATTTACAATAGTGTTCTCATTATAGGATTTGGCAGATTGGCGCTGCACATCTTGCACTGAAATACAAAGTTCAGCAATAACCAGCTGCAGCAGCAGCGTAGAAGATCTATTCCGCCAAGACAAAATAAATCAACATTGTCATACAAATTACCATGCCAAACACTCTGATTATGAAAATACAGTTCTGTCATGACAACTCTCGAAGTTATTCAGGCATCACTGCACGCTTTCAAATATAGTTTCACTTTATTTCGCCGGTCTGGACGGCATGTTGTCCTAACCGGAAAGCAACCAATCAGACCTCAGTAACTGCCCAAAATGGTGAAATAATCAATCATAAAAAAGAAATATATTTTTTAAAGTCATGGCGATTATCGTTTTCATGATCGATCATCGCCGTCACGTCCGTGTACTCGATCATCGCAGTCTCAATGTTTTTTACTCGAGTACTTGTGCACATCTCTATGAAGAACTCACAAATCTACTGCAGTTGTTCTGTAGAATATCAGTTAAACAAGTACAAAAGCCAATATTCTTTTTTCCAAGATGATGATGGGGGATGGGGGGGGGGGGGTATTATGTGTTTGCATCACCTCTGATTCAGAAAACAGGGGAGGTACAATACGCCAACCCCCAAATTTAGTTGTGTTGCTTTTTAATTATCCCACCATGAACATTGTCGAGGTAAAAAAAAATATTAGAAATATTGAAGGTAAAAAAATGTTGTGGACTTAAGAGACGCCTGCATTTTGTTACATTCTATTGAGCTCCATCTGTTTTTAAATACATGAGCATGTCTAATGTAAAAAGACATGCATTTAATCAATGTCGGTTGAACCCAATATTAGTCTATATACAAGGTTTCCCTTTGAACAATTAGTCATTCAAGAAACCCACTGAATAGATGATTTTTTTAAATGTTTTTTTTTTTATGTAGGATGATGGGTCACTATATATATATATAAAATATAATAAATGTCTTTACTGTCACTTTTAATCAATTTAATGCATCCTCCTGTCTAAATAAAAGCATTAATTCCTTTCAAATGAAAACATCTTACTGACCCCAAACCTTTGAATAGTAGTGTATATTCTTGCAAAAAAAAAAAAAAGATTCTGAAACCTCACAATCCGCAAACTACATGTGATTCATTACCAATGAACCAATTGTACATTAAAGTTTCAAGTGACATTCTGATCTCCTTCAGAAACCATTCAAAGGGCTGGTTCACACAGAACCTTGGAATGGTTTCTGAAGTAGATCAGAATATAGCCTAGTTCTTTTAAATTGTTTTAATAATTCACAATATCATGTTTTTTTTTTACTATATTTTTATCAAATATGCAGCCCTGGTGAACATTAAAAAAAATAGTTGACCCAACTTTTGAACAGTAGTGTTTGTCTCTCATAAAGTAGTACAAATTAGCACTTTGTTTGTTTAGGATCAGCATGTCAAATTTCATGCATAGTGTTCATAAACCTACAATACACTCTTAACTATTTATAAATGGCTGGCTATGGCTATAAAGTCCACTTTCAGAGTTGCTAAAACCATAATCTGAACAGTTCTAACAAAAAGGAAATCACATTTTTGTACAATTGTAAAGATTCAAAGGCTGACATTTGACTGAGCAACCACAAGAGACAGAATTTGATGACCAGCTTAGTCATAGGCAATGCTGGTGCCGTTATCCATACTGGTCGCCAGACAGGAACAATACTGTACAAACACAAAAGCTTGTGTGGTGTTCTCAAAAAAGTGGCCTTGCTCTGGAAATTGGATTCACATTTTTATATCAGCTATCACAGTAACTGGTACTTACTGTGGAAACATTGTTTTTCATTTTATACTGCTCACTGAACTGGACTTTTAGATAAAGAGGTAGCCTACTTTTATGTTGTGGTACAACATAAAGATAACCTTTTTTTCCCCTGGTCTTTTTAATTGGTATCCTTTCTAAGAAACTTCTGATTGGGTATATTGGCTATTCCGGTAAATTTGACTAGATGTTGGCGGTCATGTCTGTTATCGAATAGTCATCTTCCCGGTGACTTTGTACTGATGTCTGTTCATACATTCGTGGTTAATTAATCTGGAATGCCTACTGATAAATGTTCACATCATTCAGTGAAATACAGTTTAAACATTCATATCACAACAAACAAACAATATGCATGTATAAGGGAAAATTTACAATATTTTGGATACTATATCTGGCCACCAAAGTTCTTTTAAAGTAAAGATTTTCTATTTAGTCTCTGTTAATCTAAACTAATTATAATTATACATAAACATGTAAACATGATACATTTTATAAGCTAATATGAGAAGAAATTATATTTAAATATGAGAAATTATTAAATTATATATTTATATTATATAGGTTAATAAATTATTAAAGAATATAAATATTTGTTTAATTAATTAAATAAAAAATGGAATATAATGCACAAGACATATGAACTACTTTTATGGTGCGTATCCTTTTTTAAGCTTGACCGTCCCAGGCCAGCCCTCATTCACTTTCATTGTATTGAAAGGAGTGGCCATATATTCTTTTTGTGTTCCACAGAACAAAGGAAGTGATTATAATTAACAACATGTTTTAAACACTGAAGAAATGACACACTTCACCTTTAAAGCATGTGAAGACCTCTATGACGGAATGAGTGATGCCTCTGAGAGACGCTCTTTCCTCTTTGGCTTTTGTTCTGGGTGTATAGAATAATGGGTTGCAGGGGTGGTTACCGAGCGTGCAGATTTGGTTTCGCTGCTCTTCAGAGAGGAAAAGAGGGACATCGGCAGGCAGAAATAGCTCCCCTCCCCTCTCCTCTGGATCAATGAAGATCCAGTCAGAATCATTGATCATAGCCCGTCTTCATGTAACAGAATGCTTTATGTTTTTTAGCCTGTGGCTGACACTGGGGTGTAATATCTCAAACAGACACTGATATCAAACTGTCTGTTTGTCCTTCCAGTGATTTGATCACATCCGCACCCACATGTTTTTTTTTATTTTTTTATCTAGCGTTTACTCTATAGCATGCTTTGGATGCGAGAAGTGTGTTTTGACATGATTATGTATGTATACCTTTACCTTATGTGTCAGTGCTGGTATTTTCCCGTTTCATGGCCGGTTTTCCTACCCAATCAATATTCTGCAGTGGAAGCTCACGGTCTGCAAGATGTTAATCCTCATCGGACCTCACAATGTGTGTTTTTGTGTGTGCGTGTTCGAGGGCGAATGGTTCCGTGTATAAGTGTGCACTGCGGTCTTACAGGCCTTAATAGAGTAACGGTAGTCTTATCAATACGCTCACCTTTCTGTGTTGAGATGATACAGTGTGCTTCCTTAGGAAGCTATTGATCCCAGTGGACAGAGGGAAGGCGGTCAAAGACAGAAAGCTCATGTAACATGCTCAGACATCTGTTGGACGTGAGAAATAAAGGATGTGACGTGACAGACAGCTGTCAGTGTTCATCCTTGGGCCCAGAAAGATCTTGTGACCTTGCGTGTGGTGGATGTGTGAAAAATTGGCTCTTGAGCTGAATGTGCCGTCTGAATGTGCTGTGTTTTTTTTTCATGTTAAGTTATAATGAATATTATACATTTTTTTACAACACACAACTTTGTGTCTAGACTAAAATAGTATATCTGTTGGAGTTTTTAAAGATAAAATGCCATTGTCATTATTATTATTATTATTATTATTTTATTTGATCTTGCATAAATGTATGTCCAGACTAAAAATGTACAGATCCATTACTGTCCAGACAAAAAATTTATGTCTGTTTTTTGTTTGTCTAAATCAGTTTCAGTATTGCAGATATAGATCAGTTTCCATGGCAGCACATATATATTTGCTTAGCATTCCTCCTTTTATTTATTTATTTTGAATCCTTTAAATTTATTTCTTTATACATTTGGAGACATGTCGCTGCCTTTGCCATGCTTAAAATGGTTATGAAGATGGAAAAAGGAGGGGAACTAATTGCAGATTGAATAAGACAAGACACTGAGAATTATCGCTTGTTCCAGACGTATATGCAAAACAATCGCATAACTAATCATTTATGCTCAGGAAATACCATGACCACCTCACTCTTTTTTGATGCTCCATTCACTGTTTTCTATTGCTGAATGATTCAATGTAGAACAAGTGCTGTGAATAGTCTAAACCTAGTTATATCAATATTAAAGGCATTTTATGAGAGTTTCATTGATTTTGACAGTATCTGCGAAGCAAATGGAGTTTATCAGGTTAATTGTTTTGGACTTGCCAACATAAACCCTTTTCCACAGCATTGTGCTCCTCACAAGGACGCCATCAGTCGGCTTGCCAATATGAGAAGGAAAGGTTGAAGAGTCGGACAGGAAGGGTTGGCTTGCTAACTGGATTAGCTTTAAATGGCCCTGGTACCAAAAAGCCTCCCCATAACCCAGCCTAGAAGATCCTCATCTCTTAACGCAGGCGGAAGGGGCCAATCTCCTTACAAAAGCTTTTTTACAAGCTCAGGAAAGCAAATGTTGCCCCAGCGTTCTCATGCATGCTTTAAGCTGTCTCAGAGAAAGACATTCATTTATATTCATATTTTAGTGCCTCTGTGCTTGACAAAACAGCACGGCGTGCCTCTGAAGGCAGACATCAATCATTGAAGGTACATTAGGCGTGTGCGCATGTGTATTTACGTGATGAACCTGTATTAATATGCTTTCTGTTTTTTGTTTTTCCCCAAGACTTTTTTTTTTTTTTAACTTCAGACCTGAAGGCAGAAGAACAGATAGTCTGACTCCCCTCAGCATGCTATTAAAAATAGACTCGCTCCTAAAGTTAATGATTTTTTAAAGACTTTACCCCCTTCACGTCTTAATTTAGACAATTTACAGCTCAGTATACAGCGGGGCAGCTAACAGGCTAAACCTGCTAATAAAGTCACTCTACAAATGTCCACACTCCTGGCTCGGAGGTTCAAGCTGCGTGAACGTAAATCAGTTAAAGCGATAAAAGGCTCCTTTCATTCTCACCCACCCAAAAGCGTATCATTATGAAAGCAAAGTTAATCAACTAAATGAAAAAGCAAGACGGGACAAAGGTAACGCCCAGCCTGGCTGAGAAGAGACCATCTCCCAAGGACGTCTGCTCTTTGTGTTTTGTGTACGCACACACAGCTTTCAGACAAAAGAAACCCTGAAACACAGTATGCTCAGCCCACAGAGCCACCCAAACCCTCCGCAACTGAAAGAAACCGAGTGATTGGACTCGTTTCTATCAGTTATTCTCATTAAAGGCACGGAGGAGCCGGGATGTTTCATGAAGGGGGAAATGCCAGGCTGTCCCTGCACTCTTTATCTGCATAGACGGCAATTTGTCAGAGAGAGAGGGAGAGAGCGGAATGTCACATGCATGCAGATGAGAGGAGGCTGTAAGCATGATCATTAATAAACAATAAAAACTAATAAAAGACCATCAGAATTGAGCCGTAGGGGTGTGGGGAGATGGAGTTGGAGAGATTCGGCCGCTGATGACTGCATTGTCCTAAATTGGATTAGCCGTGCGGCGCTGATCGCGGTCTCGAAGAGGTTAAACGCGATTTTACAAGGTTATAATTGAAAAGGAGTTAAATGTCAGATTAAAAGAGGCTCCTGTTTGATGTCCTATTGGAAGATGATTAAGGAGGTGCTGGATTGTCCATTCCGGGACTTCAGCAAGGGAATGAAAATGCGGCAGAATACATTACGTAGGGTTTGGGGGGGTGGGACGGGTGTGTGGCCGCTTTAAGTGCGATCCTCTTTGTTGTCTTCCTGATGGTTTGAGCCAGCATGTTTCCTTGTGACCTTAAAAGGGTTTCTCTGACCCTTCCTTCTGCTGTCTTTTCCTATCAGCTGATTTCTGCTGACCCCTGGTCATCATTCTGGATCTCTGGGGGCACATTTATACACATGCACATGTATCCGGTATTTGTTTGGTTTGATGTATTATTCAAACGTTGATTATTAAAGTCAGTGCAGGCCTCAACAATATGGATGACCTGTTGGGCCTGGGTCAGTGTGAGGGTTTCAGGCTGAGCGACAACTCTGACAATCACCTGACGGAGATCAATCACTTTTCCTTTCAGGCCAGTGCTGCGCTGCCACTGAAAATCATTTGGTGATCTAGCACATCCATTTTTATGGCTTCACTTCAAATTCTGTTAATTTGTCACCAAGATACTGTTATCTTACTAACATGACTAACAAAATTGAGCTTGAGTAAAAATGTGTAAATGCGACAAACCAATAAGTAATGTTTTGCATCTCATGTTGTCGTTTTCCAAAAGAGTGATTTATGAAGTCTCTTATGCTTATCAAGGCTAGGTTATTTGCTAAAAAAAATATAGTAAAAAAAGTCATATTCTGAAATATTATTAGATGTTTTCTTTATAAATGTAATTTTTTTCCTGTGATGCAAAGCTGAATTTTCATTTCAGCCTTATTACTCCTCCATAAATTGGTCACACTTTTGTGCTTGAGGGCTGGTAAAAAACATTGCCATGGCAAGTAAAGCCCAATTTATACTTCTGCGTCGAACTCACACCGAAGCTACGTCCCTAGGCTGTGTGTAGCACGCGTACACTTCGGCATACCCCGGACATGCACCTCTCCAAAAATGTAACAACGCATCAATTCTACGCGGACTCAAGCGCTGTGATTGGTCTGCTAGAACCCCTCCCCTCGGATTTCACATGTTCCCTTCTGCGTCAATGCGTACAACGACGCAGAAGTATAAATGAAAACCAACGCGTAGTCTATAGCGTAGAGGCTCTGGCGTAGGTCCAACGCAGAAGTATAAATCAGCCTTAAAAAATCAGAAATACTGTAGAACATCTTTATTGTTCAAAATTGAACATGTTGACTTTACCTTTAAAATCAACCAGGAATTTAATTTTATTTGAAATTTTATTTCACTACTATCCCAAACAAATAGTCCCATCCCAAATTCAAGCCACTGCTAGCTCCAAGTTACTCAAACGTGCAATGTGTTTAAATATTCTGAAGGCACCACTATGGCATTTATAAGACAATATAGAATTGCCTTGCTTGTAGTCACCTTTTCACATGGCATAAAATAAAGTATTTTAACAGCAAAAACTCCTTTAAGGGAGCAGCAGGAAAGGAGAGGGTGGAAGAGTTTCTACCATTAATAATGGACTGTCAAATTTGCATGTAAACACCTTAACCAATCAGAGCTGGCGCTGGGCTGGTGGTGCGAGGTATTGTGTGATTGGCAGCTCTGGGGGGAAATCCGTCTGTTTAAACACAGGTCGTGCAGTGTGGCGGGGTGGCAGGGTTCCCCTTCAACAACAGGCATGAGCAGATGGGTCCTCACCCCGCTGTCCCTGGGGCGGCTTTTACTTTCGCTTGTCTAATAAATCATCCTCTTCTGTCCAATACATTATGCACAGGTATTTCATTGCTTGGCACAGGGTGTACATTCGATAGAGCCAGTTTGAGATGTTCATATTGATAATCAACACACGAATGGAAGCGCCTGAGCTCTTGAGATAATTTAGAGACATTCATTTGAGGATATGCGTAGGTTGTTATGTGATTAAAATGTGATGATGACTATCCTTCAGAGGTGGAAGACCTAGACTGAACAGGTTTTTCAAATTGAAGAGCAATTTAATAAGTCAAGGGAACAAATTAAGTAAAATAGCCATCATTACAGTCATTAGGTTTACAACAATACATATGTTTAATTTAAGATTATTTCTCCATCTTTTCTTTTTGGTCTACGTAATAATTCTTTTTCAAATTCTGAAGTTTGACTTTGTTTGACAAAATTCGTTTGACAAATATTTCGGTGAATTCCCCATACCCTTAAAGGATAATTCCGGTATTTAGCACTTTAGTTCATCCAAAACTAACTAGAAAATAGACTCAAAGTGCTAAATACCGGAATTATCCTTTAACATTATAAATGTACATGTAAAAGTGTCATCCAAACACTCATATGAAAATATGCTATCAAATGTGACTAAAAACAGAATGCAATGATTTCTTTGATTCACATATTTTTACAGACATCTGTACCACTGGCTCAGTGCTGTTGTTCATTTAATATTTTGAATGGAGAAAATCTATTTATTTAAGAAAGCAGTCATTCACTTGTTACAAAACAGGACACATTTTATGACGATGGAACACATGTTCCTTTTTCTGAAATGGATAAATGCATTTGAAAAATAAATGACATGTATAAATTACATGAGCTTGCTTTAATAATCATAATAATAATCATAATAAACTTTTTTTTAACATGAATGATACTTCAAATCATGCATTATTTTCTAGGAGAGGTGTGCTGTTACTTTAAGCTATCATACTAAGAATTTTTCCTGGTGCTAAATCTTGCAGCAACAACAACAACAACAACAAAAAAAACCCTCCAAAGACTTACATTACTATTCTAAAGATTGTTGGTTTATATTTTGGCATTTATTTGAAATATAGTAGAAACACTAATATTGTGAAATGTAATTACAATTTTAGATAAGTGTTTTCTTTTTAAATATATTCGAAAATGTTATTTATTCCTGTGATGGTTTAGCTGAAATTCCAATTATCTAGTCTTCATTTTCACATGATCCTTTAGAAATCATTCTAATATATTGATGTGCTGTTTACAGTTCCTTGATATAGAAAGTTCAAAAGCAAAGGATTTATTTGATAGAGATTTTGTAACAACGTAAAAGTCTTTGCTGTCACTTTTGTTTATTTAATACATTTCATGCATCCTTACTGAATAACAGTATTAATTCCTTTAAAAAAAAGTTCTACTGGCTTCAAATGTTTGAATAGTATTATATTAATTTACAAAGCTATAGATTAGGCCATCTGTTCCATTGAATGAAAGTCCAACTGATGGTAGAAAATGTTCTTGATTTGAACAACTTTTTTCAACCTAGCTTTTTACTTTTAGTCATGTCCATGATCTAGTGGAATAGTGTCAATATGTCTGTGTGTATAGAATATCAGTTTATACATGCCTTGGAAAATATTTCACAGATTTTATTTACTTTACATTATTCACATTTCAATGCATGTTTTTCAGCAGACAAATTAGGGCTGTGTGATATAGCTAAAAACTAGAATGTTTCATAACGTTCGGTATCGATAATTATTGACATTTTTTATAACCTTTTTTTTTTATAGGGAAACAACAAATTATATTAGTTTTAGCAGTCAAAAACAAAATAAAATTAAAAAAAAAGTCTTCTATGACTTATGTCTTATATTAAGATTAAAAAGTAAGTGTTAAAGAAACTTTTGAACTTAAATAAAAATGTTACAAATTGTGTGGAATGTAAAAGTGTAGGCCTAAACGTAAAACAATCAAGGTAAACTTTGAGGTAGATCAACATCTGTAATAAGTAGGGGTGTAATGGTTTACAAAATTCACGGTTTGGTTTGATACGACACAGTGGTGTCACAGTTCGGTACGTTTTCGAAACAGCAAAAAGAAAGAAATGCCAGAGAAATTTCCTTGATTTAAAAAATATATAGAATTTTTTTTTTTAAATAAATGTGAGTTTTCCTACGTCTTGAGTTTTGTAGGGCTGGAAAACGATGTGTGACGTACTTGAAAGCATTTTACTATTTCTGCCAAACTTCCATGGTTACAGTTAGTGGTACTAGGCTACATTGAATTCATGGTGACTGTTGCTGATCTGTGGACTTAAAGCCTATAACTAATTCATTCATGGCACAATGTTTCTCCTGGTTTCCATGTCAGCACTGTTTGATCCGTTAATAACGGAGAAATTTGAATGCTTCTCACTAGATCTCACAGCGATGTTATTACTTCAGTGGTGAATTCAAATGCTTTGTTCACTGGATATCTTAGCGCTGTGTTCACTACACAGTGTCGCTTGATCAAGATCGGCTCACACTGCATTGGTCAAAACTGATAAACGGTCCGTGAAGCACAAAATAACGAGTAGCGCAGTTTTCATTCCGCGTTTGGTCGCGGCATCTTTAACTTTGCCGTCCACTTACGAATCACGGTCGAATGGAGCGTACCTTCAGTCAACATGATGTGAAGAGCGCAGCTCATGGTTGCATAGCAACGACAGATGCGTTTTTAGACGCGATATGTGAACAGCCGCTACGATCTATGGGCGATGCGCGCATTTGAATGAAAATTTCGAACCCTATATTTAATTTTTACAGTTACCGACAATGGTGTACCGTCGATCAAATCGTGTATTTATGTAGCCTTATATACCACAGTGCAAACCATTATTCACACTAATGAATCAAATATTTTCTGATACATATTCATTCAAATATAAAATGATTCATGTCATTGCTTGATTTTCAAATCGGTTGCGCAAAGGCAAAAAAACAGAATGACTTGACTGAATCAGGTTTTAGAGAGGTCAGAATGTGAATGTCTTCAATAAATCATGTTTTTACCATGCTCATGCCTTCGATAGAATAGATATACTCAAGCAGTGCACTATAACACTTCTATGTTTTCATGCTGTCTGCACTGTGCTTTGGGGCACAGTCATAATTTTGGTGGTCCCGGTGGGCCACTGCGCCTGTGTGTGTGTGTATGAGTGATGCTGTCACTCAGCAGGGGGTGACTGCTCTCTCTGACAGCGCTCCTCATGGGCCTGTTTGCCTGCCAACATCACGGCCCAATCTGACTTTCACATCTATTCTAGTTTTGCAGACATGCACAGACGTTGCGCCGATATGAGCAATCTTGCCTCAGCTATCGGACTGACATCTCTCTGGCTCTTTCTCCACAGGATGAGTGTTCAGTGAGTAGTGAGGAGTTTGATATGAGTGACCCACATGGATATCAGCTGAACGTCACACCGCACTGTCTGACCTGAAGCATCCTTCCAGCGCAGATAGGATGCACAGCCCGCAAAACACACACAAGGAAGAGGACGGTAAGAGTCACTGTATGCTCATCTGCGTATTAATAAAGGGTTTGAACCCTCTGATTACTCTAGAGACTCAAATGAAATGCATGTCTTCAGCATAAAAAGTCATTTTCTTTTATCAGTATTTTTCTATTGTTTTCCAGTAATCAAATCTAATTATACATTATTGAAGAGGGATACACAATTTTTCCACCAAATGTAGGATTTTCAGACTCATTTTCAAATAATGCATCTTGGAAAAATCCTAAATAAAAGGAAGATTTATAATTCATGAACACATACATTTTGTGAGATTTAGTAAGGTTTTTCCATTAAAAAACATGTTACAGTAATAAAAATACAATTAAGAAAAATCTTCATTTATATCTATGTCCTAATGGAGTCGGTACATTTTTTTGAAAGAAGTCTCTAATGCTCACCGAGCCTGCTTAATGTATTTGATTAATAATTATTAAAAAAATGGCAATAATGTGGAATGTTACAGTTAATAACTGTTTTCTATTTGAATATATTTTTTAAAAAAAAGCGAAAAATGTTTGTGATGTCAAAGCTGAAATTTCAGCATCATTACTCCAGTCTTCAGTGTCACATGATCCTTCAGAACTTTTTCCTAATATACTGTTGTTGAAAACGACAACAAAAAAGTTCAAAAGAACAGCATTTATTTGAAATAACGTCTTTACTGAAACTTTTGATCAATTTAATGCCTAATACAATTAGAATAAAAGTGTTAATTTCTTTAAAAACTCTTAGTAATACTGAATGTACTTTTATATCAAAATTTTAAATATAAATGAATATTTTAGATATTTTTTACATCTATTTATTATAGATTTAGATATGGATGCTCAGATGCTTCTGAAAATAAGACAAAAATACTGATTCATGTTTTTGGCAGTGTTGTTGAAAGATTGTTTGTGTGAGTAGATGAAGCATGTTATTTTACACACATGTCGTTTGAGAGCGGTGGAATGGCCAGAATGAGGCAAGAAGAGATGTACGTATGTATCGATTGCGATTGAGTGGCCTCCTCCCTGCTGCTTTCAAGGAAAGAGAAGCATCTGGACAAAGAGGAAAATTTATAGACGAATGGAGATAAGGAGAAAAAGAGAGATGGAAAGCGAGAGCTCTGAAGATGTAGAGTGGTGTGGATGTGTCTTTGGATGGTTAAGGACTTGTACAGCCCAAAAGTAATTTATCCGTCGTCATTTACTCGCACTCATATCGTTTCAAACTTCTATTCTCTTCCATGAACAACAAAAGGAGATTTTCAGGGGACCGTTCTGGTCTTTATTTTTCAAAGCAGTTACACTGAATGCTGACATGAGCTTTATTATTGACTGAAAATACCTACATCCACCAAAGCTGTCCTTGGCACTTTAATGAGATTTCTTGACAGAAGTAGTGATGTTAGTCGGATTTTATGAATTTTTTTTATTTTATCTGATCAGACCTTTTCAATATCAGTTCTTTTTGTTCACAAAATCATTATAAATTGTACCGGTCCATTTCTTGTGTTCTAGAGTGAATAGCGACTTAAAAATTCTGTTATTGTATGACTTCAGAAGAGTCACATGAGTCAAATTAATTATAATTTTTTGTGCTTTTTTTAAGCATGAAAGCTTTAGTCCTAATTAAGCCTGTGCAAATGATGCATTTTAATTTTTGGGTGAGTTACTGGAAGGGTCAGAAGAAGTTTCTCCAGGTCAGTGGTGTCTTGCTACATTTTCCAGCAGTTTCTTTGTCTGTGGGTGACATTAGCGCTCGATAAAAGCTCTGCGTTTAGATAATGATGGCGAAGCAGAGAGCATGTATTCTTCGTCTTCTTCCTCCCTCTCTCTGTCTATGGTGGAAATATAGCTGTAATCTTTCTGTATTGAAGGCAATCTAAAACCTGCAATACAGACAGCTGAGCAAAAATACATACATAGTTTTCTTTTTAGATACTTCAGATAAACATATACACGTATACGCGAACACACAGACACAAACACTCAGTAAATAAAATGAGGTGTGCCATATTAGGTTTTGATGGTATGCCAATTACTAAATTGTTAAATCAGTTTTTCTGCAAGAAACCTGTTATGAAAGTGTAGAATACTGAATGGCTCACTAAAAAGCCTTGTATTACATTGTAAGGATCTCCATGGCTTTAGCTACACCTTCCTGTAGCTCATGTAGCTAAACATGAAGTTAAAACTTGAATGCACTGTTAATTGCTTTGGATAAAAGTGTCTGACACATACACAGCTGTCAAACAGGGGCAGTGCTGCTGTCCTCTGGAGCTTCTCTCATGAAGGCAAAGTACTCTCTGAGGGCCATCGGCTGAGAAAGACCCCCTGAACCCCTCTATCAGCAGGACTCTGACAAGAATGTATAGAGATGATGATGATGATGATGGAAAAAGAGATAAAAGAGAAAAAAGAGGGAGGTCAGGTATAATCAAGACTGCTCTCTCTCTGACTGATTAGAGTTGCTCTTGAAAGTGAAATGTTCTGCCACAAAGAATAACCTTCATCACCTCAGGCTGATTTCAGATGGCCTGAACATGAGGAGACACGGGCAAATGTGATCGTTTATATTTGCAGAAAGTGTCTTTTTTTGAGTTGGCCATGTATTAGGTGTAGTCGTCTCTTTTCCTTCCTTGTACATGTTTGACCTCTTGTAAAAGTTAATCATTGTCTAAATGCATAATTACTCATGCTGTTAATCTCAACCCAGCTTGTCGGTCTAACCTGTGGACAAAAAAAAAAAAAAACACACTCGTACTTTTGTTCTCTTGGATTAAAGTAACATGTTTTAGTGGCTTCAAAAGGAATTCTGCACATTATTAAACCATTGCGTTCTAGTCATTTAAAAAAGAAAAGTGAGTTGTGAAGTGATATTTATTTTAGATTTAGATGTTGGTCTTCACTAGTTTGTTTGGCTTTACTCAGTAAATGGCATAACCTGCAGGTGTAACTGCTTCCTGACATGTGCATAGGTGTTTAGCATGTGGTTTGTGTGCGATCAGGAGCGTACAGTGTCGGTCTTGACACTGTGGCTCACACTGGCTGTGCAAAAGCCCGAGGCCAGACAGGAAAATAGAGAGGAAGAGAGTGGGGGGATGGTTCAAGTGGACACTTTAGGAGCTGCAGGATGGAGAAAATTTACTTAACACCTCTGTATGAGGGACAAACACACAAAGTACTAAAAATGTTGTTCAGCGCCTCAGATACTGAAGCTCATAGCAGTGGAGCCGTGTTCTCTGAACAGATGCTGTCAAGGTCACGGTCTGCCCCAAAGCATCGTGCTACCCCTGTACATCACTGCACCCTGTGCTTGGCCTGGAAAGGTTCATCAGATCCCTGCTGTGGTGGATAATAAAGCTGAGATACTGCATTTTACCAGCTCTTTACAACTGCATTATAGCCCTGCAGCAGTGAATTATGTGCCTTTACTAGTATTTAATAAATGTTAACAAGTGATTCATATCCTTACCTGACTAGTGTGCAATAAAAAGGCCTTATTAGTCAAAGCCATTTCCTCCTGGTTAGTGCAGATGCTCCAGACATGGTCATGTGGGCATGCAAGTTCATTTCAGCCTGCATTGTGTCTTGATCACACAAAAGTATGTCCATGTATCTTTCTTACCCCAAATTGTAAAGTTTTTTTACATTTGTATTCATTTATTTTATATATATAAAAAAATCTGTTCAATATTTTAATGACATTTTAGACCCTCCCCCAACATTTCCCTTATTATTCTTATCCCAAACACTGATTTTCTTTTTTGAAATAATTTTTTTTTTTACAGTAAAATGACTAATGCAATGAATGTACAGTATATACTGTTTAAATGAAAGGCAGTTCAACTAATTAAATTAAATTAAATAACTAATTAAATAATATATAATATTTAAATTCGTTTTACTGTATATATTATTTTATATGATATTTTTAAGATTTATTTTATATAATGGGAATTGATGGGAATTAAATGCTTAATTGAAAACGAGCAAAAAGGTTTCTGGCGCACACTGAATCAGCAGTTTAGCAAAACATTTTTGGATCGTGTTTACCTGTTTTTAAATCATATTCACTTTGCACTTTTGGCATGATGCAACTCATAAAATAAAAAATATTTTGCTAGACTACTTCAGTCTGTACTGAATTCAGTGTGCGGCAGCAACCTTCTTGTTTTGAAGTATTCCCTTGGTTCTGCGCATCTGAAACAAAATTATTTCTTGTCAATTTTGAGCGCAACAATTTTTTCTTTTGGAATTGGGGTGAAATATGACCTGGCCATAGTACATCTTTGCTTCTAGTGACAGGTTCCTTGGATGCCACCAGCTGAAGCCCAGGAAAGCTAAAGCTTGAGTGATTCAGACCTGCTATTAGAACTCAGATGGATTTAAATGACCTTTGTCATTACATGGGTGGATTTGTTTCAACCCTAATGGTAAAGTAACCCAAAGGACAAACGCAACCGCAGCCCAGAGCCTGTGTCGTGTGTGTGTGTGTGTATATATGTGGTAGGGAATGTAGGCCATGTGAAAATGACAGTGTGACTTTGACTGCTTTCCCTCTGGAGGCTAGTGATAGAGGTCAAGTGTAAAAATAAATAATTAGATAAGCGTGTGAAGCTCCTACTTTTATTTAATGTTCAGCAAAAGGTGTGATTATCCTGGGGGCTATTAGACATGGATATCACAATATTGCCCTTGTAGCCAACACTTAACCAGCACACAGGAATCTGTGCTGACGCTATGAGTTTCATTTTAAACCATTTCCATCATTTGACCAAGTACCATTTAGAAGTTTGGGGTCGGTAAGATTTTTCAAGTCTCTTATACTCACCAAGGCTATATTTATTTGATCAAAAATACAGAAATTTTAATTGTGAAATATTAATATGCTGATTTGGTACTCAAGAAACATTTCTTATCATTATCAGTCGTAAAAACAGCTGTGCTGCTATCATACATTTTTGCAGGATTTTTTGATAATGCTATAAAAATTCAAATAAATGTTCCATTCATGTCATTACTGTCACTTTTGATCAATTGGTTACACTTTACAATACATACTTTTATTACTTTAGTTAACATGAATTAAGAATGAACAAGACATCTACAGCATTTATTAATCTAATCTATATTAATGTTAATTTCTACATTGACTAATACATTATTAAGATCAAAAGTTGTGTTTGTTACCATTAGTTAATGCACTGTGAATTAACATGAACAAACAATGAATGACTGTATTTTTATTAACTAACATTAACAAAGACTAATGAATACTGTAAACTATGTTTTGTTCATTGTTAGTACATGTTAGTTAATACATTAACACATGTTAATTCATTAAAACTAATTGTAAATGTAATGCATCCTTGCAGAATAAAAGTATACATTTCTTTAAAAAAAAAAAAAAAACATAACTGAGCCCAAACCGTTTGAACAGGTATACTGCATATGAAAAAAGTCCGCCTACACTTTATTTGAAGGTGACCTTGTTAAAGTGTAATAACTTTTAGTACTGAGTGATATTAATTCATTACATGGACTAACTATAGGGTGTGGTTTAGGTTTAGTTATGTGTAATTTTATGCATAATTTATAGTTGTTACAAAGCAAAAGTGTTTATTATGGCTGGTAAAAATTGTTAGCTTTTAGTATTTATAATGAATGCATTTAAAAACAATAGAAGAAGTCTGAGTTCATATTTTGGTAGCTAAGTAAACGTTGTGTGTGTGTGTGTGTGTGTGTGTGTGTGTGTGTGTGTGTGTGTGTGTGTGTGGTGTGTGTGTGTGTGTGTGTGTGTGTGTGGTGTGTGGTGTGTGTGTGTGTGTGTGTGTTGTGTGTGTGTGTGTGTGTGTGTGTGTGTGTGTGTGTGTGTGTGTGTGTGTGTGTGTACATGACATGTGATGTTACTTTGGCTGCGCCGGAATGCATGTCAACTTGCGTGTCAACAGACGCATGCTCTAATACATACAATACACACACATCGGCAAATCTGTCAGTGTTAAATGCCGTATCACCCCTCTCTTTACCGCTTCTCTCCTATTCTAACCTCCCTTCATCATCACAGCTCCTGTCACCTCCTCTCCTCATCTCTTCTTTTCACACCAGTGCTCTGTTCACGGAATCTCTCTCTTCTTGTCCTTCAGCATGGGCGGCGCCTGAGAATTTTTAACGCAGGTGCTGAGGGGGTGCTAGATCATTGACAAGGGGAGCTATATAATACTATTAATAATTGAACAAATCTTGGCCACTCATCATTTGATATTCAATTATTTTAATTATCACAATTAAAGTTTTAATTTTATTAAATTGAACAAGCACAACATTCAGCATTCAATCAAATATTCTTAAAGATATATATTATTATTAATAATGTGATCAACATAATGTTTTGTTATTTCGAAATAATATGTGTGCGTGCAACAATTTACATTTGTAAATCCGGTGACACTCGTGCATTGATTTGTATTAATAAACTAGAGTTTTCTGTGTCAGTGACGACTGCAAAGATAAAGTTGACAATTGCCATCTCCGAATGCGCTTATAGAGAGAAATGCACATAATGAATTACATAATCAGAGAGTAGCCTATTTCTTTTAATTTTGAATGGTTTAGTTTAAAGACATTTCAAGCATTCTATAGATATATTTCTCATGTCTGTGCGGCATACACTGAGTTTCGGTTAATTTATGATGAGATGCGCTCCAGTTCACGTGCAGTGCAAGTGACCGCGCCAGCGCCTCCATGTCGTGATTATATTGTCTGCTATATTTGCTTGTTATTTATTAAATTCAGGCAATTGGTTGATGAAAAATGTATTAAAATGAAGATACAATTTATACAAAACGAAATTCACTTTAAAGAAAGGCTTTCTACAAAACAAAACTTACAAAACAAAACAAAGGGCACCTATTATGGCATTTAAAATGTTCCTAATATTGTTCTGGGAGTCCCCAACAACAGTTTTACATGCATGCAGTGACAAAAAACACTTTTGTTGTCTTATAATATGCATTTATTTTTACCTGATTTGCTCACCGACTCCTTAATGATTCGTTCAACGACTCATTTTTCAAACCCCTCCTTTACGTGATGCTAATCTGCGGTGATTGGTCAGATGACCCAGTCAGTTATTGTTTGCGTTAGCCCAACGCATAAACATATTGATAAAGCACTGCAGTACTACAATACGCTCTATTCTTTATGACAAGTCCAATAACAACGACAAACATTTCACATATTTCAGATGTAAAATCTGAACCTAGAAGCTGCGTAGAGACCTAAGTTAGACCTAGAAGCTGCGCTGAGCGTAACTTACACAACACACACACATACTTATTGAGCATGCTACAAAACCCATAAAAGCAACAATTATTAATAATACTTACAGGTTGTGATTCGGAGGAGGAAGCTGATCCAAATAAACTTGGTACTGAACCTTCCTTCAGTAACAGGCTCACGAATCCACACTTGAAAGCATTTATGTTTGTAAATAATAATAATAATTCGTTACATTTATATAGCGCTTTTTCTGGGACCTCAAATCGCTTTACATGGAAGGGGGGGAATCTCCTCAACCAAAGGACTCGTCATTAAAATGACGCGAACAAAGCACAAGGTTTGGCTATACTTGTGTGGTATAGCTGTAAATATAAACTCTAGCCACTGATTCTTCACATGCTCGTCCCTGGGCAGTGAAAAAAAAGTTCGCTTTTGATTCGCACTTCAGAACACAGCCACTCGTCGCCATGATTCCCTGGCGTCTACGAGCGCAATGAGTGGGTGTATCTTATTCAAATAACTTGTCAAGTTGACGTCATCTAGATAGAGAAAAAGCATCGTTCGTCTATTGATTCATATCAGCGACTCAGAGTCGACTCTTACTTTTGAGAGACAATAACTTTGTATACGGTGAACTTTCATATTTAAAACTTTGCAGGATGTTTTCGTTCACTTAGATCTATGTTACACACTACATGAAAGGTAATTTTCAAAATTCCATAATAGGTGCCCTTTAATGAAGTGGTCAAAATCATGTCTGACCCACTCCATGTCTCCCGACATATTGTGCATCCTATCTTACTCATGCTGGTCACTTTTCATAATCAACATAGATGGAAAAAAAAACATTATAATATTTTAACAAATATGAAACTAAATGCGCTTATTTAATGGCTACAGCACGTATAGTAGGCCTACAGACTCTCTAATTGTACAAATATCTGCACATTCATTTAATTCTGAATTTTGTACCCATAAGTTGATAGGCATGTTAATGCATAGTAAAACATATATGCAACATTTATCAAGTTCACAACATAATTGTGCGTGCATTTATTAATCATTATGATACTAAAATCATAATAAAGTAGGCTATACTATGTACAAAAAAATCAGATGAGCCCAGAATATGAACGCAACGTGTTAAATTACACGTTAAGTATTTTCCTCCCATAGAAAACCATTATAAGAACACGTAATGTGGCTTAATTCAGATTAGAATGTCCCCTTATTATGTCGAAATAACAGATATTATGTCGAAATAACGAGATATGTCGAAATAATTACTTAATATCTCGAAATAACTTGATAAGTTTTCTTTTTTTTTTTCTTCACTATGCGGTTCAGGGCTTCCATAGAATTCAGCCTGAATATAATTGCTTCCAGAAATTATTTTTGGGGGTGCTATCGGGGTGCTTTGGTCTTTCTTGCGGGTGCTGAAGCACGTGCTAGCCCCTCCCTAGCGCCGCCCATGTCCTTCAGACAGCAAATGTCTCTGATCTGCTCTGAACTCTCTCAGCGTTTACAGACAAACAGCTTAGAGATGCCCAACAACAACATCAGCAGCAGGTACAGTCATCAAAAGCAGAACAAGTGAGTTTTGATCCATGTTTTTCAGCAGGAAACCCTCACTGATGCTCAAATAGAAAGTCAGAAGACCCCCCATCAAAGTTGCCACTCACTCAGAGTTCTTTGTGTTTGGTTGGTACCGCAATTCAAACCCAGAAGTACAATTTTGGGGGAAAAGCTGGATGCGGGGGTGGAATTGCCTTCGGGTTTGGACCCAGCAGTCGAATCTAGTGTGAAAACAGCCTTATAGCACACTGTGTGACTCAGAGAAGCAGCAGGCTGAAACATGACAGTGAAAGCTTCACAAAAATAAGTGTTATGGTCGTCTTGCTTTGTGAGAGAAGTCCGTGATTGTGTGCATGTGGGACTGAATTTCCAAAGAGCTCTGTTCTGTAGAGTGCAACAGTGACTGGCGATTTTTTTCAACGGCCTTGGTTCTGAAAGGATTCTTGCCATTCATTTCCTCAATAGGAATTTTAAAAAGTACCTTAATAAAAGTTCTTGAACAGAGATTTCTAACTCTAGCTCTATCTTTTTAACCTGAAGCAAAACAAATAAAAATCTGTAAAAAATGTGTACTTTACAGTAATTACATGTTTCGCAATGCTTCATGGGAGTAGGCCGCCATCTGCATCAGTGACTTCACTGATTGGTTGCGCTCATTTTGAGATTATAGATGGTTCTTTCACTAGAAATTTGACTATTAAAATACTACTTGGGAAAATTAAGTGGCATTGCTAAATGTCCTCAGAGCTCATGTCTACTGTATGTTAAAATGTTTGTTATTAATAACTTTCTCTAAATGAGTGGATTTTTTTGCTACTTTTTATAAATAACTTGTCTTCATATTCTGCACGCTTTTACCATCCACATGGCTATCACATGCACTATATACATTCACACAATCATAGCATGACCTCCTGAAATTCTAAAGCAGCGTTGTGTTCTCCAGTGGAGTTGACACGTTTAAATGACAGGCAGGAGAGGAGAAGGTTCATTAATGCTGTCAGGTCATTCTCTCTGGTTTCAGCAGGTCACCGATTCTTATCTGATTCAACCGTCCAACCGGCAGCTATAGACAGATATCCCACCCATACTGAAGAGTGCAGCTATTTCCAATAAACCAGCCTGTCAGTCTTCTGACGCACCACGTGCGCAGATAGGCAGACGTGAAGTCATTTGAAACTTCGGCCGTCCTCGTCTACTTCTGAGGATTGAAAAAAGATGACTGTGTCCCCCCAACATGAGCCTGCAAGGCAATAAAGAGACTGTGTGGGAGAGACAGAGAGAAACCAAGGGCGATAATCACATGATCACCTAATGGAAATGTTATTAAAAATGCAAGGCCATTAACATATGGCATTTCCCAGTGTGTGTTCAATTTGATTATGAGTATGTTTGTCGAGTTAATCTGGAGGACCCGGAGCGAGATAGCGAGAAACAGGGAAGGAGCTGGCCGATAAAATCTGAAGGCCTCTGCAGATGAATCATACAAAAGAAGGGAGCATGAAGAACGGACCAGTGTTCTCCTCCCCCCTCTTTTACACACATGATCAGGCATCCCCCCTCTCCCATAATGACTCCACTTGGGGGCAGCGGCTGATAAAGATGCATTTGGAGATAAAAAGATGGGAAGGAGGGAATGTGAAAATGTCCTGAAGATCCCTCCCTTTCTCTGTCAAGATAAATATATAGTTTTTAAGAGTGTAAATATCCCTCCGGGTCTCAAGCTGTTGGATAGCATACTACTGTACTACTCATACTATTTCAGCATTATGCAGTATGTATACTAATTTTCAGTATGTGTAGAATACCTGTCTGACTTACTACTGTACATTTTAGACAAATATGCATTGCACAACATAGCATATTGTGTAGAATACTGTATCCCACAATGCAGCGCGCCCAACTTGAGATTCCAAATCCAGTGCGACACATTTTTTGAATGATACCGACAAAAGACCAACATACTACTTTCTTTTACAAAATAATTTGTATGCCACAGTGAAATATGAAAGATTTCTTTTGACTTCTGCTATAGAATAAAGTAAACAAACATTTAAAAAATCAGTACCATTAATAAAGGATGGTGTACTTTAAGAAATTACTCATTCTCAACTTGTTTTTTATATATATGTACTAGGCATGTGCCGGTATCAAATTTTCATGCTGCGATTAATTGATTGAGCTTTTATCACGGTATACGGTATAACATGTTACAATGTTTATATGGTACAGTGACTGGTAAGCTACTGTTTGTATTATTGCTTAACACAATTTTCACGATTTCAGTTCAATTCTTGATTTGATTTCAATCTTAACTCATTTGGATAAATATTAGGTAGGCTACAGTAGATAGCCTACCTACATGTACATTTTTCTCAAGAAAAAATATATCTCACATAATTCTGTAAACATACAGAAAGCCCTATCAACTGGTATTATTAAAGGTTAAAATGAACAAATTAAATATAATGTGGTTTTCATTATAATAACAATTATTTAGCCTAATAACATAAGTAAAAATATAATAAATATGTAATATAGTGCACATATTTAGCGAAAAATTCTCCTCTCTATTTTTTCTAGTCAACTAACATGCTGGTAATTAAATGGCTTTCCTGAGGCAAATAACGTTCTGTGACATAAATGTTCTCCTGCAGTTTTATTGACATTTCCGTGATTGAAAAACACTTATTGATCTATTATGTATGAGGCATAGGCCTTGCTATATACCTTTCGGGAAGTTGTACTATATCTTTAAATAAAAAGTAACAGATGATCGGTTCACTTGAACTAAGGTGCTACAGTGATCTGTCACGTCACATTTACAAGCGCCAAAACGGTATTTATTGTCTGTATTTCGTAATGAAATGGACAGAATCTGAGAGCTGAGAATTTTTTTCATATAAAAAGTAACCTGCTCTCTCTAGTCTGTCAGTGTCAGTGTCCTCTTTGCTCCGCGATTTTTCTCTGCGTGAGAAAATGGATGTTTGTGGCGTGAGAGCATGTGAAAAGTGTTGATTGCGTGAGTCTCAAGCTGAATGCTATGAAGTTCTCAATTTCACATCTACGTGTTCTCGAGTTTAGCTACTCTTTTACCTTCATAGCAGTTCTGCTTTTAGAAAGGAGATAAATCGTCGGCAGCGTTCCTCTTTCCGCCATGCTTCTTCTCCATGCGAGGATTGTTTACATCAGACTAGAGCGCACACTGCGCCGCATGCACACAGTGCTTATGTGGGGATTGTTTACATCAGAGTGCGCACGTGTTTTGCGCAGCATATACGCAGTTGGGTTTTATTAACGGTTGATGGAAAATAAGCTAATGCGCATTCTAAAAATCAAAATTCGGATCTATTATTTTTCACGGTATTTTGAAGTGCCCGCGATAACAATATCGTGCATATTCATTACCGCGATTTATCGCATTACCGAATACCGGCACATGTCTAATATGTACAGAAACTCATAAAGGAAAAGTGCTCGTCAAGAGATGGTGCTCAAACGGTTAACTCTTTGCCATAATCCATTGCTTTGTCTTTAAGTTAGCACTATATAATGATTTAAATATTAAATAGGGGAAAACATGTCCAAAAATTGTAAATAAATATTTAAAATCAACCAAAACTGATTAAACGAAAAGTTGTCAACTAATATGGCCGATAAATTGTGCACCTCTACAAATGAATTTGAATGAATTTTTGGACAACTCATCCTGCACTTTACACACTATAGGCAATATAGCATACTGAGGTGTTTGCAGTAGGCAGTGTGTGCTAGAAGTTCATTCTTTGCCATTGTGTGCAGTCTGTGTGTGTGTTGGGGTGCTCTACTGAAGGCCTCATCTTCTGACAGGACGCTTTCCACTGAGCCAAGGCCAGAGGTTGCTTAATTATTAACTGCCACCCCTCAACGCCACCATCAAATAACAAGGGTTTGAATTAATTATTACACATATAGGTTTGTGCACATGACCGATGGCTAACAATGTGTTTTGTTTGCAGGAATGAAAGCCTGCTGTGATTTTAGCACATGTGCTTGTTCGTTATCTCTGGGCAATTAGATTGTAGACTCCTAATCATATGG
Source organism: Chrosomus eos (assembly GCA_036326025.1). Taxonomy (NCBI): domain Eukaryota; kingdom Metazoa; phylum Chordata; class Actinopteri; order Cypriniformes; family Leuciscidae; genus Chrosomus; species Chrosomus eos. Next base: position 24,019,432 of record CM070837.1, on the reverse strand, counting down.
TTGCTTTACTTTTAATGAGGTGTGCATGTGTGTGCTGTGAACTCCTGGATACAATCAGGGATGATGAGGTGGTGCACAAAACACACGCCCCGTCGCCTGATCCAGCACGCTCAGCGTTTCAAGCCTAAGTGTGAGGGCTGTGAAAGAGTGTTTGTGTAAGCACCCTCTCGCAGGGGCCGTGCACCTCTCCCTGATTGTTTTATGGGGAGTGGGTAGGGTACATTTCAGAGAAACCGTGTAAAGGTCGCTCCATAAATCTCCAAAATGCCCCTGAAATTTGGACCCGGTGCTATCAGTCCCTTCTGCTTTTACTGGAGGGTGAATAAAACACCCTATTGGAGGAAGGAGATAAGATAAACTATTATAAAAGGTGCACTCCGTTGTTCCTGTTTGCTCTTCTAAATTTAAAGCAGGTGTGTTCGTGGCACCCAGATACCTTGATTCTATTGGCACAGGGAAAAAGTGACAAACATGGGTGTTACCTCAGGAGAGATTGAGCAATGTAACCCTTCACTTAAACGAACCGTTCACCCAAAAATGAAATTTTTTTCATCATTTACGCACCATCATAATAATCCGTTATTTATCTGCTTTAATATACAGTATTGACATAATTTTCTAATCGGGCTGATAACCATAACATTAAAAATTAACACATATCCGCCAATACAGATATGTTGTGCATCCTTAATCCACACATGCTAATGCTTAACTCAAGAAAAAGCTAACCAAGGACTTGCACGCCTTAAAAATAGTTCAAACAGGCTACTGTAGGTGTGAAAGCCACAAAAAATCCAAAATACAGTGTGTGAGCCTTATTAAATTAAATACTTTAAATGTCCAGATGACCATTGCAATATTTACACAATAGTGTAGAATAAAAAAAAATCATTTATTTTATAAACCATTTTCTATGGTGTTTCTTGATGTCATTTTTCATAACTAAAACTTTTTTCAAGGACATGTTTGTCACCATATTTTGAGAATTATCTACTTTAACCCCATTCTCCTTTATGGAAAAGAGCTCCCATGGAAAATCTCCAGTAAATCATGCTTTGTGTTTCACTTAAGAAAAAAACTTTGATGAGACAGAATTATTATTAATATGTACACAAAGTGCTTCTGTAAATATAGTATGAAGAGGCGAATCAGCTTTAGAAAACCGCACCAAGTGTCGACCTTTGGCACATTTTCTGTGTTAATATTAGTGTTATGTAGCTCTAGAGGGGGATCCATTAGGAAGTGTTGTGAAAGGGACAGATGTGAGATTGAGGGATAGAGGAGAGACGGGATAACATGGGATCACCCAGCTGTTGGTTACAAACAGATGTGAGTTTAGCACAGATGTTAAAAGGGTGGTTGGACGTAAGCCCCACCACACCCACCAACTATCCTCATCCTAAGCAGGCCAGAGGATCAGACGTACGGGTCTGTACATTATACTCGCCCTCACTGTGTCCTCTTTCACTGCTACTGAAAACCCTCTTATTAATGTTAATGAGGCCTGCGCCCAGGCTTTTACACTTTTAACCCGTCGTCCGGTTCAATCAGTAATCTCATGGATGCTTAGCAAGTGCTACACAAACAAGACTCTTATGTTGTATAGAATGTGTTGCAAGTTTGGGATCAGTGAAAACAGCAATATTGTGACATTACAATTTAATATAACTTTTTTTTCTGTATTTTCAATTCTGAATTGGTGAGCAAAAGAGACTTTGAAAACCATTAATAAATCTTACCGACCTCAAACTTTTGAACGGTGGGGTATATATCGTCTTATTCTGCAAGACGATATATATAAGACATATGTCTGATATGTAAATGCTCATGTCCTTTATTTTTACGCATGCATATTGCAGTTATCTAACGGTCACTTAAAGTTAATCTTTAAAAACACTCATATATAGTATAATGTTGTGATGCCTAAATTCACCTGTAGCATATAAAATTATTGATTTTAGTTTTTAGTGTTTATTTATTTATTTAGACTAAAGTGTATAATATTATTCAATTAATTCATATCATTAAAATAATTATCTGCGTCTGGGCCTCTATTTTAATGTCTGTACATCCATAGAATTTTCTGGAGATTTCTGGAGGGTAGTGAACATTAAAGCAAAGCATGCTAACATGCTAAACAGTTGCTTCTCAAAATGAGAAATGTAAATAAATTAATCAACCTCTCTACAACCTTGTACCAGTGTGTGAATCAGTTCCCCTGCCCGGTGTGTGTGGAATCTTTAGCTAAATTAGCGTCAGTGTTTAAAGTCAACTACTGATAATGATGTTAGAGGACACAAACAAAAACTAATGCCGGTGAAATCCTCTTTCAGATCACCATCCGATGTAATGCCTCATCATGTATCTGTTGTAACAGCAAACCTATTAGTCATACAGGATTAAACCGTAGTCTGTAGGTAAACTTACACCGCGTATGCTGTTCGTTGATACGCTTCAGTCAATAGCAGTCATCAGGATCCCTTCCTCTTTTCCAGAGAACTTCCTGTTTTTTCCACAAGAAGTGCTGCATAAGTACTGATATCTTAGACCTTTCTCTCTCAGCACTTGCACATTAGTGCAAGTGGGTTTGTGTGTAATTCTGCCCCCTACCCACTGAGATGATTGGACGTTGTTTTGTGCTGAAGGGAAATTAGATCAGATAATGCTTGCCCACAATTTTGCTTCTGACCCACAGCTGATGCACACACACGTGTACAATGAATGAAGCCTGAGACGATTGCAATGAGACATGCAGATTTCATCCAATCAATGATGTGAACTTTATATTGAATATAAGCAACCGATTAAAATTCTTATCATTAAATAAATTCGTGATTCCACTTTAGTTTAGCTTGTAGACCTGCTTCGGCAGATGCACCTGATAAACCATCACAGTCATGCCGTTTCCACAACGTTTCATTTGTAACAATTAATGACGTCTCCTGCCCTGAGCATAGATGGACAAAACACTTGACCACCTTAAATGTCTCCGCTTATATTGGATGATCAAAGCTAATGTTGAGAGAGATGTACCTACCTTTCATTAAAGCTGCTGTACTAGCATGATTAACTAGATTTAAAAAAAATCTTGATATAGCTTTAATGGTAAAAGAGGATGGCAATTACAATAGCAAGTCTTTGGATGTCTCTTCTATCAGTAGTGCAGGGATTGTCCTCTTAAACCGACAGTGGAGGCTTAGCCTCAGAAACTAAATGGTCTAATGATATTAGCACTAATTATAAAACTGCTACTAAATTTACCCATGGCTGGATGGATTGGGGTTACGCTTCCTAAACTGCAATGTGATTTTGTGGAATAGACTGAAATGTGCCACTGAAAAACTAATACTATATATAAAAAATAACCAAAACAAAAGAGAGAGCAAGCTTCCATTACTGCGATACTTTCATTTTAGTATTATATTTTACTGTTACTTTAATATTATTTAAATACAGGACTGAAAATAATAATAATAAATAATTATAATACATTTGTTTCTTGCTGATAAATATGACTTTGCACTGGTGCTTATGTGCATGTATAATACTACTGTTCAAAAGTTTACGATAGGTAAGTTTTTATTGAAATAAGTCTCATGATCACCATGGCTGAATTTGTTTGATAAAAAAAATACAATAAAAACAGTAATATTGTGATTTCTTTTTTATAATTTAAAATGACTGTTTTCTATTTTAATGTATTTTAAAATGTAATTATTCCTGTGATGACAAAGCTGAATTTTCAGCATAATTACTCCAGACTTCAGTGTCACATGATCTTTTAGAAATCTTTCAAATATGCTGATTTGCTGCTCACAACATTTCGTATTATTATAAATGTTAAAAAAAAAACAAAAAAAACATTGTGCTGCTTAATATTTTTGTGGAAACCGTTATATATTTTTTTCAGGATTCTTTGATGGAAAAAAAAAACAAAGTTCAAAAGAACAGCATTTATTTTAAATAGATATCTGTAACAACATAAATGTGTTCACTGTCACTTTTGATCAATTTAATGCTTCCTTGCAGAATAAAAAAATCTTACTGAACCCAAACTTTTAAACAGTAGTTTGAACTTACATTATTTCTGACTCATGAAAGATCAGCTATAGGAGTGTGATTGTTATTATTTTTTATTATTCAAACTAAAATATTTTCTGTTATAACAGAGACTGAATCTGTACTAGCACATTTAAAAAATAAACGCATAACTCCCTATAGCCTGTATCCAAATGTCATGTTTTTGGGGTTAACAGTTGACTGGACTGTGCAGCGGCGTGAAGATACAAAGTTGCCCAGTAAAAACACAAGGTCTCTCTAAACAGCAGCTCTCTGTTTATTGCCCTGTAGACTTTTCTGTCCCTCACAATGTGAGGCCATTTTCATTTTCACCTTCACGGTTCCCCTCCCTTTCTCCCTTCTGTCCTGATCCCCCACAGTTTATCTCCCGTGCAGCCTTGAGGAGGAGGCCACTGGAACCTATGTGTCTGTGTGTGTTTCAGGGTTATGACTTGGTTCAATCCTCATCAGCACACAGATATCATTCTTGATACAAGTACAAACTGCTGTATAAGTTTACTTTATACCTTTATATAATGCTATACCTGTAACTCAAAGCTACACTCTAAAAAATGCTGGGTTGTTTCAACACATGTTTGGGCCAAATATGGACAAACATAACTGTTTGGTTTAAAATTTGATTTTAAATTTTAAACCAGCGGTTGGGTTTTTCCATATTTGACCCAACCATGGGTTGAAACAGCCCAGCATTTATAGTGTTTATTCCTAGTGTGGAATATAGTGTGCTGTAATCAGACATTGAGGGGGTATCTTGGCAGATTTCGTCAATATGGTGTTTTCCTAAGTTGAGTCTTAAGCCGCCTTTCCACTGCACACGACATTCGCATACGATTGTCGCATTTCGCCCCCTAGTGTCAGTCGCACGGAACTTTGTAATTGGTCGTGAAGCAACCGTTACCCTCGGATATTCACAATGGTAAAATGAATGATTTGAATGAATGTAATGCATGCATGAATATATCCACACAAAACAAATGACCCCCCTCAATAGATCTAAAATAAAACAGATAGATTTTATAGAGCTAATCAATATAAATAATGATTTAATAATTATAAACTGTTTTTTTTCTGCCATAATTATTAATAACCAAGATTTTACAGGAATAGCGTTTAGAGAATAACATTAAAGAGTTAAAATATTGGTAATTCTAGCCTCGCGCTCATAGTTTTGATTAGAAAACATCACATCCGGTCGGCCGGTCGGATACGGTCTAGCCGCAGAAGTTCAGATATTTCAACGGATCCAAAGCTCAAATCGGATCCGAATTTTCCGCATACGCATATGATCGGAAATCCCCGCAGCTCCCGTACGACTCTCCATTGGAAATGAATGACTTCCGGTTTGACGGCTGTCGTTTGTCGTGTGCAGTGGAAAGGCGGCTTTACACATTGCTTTTTATTTGCCAATAAAGTGAAAATTGTTTTTGTACAAATTCAAAGTCCAAAGTAGCAAGTATTTAATGGTAAAAGTAAAGTGGGAAAAACATACAAACTGAAGTATGGGCCCATCATGGCAGCATGCATTAGTCATTCAAGAAACTTGTGATTTGTTCAGATATAGTTGTAGTAGTTAGAAAAGTTTAAATGGTTGGTTTATATCTCAGTTCGGCAGTCAAATTCAGATAATGGGTTGCTGCTTGTGTTCTCTTCCATCCACCCCTCAGCAACACCCCTCCTCCTCCTGTCCTCCCCCATCACCATCCCTGTGATGCGGCACTGCCCCATCTGCACGCCTACCCAACGACGGTGCCAAAATCACACATTCACAAAGCATAGCATCCTGTCTCAAAAGCAGGACTCTGACCAGCCCGCCTCATTTGTTTTTTCCCCCATCAAAGAGGTGCAGCTCAATGTCTTTTTTTGTCTGTGTGTCTGTGTGTGTGTGTGTGTGTGTGCGTGCATGCGTCTATGAAAACATTATGTTCTCTTTCTATTAACTTTTGCACTTGTAAATCTATTCGAATTAGGTGTATTCCCATAAAATCCCACCTGTTCCACCTGCAGTCAGCCTAATATGTAAATCCGCAGCATGATTATTTCCTGAAGACTGAATCAGCCGTGTCTGGGCTCAAATTAAAGATGCATATAGAATGTCCTTTAGAAATGCATCTGGAGACGCAACCGTCTGCATTATTCTACCCACTCACCGCGGCAAGTCAGACTGGGGCGTTCTCAGCCGACAGGCAGCAGTCTGGAGGGAGGGAGGCATAGCATATGGAGGTGTGGAGGAGTGTTTGTACGCCAAACAAAGAAAATGAGAAACTGTTGTCCACAATGCCACACAGGCTCTAACCTGACCAATAGACAAAGACGGAGAGGATGTGTGTGTTTGTGTCTTAAGACTCGACTATAAAAACGAGTCCTTGGTTTGGGCGATGTTGTCTAGCACTGCCTCGGGCTGGAGCAAGATAGCATTACAGACAGAGAACAAAGGTCGCAAACACATTCTCTCGAATACACCCAAACTTGCCTCGGTTTACCCTTCACTGCCTGTTTTGCGTGTTTGTGTAGTTAGGTTGTCGATAAGCCGCAGCACCTGTGTGAATGTAAATGAGACGGTTCTCTAATAGAATTCAAAGGGCCTTGACTGGCTGTCACAGGTCATAAAGACTTCATAATGACTGCTGGATTGCGGCGGGCTGGCGTTGAGGTAATATCAGTGTGCTGTTGCTAATGGGCCGCATGGACCCAAAATAACCGCACTATGCTGTTCCCACATCACTTCTGTTCTGACTCTCAATCACACGCTGAATAACTAAACATCTCTGCTCCACAGACTGGGAATATTCACTTTTACAGCACTGATGATGTGTTTGGTCTTTCTTTTTCTGCATTTCTTTCTGAATTTCTTTTAGAATTTCTTTCTGCATTCTTCTTTATTTTTTTTCTTAAATTCATTTTTTTATTATTTCTTTCAGGATTTCTTTCTGAATCTCTTTCTACAGTTATTTATTTCTGCATTTCTTAAGAATGAATGATATTGATAGTGTTGAGTTTAGGAGTGTTATTATTTTTCTAAAGAAATAAACTAGCGTTGTTTGCATGGCAGACAATAAAACGTATTTTTTTTTATCAATTTACTTTGAAAGCTGAGACATTTGGCCAGCCATAAGAACCAGAAGATTGCAGAGATTTGGGCATGCACTATATTGACTTGGACAAGTAAGCAACCACCCAAATTATCTTCAGAAAATTTAAAAGTCTGATTTATTTTCCTTTAAAATGTCTGTGAAAATATTCTCGTGCTTTAAGACAGTCTTGATTATTATCAAAAGAGATGAACAATACTGCCTTTTATGCAATAAGGATTTGGGGCATAATATTTTCACCTCCATGCGTCTGCAGACAACCTTTCTGCACGCACACACACAGACACACTCTTCCATCCTCGATGCAATCCATTAAAATGAAAGAGGCTGTTAGTCATTAAGAAAAAGGGAGAGGAGAAGAGGCTTTGTGTCATATGGGTCCAAATAAAAGGCTGCTACCTCTGACTGTGCCTCCTCCTCCGCCGCTCTCTTTATCCTCTCCTCCCCCATCACCAGCTCTGGGATGCGGCACTGACCCATCAGTATCCAGCACAGGCTCTAAACAGGAGCTCAGGACAGCCTGCCTTGCTTTGGACTCTCCTTCAGCTGTATGCAGCTCATTCTGGCACTTCAGAAGATGTTGTGCATGTAACATTTGTTCTGAAAAAACAGAGAAGTTGAAATTATTTCTCAAGTGCATGATTGCAGTAATTAGGATTACTGTTCATCCCCAGCGCTGCAGGCTACAGAAACAAGCGAATGAGCATGCTTGCGGGTCGGATAGAGTGGGTGACACAGGGTGAGAGAAAAGGTGTAACGTGCCACTCCCACTCCTACGTATTCCCCTGCCTAATCGCTTCTTAGACTCGCAAAGACGAAAGGAGCCACAGGCTGTGTCTGCACTCTCATGTGACCTCAAGAGTTATGTGGGCTGCTCTGACTGCAACTCATCCAAAGCTACTGGTGAACACACACACAGTTGTGTGAATTTTAACAGGTTAGGCTGGTGAGTGTGCTTGCGGGGACGTATTTCTGACATGACATTAAGAGTGTGCAAAGTAGTCGCTGAGGTATCTAAAGAGCTTCTACCAAGTGTTCGTTTCCTCCATCTCTAGCACCACTGCTTTGGTCTCATTAGTACTGTCATGATTATGACATTTTGTCTTATGATTATTTGTCATGCAGATATTTGCACTTAATGCTGAAAAATAGCCTTTTTTGTGTCACTTTAAAATATAAAAATAAAAAAATGCTTTCACAAAGAAGTATTCACATTGAGCATTGAAAAGATGTGACACTGGTGTAAAATGACATGAATTATAACATGTTTTTTTGCTATATATTATGTTGTTATAGTTAAAATTTGGTTTACGTATTCTTAGTCTACATTCCGTGCAGACTTGTTTTTTGAAAAAAAAAAAAAATTGAGCAGCCTGGAATGATTTCTGAGGGAGTAATGACTGCTGAAAGATCAGCTTTGCCATCACAGGAATAAATTACATTTTAAAATATATTCAAATAGAAAACAGTTATTTTAATTTAGAATATTGCTCAATATTGCAGACTATATTCTGTGTTTTTGATCAAATAAATGCAGCATGGATTGGAGTTGAAAGTGCACAATATATGTGGTTATTTCAGATGATCGCAATCTGATCAAATAATCATCTCAGAAAATGTAAATGCATCTTGTAAGAGCTCGGGAAGAAGAACGAGAAGAGAACAGAGGTGCAGAAATGGGAGGGGAGAGTGTTTCTTTATGGCTCTCAGTATGTCGTCTGTTGGCATGTGGGAGGCTGTTCTGGGGGGGGGGAGCTCTCACCCTTTCAAGGCCACAGAAAGAGACAGATAGAGATGGAGGGAGGGGAGTTAGAGTACTATAATACACTCCAGCAGCTCACCATGCCTACACTACCCTAGGAGAGGATGTGGAAAGGACAGCTGGGGATGGGGCAGGAGAAAAGAGGGTGGTAGGTCATGTGGCACGATTTGGAAGGAGGGAAGAGGGGAATAAAGGAGAGAGATAATGAGAGATGACTCAGAAGATGAGCGATCAGAGTAACTAGAAAAAAAGAGGACAGCGCTTGGCTCCGACAGATCTGGTGGTGTGTGTGGTGTGCTTAACGTCCTGCATCATATCTGACACTGTTCAAACTTCAAACTAAGATTGGGAGTGTGCCTGAAAATGTACAGGGAGTGTGGTTGTCTTTAGTAGATAAAATCACCATACACTATTCAAAAGTTGGGTTGTGAGAAATCAAGATTATAATTGATAATATAACATTGATAATAATAATAATAAAATAAATGTTTCTTGAGCAGCAAATTTGCATATTAGAATGATTTCTGAAGGATCACGTTACACTGAAGACTGGAGTAATGATTCTGAAAATTCAGTTTTGACATCACAGGAGTAAATTACATTTACATATTACATTACAAATATATTAAAGTTGAAAACAGGTATTTAAATTGTGATAATATTTCAGAAAATTACTCTGTATTTTTGATCCAATAAATGCAGCTTTGGAGATCATAAGCAACTTTCAGAAACATTTTAAAAAGTCTTAGATACCCCAAGCATTTGAATGGTAGTGTATATGCATTTTTCTTTTTCAAACCAAAATATGATCATAAGAGTGGCATCAAACAGCAGTGTCTCATTGATAGTCATGTACCATCTGTACAACCGCACATTTGTCAATATAGTATTAGCTCGTGTGTGTGCGAGAGAGTGATCCTGCAGTGCTTAATGAGACAGAGAGGTTGAATTTTAAACATGATGAAAATTCTAATGGAGAACAGGCGCCGAATGTGAGTGACCCAGATTAAGATCACCTTTCTGCTAAATCTTTTATGAGGAACAAAAATGGGAGCAAATTTAATTTACAATAGAGACAGAGGAAGGATAACCGAAGAGGTGAGTGCTGCTTTGGAGGACAGGATGATGATCAAAGAAATGGTTTTGTTGGTCCATTTTTGTTTCTGAAGTATTAGCAGTGCTTAATTGATGATTTAGTTTGTGAATTATGTGGTCTCGGAACAAGCCTTAGTGAAATATCCTACTAGTTTTGGGGAGGCCATGGACCACAAGTGCAGAAGAATACACTTAAAAAAATGATCAACTCGAATCAAAATCAATACTGTCTGCACTGTAAGCATTATTGGACACTTTCAGAATAGACAGATTTGTTGATTTATGAATGAAGCAATCTAGTTTGGTTGCTTTGTGATGCTTTGTGTAGATTGGCCCATTTCTAACTTGCATTGGGGAAAATTAATGTGTTCATGTAATTTTTAAGGAAAGAAAATTATCTTCTCTGTGAAGTTTAAAAAAGCAGGTTGGATAGACTTTTAAGTCTACATTAATAATAATATTATAATTATCACAAAATGATTTGTATTAGTGTTAGTGTTAATAACTCTGATTGGCCATTGTGTTCACATGCTCATTGGATATGCATGTGATTGGCTAGAATGATCAACGCACGGGAGCATTTGAGAGCACACATTTTTGATTTTTGTTTTTTTTTAAACGGGAGCGGGAGTTTTTGAAAGCACAAGCAGCCGAGACGCCTGCTTTCAAACACTCCTGTGTGTATCTGTAAGTGCTCAGTGAAGAGCGTCATTGATGTATATTTACAACATGTTTTTGAAGCGCTGATCATTGTAGCCAATCACAGACATATTTGATGAGCACATGAGCACAATGAGCAATCAGAGGTATTTCCGATTCTGCTCAACAGCGCTCAAAGTGTGAATTTTTTTTTACATATCAGTAATAACTTGGTACAGAAGTCGGTACTTTTGACACTAATTTGTATGGTTCAATTATGCAGGCTTAAAAACAATGAATAGGAATCCATTTCAAATCAGGAATTACATTTTCACAATTACAATTTTTCCAAATCGTTCAGCCCTGCCAGTTCTGCAGCATTCAAAATGTAATTAAGAATGCTTTTGACGTTTTAATTCGATTTGAGTTTGCAACTCAAAACTCAACTCAATAACAAGCATAATTTTTAACTAGAAAACAATGTTCTTCAAGACTTTATAAAAGAGAAAAACCAAAGTGCGCTCTGAGTTGGATATTTACAGTCAATTGTAGAAAACATAATTCGCAAATGTCGTCTTTTGTCAGTGATAAAGCAGCTCTTTACTGCATGTGCAACTTGTGAATGACTGTACTACAGTTAAACATAATATGGGGACACTGGTAGCCCTGTTGCAAATTATTGATTTAATGACGTTTTATTTTTCAGTACATGTGCACAGATCACAGCATCCAATAAAATGTCTACCAGATCAATTCCAGCCCTGGTTATAAAGCTGTGGGATATGTCTCGGGTTGGCAGGATTGATGGCATGGTGTGAGGATTGAGTAACATTATCTTCATGTAGCTGGATTAACACGATCTGTAGTAATCCTGGGATTACGTAGTAAAGTGAGATATCATGGTAAGACCACTCATGTCTTTAGCTCGCTGATGGAATAGAACAGAATCATGTCTCACTGTAGGAACCACTTATTCTCAATCGAACATCTTAGCACAGCTGGAATCTGTCTTACTGATGCAGTCTCATATTAACAACAGTCATACAGATTTCCTCACATCTGTTTCAGACCTCAGGTGATAATTGCAAGCCTTCAACCATCTCCTCTGAAGGTCTAGGTCTACATGCCATGGACTTGTGCTCCTCTAGAGTGCTGGTCCAGTAGGTTGCTCTTCTCTATTTGTCCAGGCAGTGTGGTCCACTAAGTGGGTCAGTTTTCCAAAACCCAGCTGGGATAGCGCAAACTCTATACCACATATGATGGGAATCTCACGATTCGATCTGATTCTTGCAGTCTTGATCCAATTCCAAACCTATTCTTGATTTAAATTATTTAATTGGTTTAACTACTTGAAATATATAGTTAACACATTTCTTTTTTAAATTGCTTTAATTATAAGTTATAGAAATGTAAGGAAATTGTCTTAATATATAGCTTAAAAACCTAGACTACAAGCAAAAGTTGTCAATAATAAAAATAAATACAAGCAATAAACAAAGAGTGTCTTATATCTGAGATTGCTTTAAGTATCTGAAAATGTCTAGACTAGCACAAATTTTGTCTCTTATTGCTGTTTGATTATTAAAGATTTGTGTTACTGATAATGCATTTTATAAGTTATGTCTCTTTATAGAGCATTTGGATCTGAAAACACTGAAATACCGGCGAGAGACTGCAATATTGTGCAAAAGCCTTGGTTTCTCACAGCACATATGCTATTCAGCATTTGCCTTGTAATTTGCTTCAACCTTTCCAAACTTTATGCAAAATTAGATACTTGTTGGAGGGTCCATGGCATTGTGTGCTTGTGTAATTGGCAGTAAGAATATTGCTGCTGTCTCTAGCACAAGATCCATCGCGCTTATGCAGTAAAAACTAAGATCAGTATCGATTTTTGAAGTTTTCAGAATCGTTGAAAAGTGAATTGCGATGCATTGATGAATCTTTTTTTTTTCCTCCCACCCCATTACCACAGGTGGAAATTGTTCTTCTTTCTGACAAACATTTGAAAAGGGAGCATCAGGCTTATGAGTTTTGACTTATTTTAACATATTGATTAAATTCCAACCAGTCTCTCAACTACGCTCTGTGTCAAGGTCCACGTCTGCCACCGGTTTTGATTAAGTTGGACTTATACAAGATTTTCAAACTGCCTCAAACATGTGGGCCGGTGACGGTGCATGTGTGAACTTCAGATGGGTTAAGTATGTAACATATATTAACACAAAAAGCAAGAGTACTCAGATGCTGATAGATCAAGGCCATTATTACAGCTCAAGAAATGCCAGACTCCTGCTCACGCCAAGATAAAGCTGCTCGCTTGTTTTTTAATGCTGCTATAGTTTTAGCCTCACATGGACTGCTTACAAACTGCCTCATGCATATTACTGTCAAAACTGGCGAAAAATTTACATTTGGGTTGCTCTTCCATTCAGCTAGGAAACAAGTGTTTGTTCACAAGTGTCAACACTTTTAGTTGCTAAATTTTTCAATCTTTAAAAAAAGATAAGTACAATAAAAATTTTTGTTTGAGGACATTGACACTGTTAAGCTCCTCCTCATTGGTTATTCAGACAAGCTTTACAGACAGTCAATAATTAGAATAAACTGGAGATTTTGGAATAATTGTCAGTATAACTTGCTGTCAAAGTGGTAAAAAAGTGTATGTAGAGTAGAAGAAAACAAGAACAAGAGAAAATGAAAGAGGATAGATAGAGGGGGAGATCTCTGAATAGACTGCTGAGTCACACACTTAAGAAGCACAAACCACAGGAAACCTGACCCTCACACATTCGCAATCAACCTTCATCACTATTATGCCGGTCTGTGTCTTAGGATGCAGGATTCGCAGTTGATTCGGCATTGTTCGCTAAAGAGAAGATGACTGAATTTATGATTATCAGTGGCTGATCTACAGTAGAAACGTCTCTCAGTGGGCTTTCTGCCATCTCTCTCTCTCTCTCTCTCTCTCTCTCTCTCTCTCTCTCTCTCTCTCTCTCTCTCTCTCTCCTCTCTCTCTCTCTCTCTCTCTCTCTCAGTAATCCTCTCTACTGGAACGTGGAGAGGGGAGGGGGTTAATATGTTTTGACAGAGGCATGTGACTATACCCACCCTAAATGAGGACTCTCTGCCCGCGGCCACACTCCCACTCCATCCCTCTGTGTAATTAAATTTTAAATTTTTGCAAGCAACAAAACAGCATACAGTCAGAGCTGACCATTTACTGCACATTTAAAGAGACATACTCTCTCAGTACCATCTATTTGGAGACAGTCAGGGTCAGGTGTAGGATTCCAATAAACTGCTGTTTAGCAACAGATACATTTCCTCATGCATGACAAAACTAAGAAGAACGGAATTACATAAAACTGAAAAGACCAAAGACATTCAAATTCTTGCTGTCAATTATAGTGTGGTTTTCTTAGCGCCCGTATATATGTAGAAATAAATCTATATTGACCACCTGCCTAATATGCTATTGATCCGCCACGTGCTGCTGCCATAACACCACTGACCCGCAGAGGCATGGACTCTACAAGACCCCTGAAGGTGTTCTGTGGGATCTGGCACCAAGATGTTAATACCAGGTCCTTCAAGTCCTGTAGGTTGCAAGGTGGAGTCGCCGTGAATCGAACTTTTTGGTCCAGCACATCTTACAGATGCTCAGTTGGCTTGAGATCTGGGGAATTTGGAGGCCAGGGTAACTCCTTGTTCCTCAAACCATTCCTAAACAATATGTGCAGGGTGCATTATCCTGCTGAAAGAGGCCACTTTCACAGGGAACTTTTGTAGGCACTTTAGATCGTGGACAGGGGTCATAATATGTACTCTGATTAAGGCTACTTAGCCCCATACGCAGCAGAGTGCGAAGTACTGTGTGTTGTGACGCATTCCTCTCATAACCATTATTAAAATGTTGTGTGACGTTCCACAGTAGACATTCTGTTGGCTAGGACCAGATGGGATAGCCTTAAGCCAGGGACACACCAATATACGAATATGTCTGATTAAATAGACCGTTATCTCTTTTATCTCCGTTATCTCCTGCAGGCGCAGAACGCACATGCTAGTTGACAGTCGTCTGTAGTCCTTTCGGTGTGTTCAAGCACAGTTTTTCCCTCCAACACAAGAGACGCGAGGCGACTAAACAGTTGGCTTTCCTCAGCGCTAGTTCTTTGGTGTCGGTTTGGTGTGTCCCTACCTTTAGTGCATTAATGAGCCTTGGTCACCCAACACCCTGTCCCCAGTAGGTGGTTTGTCCCTCCTCTGACCACTGTCGGTACATTCTCACCACCCCCTCTGCCCACTGTCGACTCTCACCGGCTGACAGACAACTCACAAGTCTTGCAGTTTCAGAGATACTCTATCCCAGTCGCCTTGCCATAGCAATTTGGCCCTTGACAAATTACATAAATCTTTATTCCTGTCCATTTCTCCTGCATCCAACACGTTGATTATGAGAACTGATTGTTTGCTTACCATCTAATCTACCCAGACCTTAATATGTGGCCTTAAGAGATCAATGATATATTTAAAATTATATAAAATTTTATATAGCATATTAAAACACAACAAATTTGCCGTCTGCTGACTGGAAAGATATTTGTGCCTTTTACCCTACACACCCCTCTGAACCATGCTTTGTCTCTCCGTCCGTCTAATTTTTTCTCACTTGGTTTTGGCTTTTCTCTTTCTCTTCTCCTTCCCCACCCCTGTGTCAATATTGCCTGTTACTGCTGGTCTTTGTCCATGTCCACACTTGTGCAGTAATTCAGTCTCCCTTTCTTTCTCTCTCCGCTGCACTCCCAGTATTCCACCTTTCTCCCTCAAGACCACCGCAGGAGGAAGATGGTTCCTTTAACACTGTTCCCCGTACCCTCCCCCCACCCCTCCACCAACACCCTCTCTTTCTCTCAGAGTGGTGCATTGCTAAATATCCATCTCTTACTTTCCTTATACCCTCGGCTTGCTGCGTAGCCCTTCCCACTTGTCTCTCATGCCCTCATTTTTTTCCTCTTCATTCTGGCCCAATGCCAGGACGTGCACCTGCATTCAAAGACAGACGAAAGGTGCGGATGGTCTCCTATTTTGTCAGCTTAACTTGAGATTGTGAACGTGCTTGTGTATATTTGTAGGTTAAGAGTGTCGGTGTGTTAATATGTATAGGGCATCCTACCAAAAGCTATTTCAAAGCAAATTCCTGCCACGTTTAGTATTGGAAATCATTGCTTGTTTTGAGTACAGTAGCACTACAGACTTGCAAATGATCACGTGAGTGACGAGAGAGAGCAAGTATAGAGGTTAGCAGCACCTTATTCTCTCACTAAACTCCTTCTGTCTCTGGGATACTATATTCATTTGCAATGAAGTGTGATGTGTGTGTGAAGTAAGCTGCTCAACCTGTTGTACGTCTGCTCTCCCTGTCCCTTCTGTATGTCTAAAGCAGGGTTACTCATTGCGCGGCTCGCGAGCCTCATGCGGCTCGCCAAGCTTTATTTGTGGCTCGCATGGCGGTAAATAATATAGTGATATGATCAAGCAGTCACTACAGATATTTCATAAAAACATTTAAAAAAGAAGTAGGACTATAACATAACACATTAAAAACTCAAAGTGTCAGCTCTATTTTCAAATAACTTCGATCGGATTGAAAGGGTGGTTTATCGAGAGAACGTAAACATTTGATCGATTGAAAACCGAAACTGAAAGGACGCCGTACAGTACGTTGCGCTGAACGAGCTGTTCTTCTGATGAATAAAGTGTCGTATAAACGAGTGTCCCGTCGTTCTATAATTCTCCTTTCACTCAGTATCTGTGAAGTGAAGCAGGACAACGACTCACCAGTCCTTGTTTCAGATTCTCATCCACAGACGACTGATTTTGGGCATTTTTACTGCGTGATCAATACAAACAGCAGGCAAAACGGTTCATCATTGTCTCCAAATTATGACTAGAATTTGATAAATATTAAGTCTGCTGTTTAAAACAAATAAAGAACCAATGTAGGAAAATGGTTATTACGCGACAACAGCGGGAAACTTTGTATATTTGTGCAGTGTGCGAATGTCAAAAAACCTATTCCGATTTGAATCTTTTGACTTAAAACGTGCACATCAGCCCGATCATGCATCATATCACGATGTTAAGCATTCATGTAAACTACAATACATTCGGATTAATCAATCAGAATGAAATTCAGACCGATTGAAACAAAAGTTGTGCATGTAAACATATCCAGTCTCTGCGGAGTTGCCAGTTATGGTGGTATCTCCAGCTCTTAAGACGCATGGATGATTAGATACATGATGGGCTAATGTCATTCTGGGATGAATATATTCAGGAAATCCTGCTTTTTGTCATTAAGGTAAATAAAGTCTCAGTTACAAATTTGACTGGTAAATCATAAAAAAAAAAAGATTTATTGCATTGCATATTGTATGTTCAGGGGTGACATATTAATAAACAGACATGGTATTTATGATGGATGTAACTTTTTATACTTTCCTGTAAAAATGGCTCTCCGACTGACTTTTTCCTATCAGTGCGGCTCTCATGAAAAAAATAGTGAAGACCACTGGTCTAAAGTATAGGAACACTTGAGCATTGCTGATGTGCAAAGAATTATGGGTAATTTCCAAGGGTGAAGGAATGATCTGAAAAGTCGGGGGCAAATTATATCAGCCTGGCTCATGAATGTTAATGTCCAGCAGCCAGTAATCACAGCAGATGAGGACTAGCCATATTAGCCAATTGCATGTTTGTTAGTTCAATCCTCTGCTGATGTAACCACTTGGCTTCTGTTTGGTCTTAAAGCATCATCAGAATTAAATGAAAATTAAATTCAAAATGTATGTTATTGTAAACAATTGCATACGTTTCATTTTTTAAATAAATGTTTGACCTAATCAAAAATCTAAATGTCATAACTCGATCTTCCAGTGAAATGACAGACTTCGCTCTGGTGACGTATGCCGGACTCTTCCAATCATTCCGTCCCCTAAACGTCCCCTTTATCACAATTGACTGCAAGCTTATATTTAGAGCTGCCTCCATCCAGTCAAAAACCGATGAATAGAACCAAGCACATGGCATTTTCTTACAGATGAGTGCAAAATCACACTCATAACTATACGTTAAATATCAAATATACTTTGATTGTGTGATGTCGTGCAGCAGTTTCGCATTCAGGAAACTTGTCGCATTGCGTCTGGTTAGGATAATGTGGTTAGGGTCTTTTAATTTTAAGTCCTGCGTCAAACTTCTTCATTTCCAGTGTTATGATTATAACAGCTGTTGACACCATTGCATTTTTAGTGTTGCCCGCCACCCATGCATGCCACAAAGAACAGACTGACATCCACATGTAGCTTTGGATGACTGACAACAGAACAGACAAACAGTGGGTTGATTCTGGTACAAAACACTGTCTGTTATTCTCTGTGTGTGTGTGTGTGTGTGTGTGTGTGTGTGTGTGTGTGTGTGTGTGTGTGTGTGTGTGTGTGTGTGTGTGTGTGTGTGTGTGTGTGTGTGTGTGTGTGTGTGTGTGTGTGTGTGACTGATTACTATTAGTAAGGCTACAGAGGTACCCTGTACTGAGCTGAACAAGGGAGAAATGGTTCTTCACTGCATGTAATTTTGTCATTGCTTCAATCTCATGATAGACCCTCCTCTCCCTCCTCCACCGTACTTTCCTCCATCCCCCTCTCACTCCATCTCGTCTGCTGTCGTCCATACTACGCTAAATGCTCTATTTGTTTCTGCCCTCAGCACAGTCATAACTATTCAGAGCAGAAAAAGACGGCTGCACATGCAAAAGAAACATACCCTGACACATTTCAGTTAGCTGTCTTTCTCCTTCACACCTCCATATCTCGCTCAGCTTCTGTCTTCTCGCTCTCAAGGTACCAAAATGGCACTCAGGAAAGATGGAAATTGGGGAAACAAGCTGTGACAGAGAGAAAGTCCCTGCCTTGGGCACTCTCTGTCTTTATTTCTCTTATTCCATCTCTCTTTCTCTCTATCTCTGTCCCTTCCCCCTTCCCTCTTTTTTCCCTAGGGAATTAGGTGAAAGGCCGGGCCATGCTTTCACAGGCCAGTCTACTCACATCCTATTACCAGCTGAACTGCTGCCCAGATTCAGCATCTCAGCTGACCACAGCTCTACTGTACCTGTAGCCTGACCTCCTCTCATTTATAATGCGGCTCAGGCCGGCCGCTTAGACCGCAGGGTGATTTTTCTATAGCACTTGCGACTTGTAAAAGCATGAAGATATTAGTCACGATGAAATGGAAGTAGCGACAGATCCTTCTGTATTGCGAGTAACGGATTAGTGAAAAAGAAAGAATGCTGGGTGGAGACGTTGTTTTATGGATTGGTTGTTTATTGGATTTTGAGATGTGGGCGTTGCACTCAAAAGTGGAGGCAGATAAACATGAGCTTGCAGGGGTGGAGTTTAACAGACTAAATTATTGGAGAAGTCCTGCGTACGTCACCAGAGAGAAGTCTTTTGCTTTCATGGAAAGGTCCAGTTATGACATTTTGAGGTAAAAAAAGAGAGAGAAACATGCACGATTTAATTGTTCACAATAAGATCTGTAAAGTGCATACAATAGATAGGCCTACAAGATAAATGCATATAAAACAGAAATCTTTTATTTTCTGTTAGAATAATGGGTTAACGCTATACTTTGACTTGTACACACAGTATAACTACAGCATAAACTGTGTACTTCACCGTCCTATGTGTAGTGTGTCTGGGCTCTTGGGTCTGCTCTGCTGTCTTGATGTATTACAGACAAACAGAACAGCCCACTTATAACAAGCATGAAAACTCACTGTTCAGAAGAAGCACTAGCAGTCCTATGTGAGAAACGAGGAGGAAAGGAAGGGGGAGGGAAGCAGATATTAATAAATGACTTTTCTTTATTAAATGTGAAAGGGGGTTTTGAGCCCCTCTCTAATTATCTCAAACTCAGTTTGAAGCCCAAACTGGGGAATTTCAGCCGGGCCTATTAACCCGTTTAATCCCAAATTTTTTCTTGCAATTTGAGTACATGCATTTTACTCCTTAGACCTCCCTAACACTCAAACATTATGCCCTTTTTGATTTTGTGTTGGTTAAGTTAGTGAAAAAATAGGTTTTATACTCGGTCACAATAGTGACCGGTGGGAAACACCATAGTCAGAATTAATGCAAATTCTTCAATTAGACCTATTTACACAATACATTCCAAGACATCCAATACCTCGTTTTGTCATTTCGTGAAGGAGGCTTAATGAGGTGAAAAGGTTGTCATGTACATAGTTACACCCTGGAGGAACTTCTGATTGTTCGCCTAGACCCCTATGGGCTAGACCATGACTTGGGCCCTGTCCTAGGCCAGTTTCAGGGAGATGTGTGTGCACTCATTCAGTGCACTGAAGATGGGCCGTACGTTGTAGAAAGGGTTGTTTGTGGTCATATGTGGGGCACACCAATTGGTTCTCATGAACATCTGCCTAATCCTCCAGATAGTTCACCTCTACATCGCCATGCAATAGTCTACCTGGCAAATGGGCCATTTCACTCTGGTACTCCCTATCTGAGCCATTACTATCACAGTCACTTTCAATTGAGGGGGAGGGGGGGGGGGGTATCATGTACCTCTAGAAGGTCCAACACATTGATAGTTTCTGGGATACTGATAACTACACTGAAGAAAATTATAAACGCAACACTTTTGTTTTTGCCCCCATTTTTCATGAGCTGAACTCAAAGATCTAAGACTTTCTCTATGTACACAAAAGGCCTATTTCTCTCAAATATTGTTCACAAATCTGTCTAAACAAGTGTTAGTGAGCACTTTTCCTTTGCAGAGATAATCCATCCACCTCACAGGTGTGGCATACGCTCAGTGTAGGATTAACAGCCAAAACCTGTATTTTCAATTGAAGTACTGTCACTGTGTTATACTACCGGTCACAATTGTGACCGTAAACAAATTTACACGTTTTACGAACAAAATAAATATGCAGGAGTATAATTCTCAAAATATATCAGTAGTAGACCCTTTGAAGAATATATGTACAAAATATGACAGTTCTATCTGTTAATTAAGATGTTTTACATACTACTTTTTGTAGTAGTCTGAGGAAGACATCTTCTACCAGATGTGCAAGCAAGAAGTAAACTGATCTGGTCATGTGACCTTTCACACTAGTCACATGACATTAATGGATTTTAATCAAGACAATCTATTTTTTCATTTAAAAGTTGAATTTCATGCCCAAAGCCAATAACAACATTTTTAGAGCTTCCAGAAATAAGAAAAAAGTTGCGGTCACAATTGTGACCGGTGGGATTAAACGGGTTAACTCTACCTGATTATGGTCTCTCATCAGCTGTGCCATTAGGATTTACACATCGAGTGTATGTGTGAGGGGCATAGTTAAACTTCTTAAAATCAAATCCTTCATTACTCATTTAGCTATTCTTTTAAAGGGATAGTTCAACTTTAAATGAAAATTCTCTCATCATTTTCTCACCCTCATGTTTTTCCCAGACCTTTATGACTATTTTTTTTTGTGGAACACAAAAAAGAATATTCTAGCCACTCTTCTCAGTGTAATGAAAGTGAATGGAGACTCAGACTGCCAGGCTCAAACAACAAAACAAATATCCATATCAGCGGATCTCAATGTTCCCCCACCCCCCCCACCCCCCCCCCCGTCTTCGTCTTCCGTCTATGCTGATATGTTGAAATAAAAATGTATAAACTCTTAACATATAAAAATAGTTTAATATTGTACATTTTGTCATTTCTTTGTGTTTTTTTAAAGCAATTCAATTAACATTGTTCATAAAACTCAATATAAGTAAATATAAAATAATTGTAAGACTTATTAGAGCCCCAAAGGCCTGGTGCCCTGGTTGAGAGCCACTGGTCTATATGACTCATGCACTATATCACAAGTCTTCTGAAGTCATGCGGCGACCATGTGCAAGAAACGCAGACAAATTTAAGTTCAGATATTTTTTAATTAATTGATTGTTTTAGTTAACATAACAGGTCTGAATGATTGATTCATGAATTGGAATGATCCTGATTCTTGAACTTGATGAGTTATCAGTGAATAAAATAGTGAATAAAAATGGTGAAATGGAATGGGATATTATTCAAAATTTCTTCCTTACATTCCACAGAAGAAAGAAAGTCATACTGTCTACTGGTTTGTAACAACATGAGGGAGTGTTTTTTTTTTTGGTGAAGGATCCCTTTAAAATTCTTACTATTTCATAAAACCCAAAAGATTTGAGAAATTTGTCATTTGTAAAGGTGTTCAAGAGCACATGCTGAGTCTTGCACAGGGAAGTCTAGAGTGAAGATTATCTGCTGTGTCAGGGGCACCAAGACCGTAAAGGACAAACCCAAGAAGATGAACCCTCTCTCTCTCTCTCTCTCTCTCTCTCTCTCTCTCTCTCTCCTCTCTCTCTCTCTCTCTCTCTCTCTCTCTCTTCTCTCTCTCACCTTCTGTCATTCCAGCACAGACTTGCGTTTACCTCCATCTGTCTGTCTCTCTCGCCTCTCGGCATTTTCATTTTGTGTCTTTGCACATTCCCACCCTTCAAATCCTCCCTTCTTCCTCTCTCACTCTGCTGACCCATCTCCCCTCTCTCTTTTGGGTAGGGGACAGCTGTCACTATTGCAACAGTGGGTGTTTCACAGGGGGAGCAGGGACGAGTTCGTTGCTATGGCAATGCCAGGCCTTGTGCCGGCATGGGGAGCAGCTCGTGCCGCGTCTTAGCAGGATAAGCCATTGTAATCCCGCAGAGGGGAGGCCGACACATATAGGCGTTCGCGCACACATTCCCTGCAGGGTGGCTGGGGAAGTAGAAGTGAAAGAATTAGCATCTGTTACTGCTTGTGCTCGGGTCAGCTCCGCTGAGGCTTAAAAAAAAAAGCAAAGCTGACATAAGCTACCGGGCCTCACGTGAAAATGAAAAAGTACACACCACTCAAAACCCACATCATACACCGCAAGTGAGCGGTGCTGTATGACCAGTCTGACTGTTCCTCTCAGATTCTCATAGTGTCTTATGAATCATGTAGCATTGAATGTATACAAGATGAACGCCAACACAATGTCGCCATTACGAGTGAAAAAAGTTTTCTTAAAGAGGGAATTCACTGGCATGCTGTTTTAATTAAAGTAGGAAGTAGAAATGCTTAAAGTAAGTAAGTCTTTACTTAAAGACTTAAAGTAAAGGTTTTTCATCAAGCAAACTTTTACTGACAAATTAACAAGGATATCTAAGTGAAGATAACATGAAAATGAGATTTACATATACTACAGACATTGTAACAGCTGGTTGACATTTGGCAAACTTGCACTTTAAAGCCTGAGTTTCCAAGCTGAGGGAATGTTACTTTTTGACACAAAGAAAATTCTGCTGTCCTTTACTCATTGTCATGTCGTTTCAAATCCAGTGTTATTGAGTATGGACAAAGTCATACAGGTTTGGAACGTCAGTAAGTATGTGATGACAGAATTAAAAATTTTAGGTGAGCTATCTCTTTAAAGAAGTAATTTGTTAACTGACGTTATGGATATGATACTACATTTGAAAGCTAGCTTTTATTGCTCATAATTAAGTCGTAATTGTGACTGTTGACTGTCCAATTTACTATTGTGTACTGTTCACCAAGAGTAACCATAAATCTTGTCTGAAAATGCTACCAATTTAGCTGTTATGAGGCAACAGGCTCATAAAAACATTCCCATCATTCTCTGCACTATGTAATAGATAAAATATATAGATAATGCACCAATTTTTTGCTCCTTATTTTGATAAAAAAAATTGCCTTTTAAGTGATAAAGAAAGAAAGAAATATGAAATGCCCAAAGTGTCCATTCTGTTCTAACCAAATCCACTTTAATGCCCATTGTAATTATGACTTCTTAACGTCTAAGTAGAAATTTCCAGGAAAAATCCTGCATAACTGTTCTGTTAATTCCAGCACTTAAGAAAAATAAGCAAATGCCTGTACAGTATGAACTCTAGTGTGGTTTTACCTGCGCTGGAAATTTAGCCTTCACACAGTGGTCATTTCACTATAACATCCATAATATATACACTCTTAATTGCGCTTATTTCATATACACCTACAGTTATATTTTATGCTGGTATGCATATGCATACACATACTGTATATTATTTGGAAAAACAGACATTCTTATGCATGCATATATACATTCATAAGTGTGCGCGGGTGTAAAGCTCTGTTCTTTGTCTGAGTGTGTGTGAGAGAGAGAGTATGAATCAATGTATTATTTGTTTGTGACAAATGGAATCCAAGTCACGCCGTGTGTAGTCTCATGGTCTCATAAATTGACCGTTTAGTGAGAAATTTGTGTATTTGTTTGTAAATGCATTTTCATTTGTTAACGTACAGTGACACCAAAAAGTTTTGGACACATAAATGCCTGGACATCATTGCATTAGATACAAAATTGTAAACCAAGTGTCATCTGCAAACAAATTGTGCTATTTTTTTCTTTTCTTTCTTTTTCTTTTTAAATACTTTCTACATGCATTAAAAAACACATGGTTTCCACATTTTTTGCTCTTGGGTATTCTCTGTTTGAGCTTGTGCATTTTTACCATGTGTGTTGAAGCATGTGTAAGTGTATGCATTGTGTGAGTTTTGGCATGCTTGTGCATGCACGTGTATGTGTGTGCATGTGTGAAGGCCCACATGGTTTAGTAATATTTTTAGCTCTGTGATTCATGCTTTAGTTGTTCTGATGTCGTAGAATTGAGCTGATTTGAATGGTGAACTAGATTTTCATGTAGTCCGCTGTCCCCTTACTACACACACTGCAGGAGCTACAGGCTATGCTCTATACATGACATACGGTAATTTAATTTATTGGCCCATTGCTGCATTAAAGAAACAATTCCCTTAATTAATGCCATGCTTTATCTGTAGCGTTTATTTAAATCAATGTTCTCTGACTGGACTACAATGAAAACATTGATTTATACCGGCTCCTGTTAAATATGAAATCGCTGTTGTAGATTAAATCATATTGATTAAAATGTTTGCTCTTAATCCAGAGAAGGATAAGTGTTTAGGCCAAGTAAATGTTGATTTATGGTTCATTTTAATTAACATGTTGTTATTGCAAAATAGTGTAAAAGAAGTGAATATTTCTTTGATTTGATAAGAAAGAATGAGACTTGAGGTTGGTGTTTGGAGTGGCCAATCAGATTTACTAATGCTCACAGAGAACTGAAAGACCTGCATAAGTAAACACTGCATAAGATCTGTTCTAAAACACAGTTCACTACGACAGCATCCTACTTGAATAGAATGTATAGAAAAGACAATAGAAAAGTGACTGTTTTGGAATGCTCTACATTCATGTTTAGCATCAACTCTGATCAGGCCTCGCAACACAAAAAAATAACGCTACTAACCCTAAGGATTAGGTCACATTTACCTTTGTATGGCGAAATCCTGTGGGTGAAATGGGGAAAGGTGAGGTACAAATTTTTTTTTATTTTACGTCGGATTCAAGTTTGTTACATTTTAAATGAGCAATTTTGTTGTGCTGACCAATATAAGGCTGCTTAGTTTGGGAGTGACCTCTGAGTTAGAAGTCAAGTGATACATGCATTGCTACCCTATTTATATGGACCATGGAAATTTCTGTGAAATTTCTTTCAGGTTTCACTAATATGACGGTGCCTTAACCCTAACTCACAACCGATTTCAATTGAGTTAGAAGGTAAAGTTGTTAACAAGCTTATTTTTAAATAGATTGAAAACATATACTGGAAAATTATATTGATAAAAAATATTCAATGTTGAATTATTATAGATTATAATCAACATTTCACACTTGATCTTAGGTAAATGTGTGTACTTTTTCACTGAGTGAGCATATTGCGAGGGTCTTTTCCATGAAGGTTAATGTAATTGTAAAACAATTTGGTGTGATGGTGGTACTTCTGCCTTCACATGTGACACCTTAAAATGCTGTTTTGGTAGGCAGCTATGGCAAGCCGTTTTAACTTTTATTCATTTCCAGGATATGAATCCTTGATATCAACAATTCAATTTTCACTAGTTAAAATTATAATTTTTGATATCAACAATTACATTTTTGATATCAACAATTGAATTCTTGATATCAACAATTGAATTCTTGATATCAACAATTGTATTCTTGATATCAACAATTGTATTCTTGATATCAACAATTGTATTCTTGATATCAACAATTGTATTCTTGATATCAACAATTGTATTCTTGATATCAACAATTGTATTCTTGATATCAACAATTGTATTTTCACTTGTGAAATGTCACCATAGGCTGCCATTCAAAATCAATTGTTGATATCAAGAATTACATTTTTGATATCAAGAATTACATTTTTGATATCAAGAATTTCATTTTTGATATCAAGAATTTCATTTTTGATATCAAGAATTACATTGTTGATATCAAGAATTACATTGTTGATATCAAGAATTACATTGTTACTAGTAAAAATGCGAATTCCTGATATCAACAATTTAATTGCTACTAGTAAAAATGTTTATTCTTGATATCTGAAACTGTATTTCTGATATCAATATTATTTCAGATATCTAAAATGGCTTTCTTACTAGTAACAATTACATTCATGATATCAGAAATTAACATTGTCACTAGTGAAAATGTAATTATTGATATCAAAAATGAACATTGTTACTAGTAGCAATTCAATTGTTGATATCAAGAATAGACATTTCCACTAGTGACAATTTAATTATTGATATCAAAAATAAAGGTTTTTACTAGTAAGAATTGTATTTCTGATATGTGAAATTGGAATTTCAACTAGTAAGAAATAAATTCTTGATATCAAGAATTGATTTTGAATGGCAGCCTATGGTGACATTTCACTAGTCAAAATACAATTACAGATATCAAGAAATATAGTTTTTACTAGTTGCAATTCAATTGTTGATATCAAGAATAGACATTTTAACTAGTGAAAATGTAAATGTTGATATCAAGAATTAGCATTGTTACTAGTGAAAATGTAATTCCTGATATCAAAAATTGTCATTGCTACTAGTAGAAATATTATTCCTGATATCAAAAATTATCATTTTAACTAGTGAAAATTGAATTGTTGATATCAAGGATTCATATCCTGGAAATGAATAAAAGTTAAAACGGCTTGCCATAAGGCAGCTCCCTTAGTTTTGTAATACAACAATAGTGTGTTTGCTTTAAAAAAACACACTGTGGTGAAAATCAAGTTTTAATGTTGTGTGTCAACTTTTATTCAAATTATGAATGGATTATATATAGCCTAGAAAGGGTGCAAAGACGGCTCCCTTTATAATTAATAAAAAGCTGTCACTCATCTCAGTTCGAGATCTCACAAAGTTCCATTATAAATAGTCAATGAAGTTATCTATACTGTACAATGAATCTCTTGTTTACATCTTGGATCAGGTAGTCTGAGCTGGTGTGATTGAGTGGAGGTGGAGACCAATGTGCATCATACAGGTTAGCAACGATGGTTTTGGGAAACGCACCCCTGGATGTCTTAAAGTGAGAGTATGTGTTTATGTGCCTCTGTTTTTTTGTTTACGTCTGTGTTGAGGAAGTACTTTATGATGAGTTTGTTGGCAGCTGGTGGCTGATGCAGCACTCTGCTCTTCTCGCCTGCCCTCTGCCCCCACACCCCAGGGGAATCATGGGTAAAGCATTGATTGACTGTTTGTGGACCATTCTCACAACCTGACAGCAACTCAACAAGCCTGGTTTCAATCAGCATGTGTGTGCCCTTGTGCCTATTAGACCCTTGCCCTCTTAAACACACACACACACTCCAGTGTTTTCCTGTCCCCAGTGCGCTAAATGCCCCAATGAATCACTGTGACATTCAGAGCAGCTGGACCGCACTGTCAGCCCTCTCTTTCATTTCCAGTATCCGAGCTCTCTCTCTCTCTCTCTCTCTCTCTCTCTCTCTCTCTCTCTCTCTCTCTCTCTCTCTCTCTCTCTCTCTCTCTCTCTCTCTCTCTCTTCTCTCTCTCTCCTCTCTCTCTCTCTCTCTCTCTCTCTCTCTCTCTCTCTCTGTCTATCTCTCTATCTATCTATCTATCTATCTATCTATCTATCTATCTATCTATCTACAGTGGTGCTCAGAATTAATGGTACCCCTGGTAAAAATGATAAAAAATGGCTATAAAAAATAAATCTGCATCGTTTATCCTTTTGATCTTTCATTACAAAAATTGGTAAAATTCTAACCTTTCATTGAAGTAAAAGATTTGAAAGTGGGGGGGAAATCACATTATAAAATAAATATTTTTCTCCAAAACACGTTGGCCACAATTATTCATACCCCTAGAATTTTTTATGAATAAAATATCTATGAAGTATATTCCCATTAATATTTACCTTTTTTAGCACACCAGGGTGACTAGGAACATGAAACTGTCCAGCTATGACTTCTTGTTTCATAGGAGTTTAAATATGAGGAAGCACAAAGGCCAAATTCCCTTAATCATTCATCACAATGAGTAAAACCACAGAACATGGTTCTGATGTGCATATAAAGATTGTTGAGCATCACAAAATATAAAGTGGATGTAAGAAAATAGCTAAAGAATTGAAAAATCCCATTTTGACCATCAGGGCAATAATTAAGAAGTTATAATCAACTAAAGATGTTACGATTCTGCCAAGAAGAGGACGTGTGTCTATATTTTCTTAATGGACGGTGAGGATGAAAGTTTTAGTGGCCAAAGACTCTCCAACGATCACAGATGGAGAATTGCAGAGATTAGTTGAGTTTTGGGGGTCAGAAAGCATATTAAAAAAAAATCAAACAACCCCTACATCACCACATGTTGTTTGGGAGGGTTTTAAGAAAAATGCTCCTCGCTCATCCAAATACAAACTCCAGCATATTCAGTGGTCAGACACGACTGGATCTTCAAACAGCACAGGGTTCTGTGGTCAGATTAAACTAAAAAAAAGAGCTTTTTGGCAGCAAACACACTAGATGGGTTTGGTGCACACAAGGATAAAAAGTACCCCATGTGTACAATTTAATATACCGTTGGATCTTTAATGTTGTGGGCCTATTTTTCTGCTGGAGGTCCTGGACTTCTAATTCAGATACATGGCATCGTGGATTCTATCAAATATCAACAGATAAAAAATCAAAACCTGACGCCTTCTGCTAGAAATCTTATAATGGGCCGTGTTTGGATCTTCCATCAGGACAGCGATCCAAAACAAACATCAAAATCAACACAAAAAAGTGTTAGGGAGCACAAAATGAAGCTTCTGCCATTCGTTCCAGTTCCCTGAGCTGAACCATATAGAAAATGAGTGGGGTGAAGTGAAGAGAAGAAGCACCAACATGGATCTGGGAATCTGAAGGATCTGGAGAGATTCTGTATGGAGGAATAGTCTCTGATCTCTTGTCAGGTGTTCTCCAAACTCATCAGGCATTATATGAGAAGACTCAGAGCTGTTATCTTGGCAAAAGGAGATTGCAAAAAGGTATTTAATAAAAGGGTATGAATAATTGTGGCCAACGTGTTTTGGAGAAAAACATTTATTTTATAATGTGATTTCCCCCCACTTTCAAATCTTTTACTTCAATGAAAGGTTAGAATTTTGCCAATTTTTTGAATGAAAGATCAAAAGGATAAACGATGCAGATTTATTTTTTATAACCATTTTTTATCATTTTTACCAGGGGTACCATTAATTCTGAGCACCACTGTATCTTATCTATCTTATCTATATATCTATCTTTAGAAGAAGAACCAGGAGGAGAGAAGGGGCGAAGCAAGCAGACAGGGTGGGTCTCTATTGTGCAAAAGTGAGATGGAGGGATGGGGGTGGAAGGGGTGAATTTTTTCTTTTTTTTTTCTTCTTTGAACCAGCTGTACGAACTGAATATTATATACTAAACACACACGCATATATGTGTGTGTACATGCATACATGTGTATACATGCATATGTGTACATGCATACATACATACATGCATACATACATGTGGGTGTATGGTTCTGGTCAAAAGTTTGTAAAATATTATTTATTTCAGTGATGCAAATATTCTATTATGCTGATTTGATACTCCGTTATTATCAATTTTGGAAACAGTTGTGCTGCTTAATGTATTTTTGAAACCTGTGATATTTTTTCAGGATTCTTTGATGAATAAAAATGTCAAAAGAACAGCATTTTAGTCAAAATAAAAATCTTTAATATCACTTTTTATCAATTTAACACATCCTTGCTTGATAAAAGTATTAATTTCTTTCCAAAAAAAGAAAAGAATTATAGTTAATTAATGTAAGTTTTGATAGTTATAAATATACGTTACTTTAGTGCTGAGTGCTGTGCATAGCTTTTAGACCATTTGCATGGTGAAAAATCTTTGAAAGGTTGAAGAGGTGTACGAGTTGTCATTTAATCCTGAAGAATTGAAGGACGAGGAAGAAGCTGTTATGTGTGTGGTAGCTTGCGGTGAATAAGATTCTGTTAGACTGCAGTGGGGGGAGTTGACTGACAGGCTCAGGTTTATCGGAGGAACCCAGTGATTGGAGGTCATCTGCATGAATTTAAAAAACAGTGTGCAAGGAATTAGCCCACCATCTCTCATTTCCTCCTGCTTGACGCCACCCTGTTTAGATGCCGTGTACGTGTGTGTGAGAGGTGGGGGCAGGGGGTGTTCAAAAAATACAGTCTGTCCTCGTGGACTGCACCCCTTGATGAAAAGTTGGTGTTATGGTGACTCCTCACAGGCCCTGCTGTGTAGACTGGATCATTACGTCTGATTGGTCGTTACTGAGATTCTGAGACAGGAAGCACAGCGGTGTTATCGACTGTTGTGCCTGCACCCCTCTGCGTGTCTGTGTGTGTCACATGCAAACACACAAACCTGCTAGAGTAATTACTGGAATAAACATAGCGACAATCACTCGACCTAAAGTGTTTTTTTTTTTTTTCTCAGAGATGTGGAAATTTGTATACAGCATTAATGTAGTTGACGTTGAAAAGAATATATATTTTTTTCTTTTTTACATTGCATGAAATATTTAACATTTTGCAAACTTGCAAAATGCAGCAGAAACTAAGGTCGCCTTTGACCTCACTTTTAAGAATTGTATTTGGGTAGAATTTTACCCTAAAATCAGGATGGTGACAACTCCATGATGTTGAGATGCAGTGTGTTTGATGATTAAAAGGGAAAGTCTCCTCAGGAGTGAACTGGACTGGGGCCAGATGAGTGACATGAGCCAGGGCTAATCATATTTCACGCTTGTCACACGGTTAAGAGGTTTTATTGGCCGTCATTATTTGCATCAAATGAGAAGGGAGCGCTTCAGGAAGCCGCCACCTACTTTCAGGGATTCATATCTATCGTGTTAAGGAGGTTATCAAACCACCGTTCCACTGGCCTTGCTTAAAGCACAAGGGTTTGTATTGTATGTTTGGACTGAATACTGAAGCTGGTCTGAATACTACACTACTATGATAAAACAACTATCAGTCCAGTTATCTCAAAGATGAATTCTCGGTGTTCATGGTCCACAGCGAATACTCCAAAGTGACAAATTAAATTAAATATGGCCAGTTTTCTCAGTTTGAGCAACAATTTTAAGCCTATATTCAGAATTTTCTACTTAATTGGTTTTTGTATTTAGTATCTGATCTACCAATAAATGCCACCGTTTAATTTAATATATTGTTTACGTGAATAACTCAACTCATCTGTCTCAACCCATTTAAAACAGGTGAAAATAAACGTGCAACTATTTAGTCTGAAAAACTACTTTGCATAAAGATAATGGCATAATATTATTAATAACATTTCATATTATTCATATTAATTATATCAACTGACGTTCAGAAGTTTTGGGTTAGTATGTTTTTGTTTTTAAAGAAGCAATAATGCATTAAATTGATCAAAGATTGCAGTAAAAACATTAACAATTCTATTAATAAATTAACTTTCTATTCATCAAAGAATCCTGAAAAAAGTATTACTGTTTCCATTAAAATATTAAATGGCACACCATTTTTCTAAATGATTGTTTGACACTGAAAAGAATCAGGTTTGCCATCACAGGAATACATTACATTTAAATTATAATCAAATAGAAAACAGTTATTTTTACTGTAATGTAATAATTGACCATTACTGTTTATATCATTTAGATGTATATATAAGTATCTCAATGCACTTGCCATCGACAAGTGCGGCAAAAAGTGAATACTGGCTCAGGAAGAACATACCAAAGCAGCAATGCACTGTTGAAAAAAAAAGGCACAATGTATTGTGTAAAAATAAAGGAATTTTCTTTTATTATTTCGTTTTAACAGGTCTTTACCTGTATTTTGAATTACACATTGCGCTGTGTTGCGTTTTAGGGTTAACAGAAATTTGGATAATGGATAATGTCTTGGCTCCTGGCAGAAATGTATCAGTCATTTTTCAAATTTCATTTCTTTTTCAGTGAATTCTTAATTTTTTACAGTGTGTAACCGCTAGCCATTTGCAAGCCGTTCGAAACATACGCGAGGGAAACGCAACAGCAGCCTCGGCCCAAGATCTGCATTTCAAAAGCCTGACTGCTGTAGCCGCTTACTGAGCAGAGGCAAGCAAATAGTGTATTCAGCACATCACAGCGCATAAGAGACACGTCCACCGCAGCGCCCGTGTGCACACTCGCACATTTTATGGACATTACACTGGGAGCTCTCTCTCATCTGTCATTCAAACACCTTTCCTGAAAGACCATTGAAGTAGGGAATAGCAAGAAAAGGTGCGAGTGTACGTGTGGACATTTCAGAGTTTTTTAGCAGAGCTGGTAGGCATTAGTCCAGCCTTCCTCTCCCTGCATGAATACTCTTTATACTCCAATAAATATGCGCTGTCTCTGCCACACTCACTCCCTCCACACACTCAATGTCTCTTTTTTTGCCTCTCTAAATTCTGGCTAATTTTCCCATCCCTCTTTCTTCCTGCCCCTCTCCCTTTCCGTACCACCCAGCTTTCTTTTATTCTCCTCCCTCTCACATCCTCTCATCCAGTTTCCTCCACTGATAATTTCACCATCCCCCCCCACCCTTCTCTCCCTTCCTCCATCGATGTTCAGTGCCCCTGACTCTGACCTGCTTCCCGCTGCCCTCTTCCCCTAACTCACTCTGCATCACCCCCTCCCTCATTTCATCCAATCTCCATCCCTTCTTCTCCAACCGGCCAGTGCCCTCTCCTCTACATCCAATCCATCCTGTCCTCTCTCTCTCTCTTCCTCCCTCTCTCTCTCTATTTTTCCTGCTGGCACTCTACTCTGACCCCAATTCTGCCCTCACTGTTGTTTCGCCCTATAGCCACGGTAGCATTAACTGTATGCACACATCGTTTTTAACCCACTTAAGACTTAAATACATATTTATATATAATTTCACAATTAAGTGTACTGCTGAATATATTCACAAGCATTTATGGTGGACTAAAATTTACAATATATTATATATAAAGACTATTTTGATTTTAAATACATTTTTAATTTCATATTTGTAATAATGAAGTTGCAATTTTTGAGCTGCATGTAATTTCTGAAAGGTACACTTTTTTTTATTTATTTTTTTAAAAAAAAAAATCACAAATAATGTATTGAATTTGTATATCTGGGTTATGTTTTTTCAAGCACAGGGGTTGTATGTTTCTGTGGGTCTGAGTATATGTGCTGTTTTTGACACTCTGTGGTATGGATCTCTTCATAAACTAATTTTCATAAACTGGAAGGCACTGAACACACCACACACACACCATCAAATGCCGCCTGATAGAATGGACTTTGTAGTGGATGTACTTTAGATCCAGACCAGCTGTCATTCGTAGAGATTGTGAATACTTCCAGTGGAGTGCATTAGCATGCTAACATTGTTAGCATGACAGGAAGAAGCTCTGGCAGTGGGCAACATAAGAAATGGGTTTTAAAAGGATCATCTTCTAAAAAAAAGCAATAAATAGACTTCACACTTACAGATGAAGTCAAAAGTGTCCTCTGCAGACAGTAGCCGTTAGCTGTGTTACAGTTAGAAGTTAGCTATCTGCCTGAAACGGAAAGCATTTAGCATAGAGAAAATATGAACAGCAAGTTAACTGTTAATGTTGATTTCCTTTATTCACATGTTAAAAGGATTTTTTTTCACTCCCAGTATTACTATAAGTTAACCAAGTATTGTCCCGTCCCCCCGGCACTTTCTAAAAACATTTTTGTTTAAGGACATTTAAACATTTTGCTCAACCGAATGTTTCTGGCAGAACTACCATTTTTCTGTCCAATGACTGATGGAGTCATTATTTTGCGTTTTGGTGCTGCTAAATATGCTGAAATTACATGCAGATTATTATCAAACTGTATGTTGTCTGTTGTAAAACTAATTGTTACTGTGTATATTTTCAGATGATTCATCTTCTGAAAGTGGGAGTGGCAATGGGATTCACACACTGACTCCTCCATCAGTAGGTGCGGCTGGTGTGAGCGACAGTACGGGGACAGGACCTGGATCAGTTTCGTACGCCGAGGTTAACGGCAACGGTACCGCAGCTCCACTCGACTTCAGCACGACTTCCTCATCCTCGTCCTCAGAGGACCAGCAACCAGTCAACCTCAGCGACAGACTGAGCCAGGCCCTGCCCAGTGCTGCCGCCATGCTGGCGACCTTTAACCCCGAGCAAACAGAAGAGTTGCGCAGAAAATACCCCAAACCCTCAGAGCTACGCCTTGACCGAGACATCAGGGACTTTAACAACAAGGTATTACATTCATTTAGAACAAACATTGGTAAATGTTAATAAGGGTTGTGTCAGTACCAACATTTCAGCAGTCGATACCAGTAGTAGTTAAATTTCACTGGTATCATTAGCATTTTATTTAGCATTGACTTGGAACCAATGTACTTGACCTTTCGACATCCTTAGTTGTTAATCTTGATCGCATATAAACTCGCGCACTTGCTACTACTGTGGAAGTAAATTAATGACTAATGTCTTTAAAACAAAAAGATGCTGAAAATTGTCCATCAAATATTATAAGTGGTATTTTTAAACGGACTGAATATTTTGGAAATGAAGTCCCGAAGGTGAATATAGATCATTGAATTTTTAATAATGAAATTGTGCATGAAATGTTTTCATTTTAAGTATGCACAGCTTATACAACTATGCTGAATTTCAGCCCCCAAAAATGCAAGCCCTGAAAATACAATGCATTAAAATGCACGCACTAATGCAATGATTTTCTTTTTCAATTAGTGCGATTCAACATGTTTTTTTCTTTCAAAGACATTACTCATTATTTTACTTCCACACTGTAGACTTTTCCTTCACCCTTGTTCACAACAGATTGTTATTTGTTTTGAGCGTACAATGGGAGTTGAATAACAGTCATAAAAGGCGCTCTATTAAACCTCATTCATTCAGTTAGCTAGCTACTGGCACAGCAGCATTTTTCATACAGACCGAAGCAGAGAGGTTTAAACAATCTGCCGAGCAAGGCTCCAGTCTGAATAGAAACTTTCATTACATTCCTGTTTTCCATGGTCAGCCTCAGTTGCTTCCTGCCTCCTTTTTATTTGTATTGTCTTTGTAAAAAGAAGAGTGCAAAACTATCTTTCAAATGAACGGATTCGCGATCTGAAATGCAGTACAAGACGCTCGATACTGAGAACGTCTGAATAACATGGTTAGGCCTTGAATACATGTTTTCATCAGCCCAATCGTCGTAGGTGGCCATGAATGGCCTCATTGGTAGATATCGCCTTTTTTATGCATCTTTCAGTCCGTGTCCTCCTTTGAAAGCCTTTTCTGATCATGTATATGCTCTTGCAGACACAAGACTTATATTGGTTTCTTTGTGTGTTTATGTAGTCTCCTCAATACAGTTCAGGCAGCTATGATTCAATAAAAATGGAGATATGTGCTGAAGATCTGACTGTTGGTCGGTCTCAGGCGGCTGATGATGATGACGATGACCATGACGACCACGACGATAGCGATAAGATCAATGATGTAGAAGGAGTGGATCCAGAGAGGTTGAAGGCCTTTAATGTGAGTTTCAGAACATTCAGCTGATGATTTTCTACTGCAAAAAAAGAGCCGGACAATCTTCTATTTGCAAGTCAAACTGCAGTTCCTTAATGCATGTTTTATGTGTGGTTTTCTCTCATTCCTCACACTTCATTTAAGGAATTAATTTGGCAAGCTGACCTATTTTTCTCTCTCCGTTTAGATGTTTGTACGTCTCTTTGTGGATGAGAACCTGGACCGTATGGTGCCAATCTCTAAACAGCCTAAAGAGAAGATCCAGGCCATTATTGAATCCTGCAGCCGTCAGTTCCCAGAGTTCCAGGAGCGTGCTCGCAAACGCATCCGCACCTACCTCAAATCCTGCCGCCGCATGAAGAAAAACGGCATGGAGGTACACACACTGCCACTTCTGGTTTTTGGTATGGTTAGATGACTTCTATCGCTCCCTGGTGGCCAAAACAGTACATTGCAGATACTGAGAAATACAGTTTTGTTTAGTGATGCAAAAATTCTAAATTAAAATTCATTTGAATATAATTCAGTTGAATTTTTAATTGAATTAGTCCCTCTTAATATTCAAATGTCTGTAGTTTTTTTTTTTTAAGTTTAGATTACCATGTTAAAATTCAAAGAAATTTAACAGAGGAATTTCATTTGTCCAACACAAGTTTAGCTACAAAGCAGAAATATTACATTATTAACATTATTAATTTAGACTAACAATGCAAATGTATTGCTTGATATAAAGATGTTTTTCATATTAAACACATTTTTTCTAAATTAAGTTCAAAGCTATTAACGTTTAATGTTTCTATACAGCAAGGCAACATGTCTTGTACAAAAACAAAATCTGTACAAAAATAAATAAATCTATTGTGTATACACTACTATTCAAAAGTCTGTCAAAGAATCCTGAATACATTTAATCAGTTTACACAAAAATATTCAGCAAAACAAAAACCTTTTTAAATTCACATCAGGTGGTTGCTGGCAGGCAGACGAGGAAGACGAATATAATCCAATACAGGTTTATTAAACCCAAAGATCAAGAGACAGGTGAACGGGAAACAACACACACTTCACAAAGACGATAACGACAGAAGACTGAACAGAACAGAGAGTATAAATACACAGGGTAAATGAGGGAACTAAACAGGCACAGGTGGAGGAAGATCAACTAATCATGGACTAATGAGACATGACAGAACATGGATAATAAGACATGTTTCTTCCGCACCAATTCAGCCATTTAAAATGATTTCTGAAGGTTTATGTGACACTGAAGACATTCTCAGAAGAATAAATTACATTTTAAAATATATTCAAATAGAAAACAGCTAGTTCAAATTGTAATAATATTTTATAATATTACTGTTTTCAATACAGCCTTGGTTAGCATAAGAGACTTTTAAAAACATTAAAAAATCTTTCCAACCCAAAACGTTTGAACAGTACTGTATAACATATACAACATAAAAATAGACAATTCTGAGAAATAATATATTAAATATGATGTGTGTGTGTGCTAGCAGACTCGACCCACGCCACCCCACCTGACCTCCGCCATGGCTGAGAACATTCTAGCAGCTGCCTGTGAGAGCGAATCACGCAAAGCTGCCAAAAGAATGCGCTTGGATGTCTACCAGGCACACGTAAGTAGTGTTGTAGAAGTGTATGTGATGCAGGTACTTGTGAACCTTGTAGATGTCTTAGTATGTTATTTTGTCTCTCTTTATTTTAAAACCAAGTTAGCCTGATATATCTGTCTCTTTCTCACTCAGGAGGACCCAGTATCTCTGGAAAAGGCGGTCTCACGTGAGCCGGTCTCTCTGACCCAGTCTGCATACTCCCTTGCTGCCTCGGCCTACTCCCAGGACCAGCTATACATCAATGGAGGCCTCAACTACAGTTACAGGGGTTACGGTGGACTGTGTGCCAGCATGCAACACCCTGTGTCCCTGACAACAGCTACCGCCCAGACCAATGGTGAGAGGAAGCTGGCAGCATCCTAAAATAAGTGATAACTGATTTAAAACTTCATTAATAAGACAATTGCCTTGTCTGTAAAGGATATATCCAATGTTGCTGTAAAATTTGACCTAATTTTGTGATAAAGCAGAGCTATGGCATGACTGACAATTTGTTAAAACATACAATCAAGATGTACTGAAACTGATGTAACTGAACTCATATTTATTTTTCCCCTCAATAACAAGTTAGCTAAACAATTAAACAATTTTAATGCATGATGTGGAGGTAAAGAACTCCTCTGCGAAGTGCATTCAAATTGTTTAATGCACGGCTAGCCATGGATTATCCCGTTTATACCATGGTCATTTGCCAGCAATGACACCTTGACAGCTATTATTAATGTTTGTAGTGCAATATTTGACCGAAAGGGTAAAAATGGCAGTTATTTTCTTCAGTTATGACTCGTTAGATCTAGCATTCTGCCTGCTTTGAATCATACACAGAGATAAAGTAGTGTGGTAAGATTACATTTATTTTAATGAATGAAGTTTTGCATTAATTTGAATTCGTCATCGAAAGAGAGATAGAGATATGCGTGTGTGAATTACCTGAATCTGTTCAGTGTCTCTCTCTATTAACAATAATGCTGTGAGTTTAATTACTTCAAACCCAGTGATGTTATCCTGAAGAGTGAAGAGTTTTATTTATATAGCACCTTTCCACAAGCACAAGCTCAACAAAGGATTCAGTATTCAGTAAAAAAATTCACTAGCAAATATTTCTCTGTGTGTGCACTATGATCTCCAAGTGACGTGTGTGTGTGTGTGTGTGTGTGTGTGTGTGTGTGTGTGTGTGTGTGTGTGTGTGTGTGTGTGTGTGTGTGTGTGTGTGTGTGTGTGTGTGTGTGTGTGTGTGTGTGTGTGTGTGTGTGTGTGTGCGCGTGTGTGTGTGTGGTTGTTTATGTGATTTATGAGGACACAAATTTGTATAATGACATGTGTATTACACTGGTATTACAACTTATGGGTGGTTTATGAGGACATTTCAAAAGTCCTCATAAATCAAATGGCTTAAAAAACATAGAAAACAATGTTTTATTAAAAAATTTAAAATGCAGTATGTCTCCTGTGATGGGTAGGTTTAGGGATAGGGGCAGTGTAGGGGGATAGAATATATAGTTTGTACGGTATAAAAACCATTACGCCTATGGAGAGTCCTCATAATGCTGTTGGATCAACGTGTGTGTGTGTGGTGTGTGTGTGTGTGTGTGTGTGTGTGTGTGTGTGTGTGTGTGTGTGTTGTGTGTGTGTGTGTGTGTGTGTGTGCTTCAGTGAAAACAGTGCATTATTATACAACTGTGATTAAACTGACATGGATCTACCTGTGCATTTAAACGGTTTTACCTTCCAGCCAATAAGAATCAAGTATTCAGACAGACCAATTGTCTTTATTGAAGAACATACAGCTCTTGAAACTTCTGAAATCACAAAATTAATAATGGTTAATTCATTTAACTATATTGACACTACCATTTTCTATTAACAATATAATATATTATTGCGATTTCTATACGTTTAATCTATAAAATGTGGAAACCAGCTGTGATTAAACTTTAAACTTATTTAAAAATCTATATATATATATATATATATTAAATTATTATAAAAGTATAAACTGATACTGTGGTTATAGATTCCCATGAAAGAGTATAGAAAGTTTGTGAACGAGTCATTTTGAATTACTGACTTTAAAGAGTCAATTGTTCATGAATGTGCGGGCTGCATCTTTTTATTCAGTGAACCAGTTTAAAAGAGTATGTGTTTCACAGATTGGATTACACTGGTGATGCAGTATGTGATTGCATGCAGCACACAAGGGTGTGCCATTATTTTTCAGTACACAATCGTTTTGGACTGACTTCATTTCCTATAGGACTGTAGATTAGAAGAGAGTAAAAGATCAATCCTGGGATTTTAAGAATTGATATTGAGGTAATTCAAATGCAGTTAGAGATTAATCATAAAATCAATATCTGTATCCTCCCCTAAGAGCTGCCATGTCTGTGTTCTTATTATGTTCATAATTATATTTTTACTCTCCGTTTAGGGCCTACTGATCTCAGTATGAAGTCTCTGGCATCGAATTCGTCCTCGTCAAGCTCTAGTAGTCTCGGCAGGAATGGAGGAGGGGGCGGAGCTTCAGCTCAGCTCAGCCACACAGAGGTAGCGGCAGTGCGTCAGCTGATCGCGGGATACCGTGAATCTGCGGCCTTCCTGCTACGATCGGCAGATGAGCTGGAGAACCTCATCCTAAAACAGAACTGAACCGATCTTCAACGCTCTCTCTGTCTGCATACATCTCTCGTCCCTCTGGACCACATAACTGGCTGTGTCCCTCACATGATCATCATCATTGT
The DNA here is from genome assembly GCA_036326025.1 of Chrosomus eos. NCBI lineage: Eukaryota > Metazoa > Chordata > Actinopteri > Cypriniformes > Leuciscidae > Chrosomus > Chrosomus eos. The sequence continues at coordinate 23,979,259 of CM070837.1, read as the reverse complement.
CAGAGGTCACCAAGGAAAACCATCTGGCTCTTAAAAATTTTTGAAGAGAGAGAAAACACAGCTTCGTCAAGCTTTTGCTTTCATATAGCTTCAGTGAGAACGACCGTCAGATGAAGAGGACGAACATGGAGATGGATCTCTGAATGACACTGCAGTGCTGAAGCGGACGGCTCGATGTGTTCTCCGCATACTGCTCCTGCATTTCATGCCTTCTCCACGACCTCCCTCCGTTCATTCTGCCTTCATGCCCCTCTGAGAGCCATTGATTTCTGATTTTCTTTGTTTTTATCTACTTCAAAGGAGGAATTACGGCACGCCAATCCTCCAGACAGCACTAACTAAATGAAGACACTTTTGATTTGGAGGTGTAATGGAAAAAAGAAGAGAAAAAGAGAAAGAAGAAAACCAAGAGACCTTTGTATTTGCTGTAAATAAGCATTCGCTGTGTTCTGAAGCACTTTTCCATTCGTTCTGACCTCTGAATCATTAATTTATGCATTTAGATATGCAGGTGGAAGCTCACCTGGAAATACCTCAGCCTGTCTGTCCTGCTCTCTCTCTCTTTCTCTCTCTCAGCGTCCCCCTCTGTATGTGGGAGAAGAAAATTATCACCTGTCCATCCTCCACTTCACGGTCCACTTATTTGGGCATCGAAAGTGGAGAGTGGGAGTGAATTTGTTTCTGTAATTGAAGTGCAGATTTTCTTTTCTTTTCCAAATCCTTCAAATGTGTTGTATATATTCCGATCCATTTCAAGGTATTGATCGCAAAAAATACACTGGACTTGTTTTGGGACTGGACCCTTCCTGATGCATTTAAACCCTTCGGTTTCACAGTGACTTTGTGTCCTCCGTACGTGTCAGCTCCTGTTCTCCTCTTCTTTGTGTGTCCTTCCATCTCTCCTGTACGTCCTCTCCTCCTCCAGCTTATTATTCTACTTTGGAGGGAGATGGAGAGGAAGGATCCGGGATGGAAGCTGTTAGTCTTTTATCTGTTGACTTTTCTTAATGGCCATTAATACACTCTGCTGCTATGGACTCCAACGAAACGCCACAGACCTGAAACCTCAAGCCTCCCAAACACAACCACAGCACCTCAAGGTGAAAAAACAAGGCAAAAAAAAAAACGGAAATGGATGCCAAATCCAGAGGAAAGATTAAAAAAAAACTGCCGTTTTGCATTCTGGTCGAGAGTGATTAATTTGATACTGAGGGCTGCTTGTGTTTGCTTTTGTTTGATTTGTTCTAAAAGCGCGGTGTGTGCTTAAATCTCGAGATCAACTGGGATCAAATCATTGGCACAAGAGCTTGGCGCGCACACACACAAACACGCATACGACAGGAACCGACGCTAAAGGGTCTTTAGAGAACTGAATATCCAGCCGGAGAGGTTAAAAAATGTGTAGTTAGCGAGGTTGATTTGGTTAGAGACTGACTCACAGTAGTGTCACTGTAATTTGCTCCATTTTGCACACAGAGGCAGTGCTAATCTATGATTGAGGAGCTCTGCGGCTCCGTGATGCACTGCTAGTGGGGGATGGAGAAGGAAAATCGCAATGCAGAAGATAATCAAACGCATTTCTGGCCCTAAAGGAGACAGACTAATACAGAGAGGCTACCATGACCCCCGCTGAGGAGCCTTCAGAATCTTTACACACTTGATCACATGACCAGGACCCACATATGATTGAAAGCCATGATGATGAGGGAGTGTGACCTGAGACTACACTCCTCTCTTAAGACATTTGTGTGCAATTTTTTCACCCCCGTTCAAAACGCAACAGTACAAATATAGAAGTAACGATTTCTTCTTATCGTACTATATTTATGGTAGACCTTCACAGTCCAGCCTCCTACTGCGATATTGATTTGTTAATTAGAATTTTGCTATAGATGTGAAGACATATGCAGAATTGTCAGCGTGAGGCCTCTCCTCGCTGTGCGTGGCTCATGGTGTGATCTTTCTATTTAACCTTGCTCTCATCGTAAAGGGCCCTTGACCTCTTGTCATCTCTGCCTTCACTCTTTCTTTTACTTCATTTCTGGAAAGAACGTGATTAGGACATAATAGGGTAGAATCCATTTAGCTTCACTCCCAAATAAAAATAAATAGAATAAGAAGTTATATTTTGCATTATAAAAATAACGTCTGCTTGTAAAACCAAGACTACATTGTGACATTATTTTATGTAAATCAAGCACATTTTCCACCCAAACTTTCATTACCTTAATGCATCCTAAAAATTTTATATGGTGTGAAATCACATCATTTATTATTTCAATTATATTTTTATTTTATTTATCACAGTATAAAAAGTTACAGTAAAAACACTGTAATACATTTTTTATTAAATTGACAAATAAAAAGGGAGTACAAATATTACTAACATGTTTAAATAATTTATAATTTCAATAAAGCAGAATGTTACATGTGTAAAAAAAAAAAACAATTGCATTACACTAATGAGAATTGTGGAGAAATATGCTTAAAGGAATAGTTCACTTCAAAATTAAAAATTCTGTCATTTACTCAACCTGTCATTTAAGTTGTTTCAGACCTGCATGAATTTCTGTATTCTGCTGAATACAAAGGAAGATAATGAAAGATGTCACCGGTAAACCGACAGTTAATCACATTGACTTCCATAGTAGAACAAAAAAATACTATGGAAGTCAATAGGGACCAGCAACTGTCGGTTTACCGACATTCTTCCAAATATCTTCCTTTATGAATTTCTTTATTCTGCTGAACACACATGTCTAACAACTTGAAGTTGAGTAAATGACAGAATTAGAATATAGACATGTTCCTCACAATTTGACCTGCACTGTTTCTATTCATCTTCTCCTCTCTCTCTCTCTCTTCTCCTCTCTCTCTCTCTCTCTCTCTCTCTCTCTCTCTCCTCTCTCTCCTCTCTCTCTCTCTCCTCCCTCCCTGTCTCTCTCTTAGACACTCAGATGGCGAGAGGTCAGGTAATAGCTGCTGTCTCGATCATCTGTCTTTCTCTCGTTGAGGTCTGATATGGGTCCCACTGCCGTCAAACGCTGCTGATTATACGCCAACCTCACATGCTATTATTCTGTGGATTTATAAAAACACACCATGGAAATGGGGCTGCTAACCGCACCTGTGTGGAGAAGCCGAAAAAAGCGAAGCGTTCATCTGTTCGTATGGTGTTTCTTCTCTCCAGTTCACTCAAGGACAGCAACTGAAAAACAAACTGTAAAACGAGGCAAACGACAATCTTAAAAAAAAAAAAAAAAAAAAAAGTGTAACTAGTTCACGGTTTTGTTTCCATGCTCTGTGTTCTGTGTGTGGTTGTACAGCGCAGTGTGTCCCGGCAGAGTGAGGGGTATTTTAGCCATAATCAGAGCATCTCTCACTCTCAGATCCAAGTTCCCACGCTAGCCGCTGAGGACTCGTAGTGGCCCACTGTCGAAAACCTTTTTATCTGATTCCTGTTTTTTTTACAATTATCTCGATTACTATTATTTTGTAATTCTTTTTGTATCGCAAGTGGTCTTTTCAGAACTGTTTTGTACCGACATCACATGTGAAGTTTGTCCTGTATGCCTATACATTCCAAACAAGGATGTCAACATGCCAAGCAGCCAGCCAAACCACGGTCACATCGGATTGCAGATACACACACACCGAGGGCAAATTCAATCCTAGGCCGCACAGGCTTTAAAGTTGAAGTAATCGACATTAGCAACAGTATTAGTTATGTTGACAAACCCCAAAGAACTATTATCTCAGTACTGTATGACCAAGTTTTCTGATTAGTTACTGCGCCGTGCCTTCGAAGGGGCTTAACAGAACTGATTGTCATGTATGTCCCTTTATTAACAGTGTATTAGAAAATTCCGGATTTGCTGTCATATGGTACTTTTCAAGGTGTTTTTTTTTTTTTTTTTTAATCAGCACCGCAATCTACTGTGATATTATGTAAGTAAACCGCCTACCTGTCATTTGTTAAAGGCATCACTCACAAACAAACGGATGGTCCTATACGGGTTCAGGCTTTGCATTCAGGTGTGACGCTGGTTATGGTTGCTGCTAAACTACACACACAAAAAAAATGTTCTGGTTTGATCAGATGTATAGCTCTGAAAAAAAAGATATTGACTTTTTTTTTCTACCACAGTGGTGTACAGCTGCATTCAAATTCATGTGGTTCCCATGCAGTTTTAGTCTGTTCTCTTTAATAATTTGTTGGTGTTTTGGATCTTTTCCATCCCATCTCGGTTTCCTCCTGATTTTTCCTGTTTAAGGTGCTGCTGATGTCGGCTCTGGTTTTCATATGTACCTAATACCAATGTGAAACTGTGTATTTCATTCTCATTTTGGACTCAGTGGAGGTGTGATGTTTACATGTACAGATTTTTGAGATTTTCTCCCTTTATTTGTTGTTCTCATTTTTTTTTTTTTTTTTTTTTTTTGAAATCGAATGCTTTCCCCTTCTTTTCAGGCATTGTTTCATTTGATCATCTTTAGTGAAGGGAAATGGGACTTGCAGCAATTTCCATGCATTTACAGTAAGACAAAGTGTTTTTGTCTGGGAGACCCCCATCACTGACCCCAATCACTTTCTCTAACTGCTGTCAACCGATACACAAAAGTAAGAAGGCTTGTTGTAAATTAATCTTTTCCTCTGGCCATTAGGGACAACACATCCGGCTGTTCCTTAATGATTAAAAGCCATTATCGCACCCTTCGTCGGGTGCAGACGTCGAGTATTACAGTACAAGAACAGCAGAGAGAAAACCTCAGGTAAACGATTGCTGTTTTATAGTTGAAAAAGAAGTCTTATCGGCGACCCATTTCCCACTTTAATACCATAATATATATTAAATAAATCTTTTTTTATATTTATTGTGTTAAATGTATATAACAGTGAATACTTTTTTCAGTACATGTGGCTAAATATTTTAATTCTTTAGAAAGTGTTGATACATACATATGTGAAGAAAACGAAAGATTGAATGAAAATGAAAAAAAAAAATTCTGTTGTTTAATGCAAAACAGCATGGGCGGCTCCTAACATATCACTTTCATTAATGAAAACCAATGATTTGAGATAAAGCTTTCTCCAGTGGGATGTCACTGCTAAAATGTCACTGACATGACATTGTGACTTTTTTTTTTCTCCCAAGCTGTACGTCACAAAGCTAAATATACTAATAAAACAGTGTGCTATATATCAAATCCAGCAGCTGTATTTCTTTTCTTCCCCCTAAGGATTAAATTTGAATCAGCATCAATGCATTTGTCAGCATTTGTGTGGGTCAGGTTTTGCCAAGTAAGTAAAAACTGAAACCGCTTAAACTGGTCCTCATAATAAGAACGTCCCCCATCATTTAAGACAATATTTGAATACTAAGCTATTTCCTCTGGTGCTTAGATGTCAGTTTGTTTGTGTTATTAGTATTTTTACTATTTGAATGTAGATTATTTTCATTTTAATCATCATTTTAATAATGTTATTGCCCACTTGGAAGACCTTTAAAGAGTTAGTTCACCCAAAAATGAAAATTCTGTGATCATTTACTCGCCCTCATGTCTTTCCAAACCCGTCAGACTTTAGTTGATCTTCGGAACGCAAATGAAGATATTGTTAATAAAATCTGAGAGATTTCTGTCCCTCCATAGAGTGCCGAAGTGATGACGTCACTTTGTAGGACAACTCGGAAGCTGGCGGCGCATGGGTTCCCTCGATCGAAAAGCCATGCATTTTCCCCATAGACTATTGGAAAATCGCAAAAAATAAGATCTGTGTTTAACAAAGAGCTGTGACCCTTACACGTTTTGTCTATCAAGATAATCTTTACAAGTTAATCCAAAATTTATACATTTTGAAGCCTATATAAAGTTTTTAAAAAACACAAGCAGACACAATAAAGTTTAAAAAACCACAAGCAGGTTATAACTGTGTGTTATATGTCATAGACCAAAACGTGAAAATATTTAGAGGCTTTGTTCACCACAGACCTTATTTCAGGCGATTTAGCAAAAACCCATTCAAAAATCCCATAGACTTTAGAGCGAGGGAACCGGGAGTGCTAAAATGCTAACTCACTTCCGCGTTTTGGCCTACAGAGTGACGTCGTAACTTCGGCACTCTATTGACAGCAATGCAACTACCACTTTGACACTTCAAAAAGTTCATAATGAGATGAGTTTCATTCTCGTGTTACGCAGCATGTTTGAGCTTCAGCAAGAGGTATGTTCTTGCACGTCAAGCAGGTTTGCTTGTTCTCTGATCAATGTTTACATGTGAATAAAAGCCTAAATCAAATCTGTTCATTATATAATAGCGATAGTCACTTCAGAAAATTTGGACTAAACCACTCGATTCATGAATTCATTTTGTAATCTCTTTAGGACATTTTTAAGCATCAAATTGGCAGTTGTGTAGCTGTCTATGGAGGTATAGAAATCTCTCAGATTTCATCAAAAAGATCTTCATTTTTGTTGCTAAGATGAAGAAAAGTCTGTTTTTGAACGAATTAATGACCGAATTTGAGAATCACTAAAATAGGGTTTGGCACTGGCCTTATATGGGGCTTTTAAAGAAATTGTATCAAATAGCTATTCACAATAATAATATAGCCTAACACACAGTTTTAAGACTAATAATGTCGTTAAATAACTTGGATCGATATTACTCCCCGTAGATGTCGCTCAGATTTGACCCCATACATCACGGACGCCGAATGCGGAAGGCTAGGCTATCACACGCTCGAACATAGGTTATTGAGTCGCGCGCACAACGGAGAAAATATCTGCGCAACTGTGTAAAGAAACCGATGGCAGTAAAGTTGCTTTCCTGGCCTATGCACATTTTCAGAACAGAGCTGTAGGCTATAATCTCATTCCTCTCATTTTTGTGATAACGTGTTTAGTGAGTGAATTATAATGTAGGCCTACAGTAACTACGTAGACAGGCTGGGTTAGGCTATTCCAGAAAGCTATCTCTGTTTTTGTAACTCAAAGTAGCCTATTTGTTAACTTTAGGTCAGGCTATACAACATGCTTTCCTATAGGCTACCCAGATAATCTATCACTTTCTAAATGACAGAAACCTGGAAGTATGCGGAACAGCTATTCCAGCGCAGAATAGGCCTACTCAAAAAAAAGAGAGAGAAGAATGATGAGATAGAGCGAAATGGCCCAAATTAAAACACGTTTCCATTGTTTACCACCGATACAAACATTCATGAATGACGTCAGCGTGTGTGGGCGGACATATTTGCGCCACTGTATTAATTACATAATATTTAAAACAACATGTTAATTGAAAGTCACCCATCCTGTATAATAATAGACGTGGGCATATGTGACAGAGCTGTAGGCTATAATCTCATTCCTCTCATTTTTGTGATAACGTGTTTAGTGAGTGAATTATAATGTAGGCCTACAGTAACTACGTAGACAGGCTGGGTTAGGCTATTCCAGAAAGCTATCTCTGTTTTTGTAACTCAAAGTAGCCTATTTGTTAACTTTAGGTCAGGCTATACAACATGCTTTCCTATAGGCTACCCAGATAATCTATCACTTTCTAAATGACAGAAACCTGGAAGTATGCGGAACAGCTATTCCAGCGCAGAATAGGCCTACTCAAAAAAAAGAGAGAGAAGAATGATGAGATAGAGCGAAATGGCCCAAATTAAAACACGTTTCCATTGTTTACCACCGATACAAACATTCATGAATGACGTCAGCGTGTGTGGGCGGACATATTTGCGCCACTGTATTAATTACATAATATTTAAAACAACATGTTAATTGAAAGTCACCCATCCTGTATAATAATAGACGTGGGCATATGTGATTGTGTGTCTTAAAAAATAATAGAATAGGTATACAGTGTTATTTTCCAAATAGCACGTTTGATGCATATGTGCATGCAAATGGTCACAGGAGGGACGCGTTTAAATAAACGGGAAAAAAGCACAAAAAGAGTAGGCCTATACGTTTAACGATTAAAGGCGAATCTAAAAATAAATGGTTACTGGTTTCCAGCTCCAAATGTGCGCTTGCCTAGTGAACAGATGATCGCACTACAGGATACAAGGGTCGCTTGCAGCCAAGTTTACACTGCGAAGCGTTTTGCTCCGGAGCGGATAGAGGCACAAATGCTGCGGCGCACTGCAACGGTCATTATGAGAGAAGACCGAGGGACGCCATGGACAAATAGAGCCTAGATGAAAAGAGGATGTTCTTCAAGGTACTTCAACCACAATATAGTCGTCTCGTTTTAAGGTCTCGTTGAAGTATCCAGCATGTCTTTTCCGCATGCCTTTGTGATCCATCCCGAAACAAAACCGGTTTCACCTGATCCTCCGCTATGATCGCGGCCAGTGCGTTAGCTCAACAAAGGCGATCCCGGTATAGAATCTCTACGGACGCTCTATCACCATCGGTAAGGGACCCGCACACCTCTTTTATTTTCAATTTCAACCGCTTCGCTTGGTGGACAGCTTCCAAATATTCTAGCTACCCTGGAGTCCGTAGAAGGAAAGGGCTGGGATGGAGAAGTGTTGTCGCAGCTGCATGCCATGCCTGAAGAGGTTATGGGACTGGATATGGCCCGAATTTTATTATCCGAACGTCGCTCGTCCTGCCGAGATCCGCACCGTCTCAGGTGATATCCGGATCCCGGCTCCTAAGAAGAAACCCACGCAGCTGTACGCGGCTCTGTTCGACTTTGTAGCCCGCAGCGAGGAAGAGCTGACGGTGAAAGAAGGGGACAAACTCTCTGTCATAGAAAAGAGGGGAGATTATGTGTTTGCCAAGAAGCTGACTGGATCCCTGCAGTCCGGACTGGTCCCTGCTAATTATGTGGCCCTTGTACAGGATGAATTCGCTAACTACAAGTAAGTCCTGAGAACCAAATAGTCCTACCTAGAGAGAAGTGTTTTATTTCAAATAGAATATTCATTATATTATATGGAAAATAATCACTGTCATAGTCAGCCACTAGTAGTCGTGCACATTTTTCCTGAAGTTGAATGAAGAGCTTGACACTTCCTACTATACACGTGTCACTGGTTGAACCTTCCAATTATCCTTCTGTTGTTTTCAATGGTTTGTATACTGCTACACATCATAAACAATGCATTTTAGATGTTCATGAACATGATCTTGTTTGTTTATTCATTACACCATAATTAAGGCTTGTAACTTAAGTCACAACAAAAGAAGGAGTGTCTTAGTAAATTCTTTTTTTTTTTAAGAACATAATTGCAATCAGCCAGAAGAGGCAAGTCTATAACAGTACATTGCTTGCAAGCTTCTATTGTGATTTGTTGATAGAAGATAGATATCCAGATAGAATAGAATAGTCTTTAGAATAGAATAGAATTTAATAACCTTCATTATCAAGGCTGTCGCTAAAAGAGGAGAAAGGGGGTGATAGTTCTCTGGGTACCCGGCTTTCGGAACACGAATTCAGGAGGGCCAACAGCAACAACCTGCACAAGGGCCCTGATACCCTGCCCATTATATCCCCAACAACCTCTAGTGTAAAGTCTTTAGTTTACTGACGTTTGGCTGACGGCACTAGGCTAGTTGCTGTAAATTTTAAATATTTGGCAGGTGTTGAATTGTCTTAAAATTGAATTCTTTTTGAGTAGACATTGAAAACTATTGTACATTTCACTCTGCAACAATAAGGTCAATAGGTCAAAATATTGTTTTGAAATTATCAGTGCCCCTAGTGTCTGAGCTCAGCCAAGGAAGGTTTATATGCCTGCACTGTCTCGTTTCATTCACAATGGCCTTTATCATTGTCCGCGTGAACAATGAGCTGTGCTGTTTTCTTTTATTTGCGCTATGGTTTGCTGCTATTTGGATGCTGTTATAATGGGGTTAGTCAATTGTCCTCATTATAAAGACCTCCTAAATAGTGTTGAGGTAACGGGGTTATGATGTAAGAGATCTGTGTGTGTGTTAGTGCACCTGTCAGAGTTTCACTGAAACTGAAGCACCATGGGATTGTGTTAAACAAGCATGTGCACCTGCCGCACCCATATTTAACATGGCAACACTTTGAATGACGCCAGTGTTTATTATTCTCACAGGAGAAGCTGAAGGTGGTTAATGTGGGCAAAATATGAGCCGTTTTTTTTTGATAATTTCTGAGTGTTTCTACACAACTCATAACATACAGGTGAAACTCGAAAAATTTGAATATCGTTCAAAAGTTATAATTTTGATGATTATGGCTTGCAGTTTATGAAAACCCCAAATTCAAAATCTCAGAAAATTGTAATATTACATGAAATCAATATAAAAAAAGGATTTTAAATAGAGAAATGTCGGCCCTCTGAAAAGTAGATTTGTGCATATGTATGTATATATATATATATATATATATATATATATATATATATATAGTTATACTAAATTAGTTTCACCTCTTAATTTGAATTGCTGAAATACATTAACTGTTGCACGATATTCAAATTTCTTGAGTTTCACCTGTATTTTGAAGAATCATTTATGGAATGTACTTTTTGTCCCTTTGTTATATTTGTCTTTATAAAATGGCATATCTTTATAAAAATAAATGGCAGATTTATATTTTCATACAAAAGTCTCAAGTTTGATGTCCATTATCTTAGATTTTTGGAGTGAGTGAGTAGCATTTTATGGTACAAATACCCATATTGCACACATTGCATGCTGACATAATTACAGTAGGAATGACAGTAAGTATATGTCAGCAAGTAATTACAATAAAATACATTCCTAAGTAATTCAATGCCTCAGGCAAAAAGAGTAAAGGTAGAGTATTAAATAAACATGTATTATTAATGATTGTATTACTAATATTACATCTTATAGTTCAAATATATTAGATAAAAATTGTACATGCAGTAGAGAGTAAATGTGCTGTGTTTGCTTTTATCTATCAACATCAAAATAAACTTTTAGCATACTTTTTAGATAATCAGCATTATCAAAGGCACAACACCAGATATGATGCATAAAAATACTTTTAATATGACTATTTAAATATGCATTATTTTACATATTTATTTATTTATTGTAAAATATGTGCTGGACATAGTCTTGATGATGTATAAGTATTTAGTCATTCATTCTTTGAGGTCCTCAGCTATGCTATATGTGTGTCTGCTTTACAGATGGTACTATGGGAATATAAACAGACAAAAGGCTGAGAAGCTGCTTTTGGCTTCTCAGAATAAAACGGGTTCCTTTCTGGTGAGGATCAGTGAGAGCCACAGCGATGAATATACTATCTCAGGTTCGTTGCTTTATTTCTTCTCCCTCTCTTATGAGTGAATGCCTGGAGACCTACTGTACTGCCTGTCCGTTTTTCTCTCATACATCATCTCCGTTCTCATCTTTCTTTTCTCATCACCCCATTTTCTGTCTGATCTGCATGACAACAACCTCAACTTCATCAATCTAATTATTTTTTGCATAAGATATCCATTCCCTGCTTATCCTCTCTCTCTCTCTCTCTCTCTCTCTCTCCTCTCTTCTCTCTCTCTCTCTCTCTCTCTCTCTCTCTCTCTCTCTCTCTCTCTCCTCTCTCTACCTCTCTCTCTACCTCTCTCTCTACCTCTCTCTCTACCTCTCTCTCTACCTCTACCCCACAGCTTGTAACACCATATTGGTCATCCATGTACAACCGACTAAGCATTTTTCTGTCTCCTCTGGAGAATAGCGGGTGCGTTCTACCCTCATAATATTCAAGTAATAGCCGAAATATATGCGTAACATAGAAGTAGCAGTTTTATACTTAATGATTTTTGACTAATCTTGTTCAAATTGATTATACACAGTATTTCCAATTCGATAACATGCTTCAAAAGTCCTACACTAAAAATATTAGTTTACTTATATTTAGGTCTCAGATATAAAATATAAATATATGCAATTAATTATTAATATCATTTACTAAAGAAATTGTTTCCAGTCACATTTTTGAAAACTGCATATCTACTTTGTCATAAAGCAGTGTGATTCAGCTTCAGTAATATCTGCCTGCTGGGCAGATATTAAAGGGATACTCCACTTTTTTTGGAAATAGGCTCATTTTACAACTATAGTATGGGAGTCAATGAGACCAGAAACTGTCTGGTTACTGATATTCTTCTAAATATCAGAAAATCGGCTGAATGGATTCGAAAACGGTAAAACTCAACTGTTTAACTCTGGGGGAGTTGTAAAATGAGCCCATTTCCAAAAAAAAGTGGAGTATCCCTTTAATAATTATTTATTATTTATTAATTATTTATTCCACTACAGTGTAAGCCTTATTTTTTGTACTTTGAATAATATAATAATAAAAACTATAATAAAATAGGCCCATATGATTTACTTTAATGCTGTGATATAATATAATATAATATAATATAATATAATATAATATAATATAATATAATATAATATAATATAATGCAGTCTGATTAAACTGGCCGATTGCTGAGATTAATGAGATGAGAATCATTTTAAAATAATTGTATGTGAAGATAAGATTTACTTATGCTATATTACATTTCTAAATTATTATTTTGTATGTACATCATTGGATAAATAAAATAAAAAATATATAGAGTGTGTCTACGAATAAAAAAAATTGATGTTGAAAAATCCTTATTTTATTCTTTGCTTCACAGCCAGAAGTGAAAATAGTGTCTTCCATTTCCGTATTCATCGCTCAGCTATTGGTGCTTACTTTGTGTCCGACAAGATCTCTTTTGGCACTCTGGATGAGCTCATCAGATACTACCAGCACAACTCCAAAAGTCTGGGATGCCCCTTAGACCAGCCGTGCGTACAGCAAGTATGACACTCTTAATATTTAATATACACGCTTTCACACTTCTTCATTTTAGACATCATTTTTTGTTCTCATGAAGCAAATGCTTATTATTAGGAGTTCCATTGGCATTCGTGGGTATCAGTTCTGTCTAATTAGCCATATGGAGAAATGGTCTGTTTCTAGAGAAGTGGCCCTTGGTCTGCCTGCAGTGATTACTCTGGATTTCTAATCTCTGCTTCGTGCTAATAAGCAGCACAGATGACAGTCAACATGGTCAACACTGGGTTTAGAGCGACATGTGATATAGGGGAGAGATTCTAAGAAGAGATCTCTTGTGTAACCCATGTCACCTGTGTGTCCACATGCAGAGGGAGTTGTTTGACATGGAGCCATGGGAGCGGCCGAGGGAGGAGTTTCAGCTACTCAAGAAGCTGGGGGAAGGACATTTTGGAGAAGTCTGGGAAGCTATCTGGACTACAGAGAAGAAGAAAGTGGCCATCAAGATGCTTAAACAAGGTGTGACATCATAAAAGATGGGATGTTTTCACATGCGATAGACCAACTAATACCACAAAACATCACAGAATTTGTTAAAGGGGTCATATAATGCCATTTTTGTACAAGCTAATATGATTCTTTAGGGTCTAAATTAAAAGTTTGTAATATACTTTAATTAAAAATTCTTGTTAGTATTATAAGAAAACACTAATTTTACCTGCTCAAACACAGCTCTGTTTTCAGCACGCCGTTTAAGTGCATGTGCCTTTAAATGATAATGAGCTTCGCTGACTCCGCCCCTCTGTTCTGTGCGTACACCGTTTGTAACACAATAACCATAACACGTTGTTCATTATAAACGTGGGATTATGAATTATATTGAGAACTTCGTACATAGAAAACATGCCGTAATGTACCTTGTGTGTAAACCCATGCAAGCGATTTGCAAAGATTAATATAAATATTAATATAAAGGTTAATAAAACGTTACACTCACTTCAGTTCTTCTGGAGGTGCAGCAGGGACAGGAATAGTTGGTTGGTACCGATCCTTTTTTCAGGAGCAGCTTCTTTGCAAAAGCAGCTTTATACTGACCCTCCTCGTTTATAAAGCAGTCTGGTGTGTGAAATGATTCGCGCAAACATGAAAGCATTGACGTTGATCGTGGGGAATATTCCCTTCGAAAACAAAACTCAGCCACTGCGTCTTCAGCGGTTTGGATTTAGGAACATTAAAGTGACTGCTTTATTTTTTATTACATCCAATAACAGAACACCACTTCTCTTAGACGCATAATTCTGCTCATAGTGCTCCAGTATCAACAATGTCCGCTCGCACTATGATTGACAGCTCGCTCACGAGTGAGGGCGGGTCTGTGTTGAAACGCTGCTGTCAATCAACAATCGTGGGAGGGGCGTCCGTTTTATCTACGTCACAAAAACGAACTGCTCAATTTGAGGCAGGGGAAAACATATAAGGAGATTAAAACAAAATCACTGGATGGATTTTTATCATTATATGATGGTTGTGTACAGGCACTGTCAACACACATTTCAGTACAATCAGCTTGTAAAAGTGCATGTACCATTATATGACCCCTTTAAATCAATCTCTAAAACTGATGTTTGTGCTGTTGTTTTTCGCCACCAAAAGTGACTTTCTGGATGATAATGAACTCCTTTGTAAGGGGATATTAGAAAATTGAGCACTTGGAAAAAAAAAATTGAAAGTAGAAAACAAAGGATTTTTCTTTGAAAGATTTTGATTAGAGGAGGAAAAGAAGACATCCACAAGTACAAAGCATACTTCAGCTTTCTGCGTTTCCGCAACAGTCCGCGCACTGTCCACGTGACATATTTTTTGTCATTGGATGGGCTAACGTACAACAGTGCATGAGCAAGGTGAATGAAAAAATTATTTGAAAGCTGTGCGGACACGGAATGCTGAAAATTAAGTATACCCAGGCCTTTAAACTGACCTATTGAACTGATTTAAATTTTATGAAATTCTGATATGGTAATGGACATTTTTGTTTCCAACACCTGCTGCTAGAGGTAGACCAATCACGACAGACTGTGCCATCTGGCCAATCAGAGCAGAGTAACCAATTACAACAGACTTGGCCATCTGACCCATAGACATAATAAATACATAGACGCCCTATTGGCTGCTGGAGCATATTATGTCAACGGGGCTGCCATATTGCGGAGGGCAACTTTCCCATACCTCTCATTACATGAATTGAGAAAAATGCCTGTTTCGAGCGCTGCTTGGGGCTGTACAAGTCGCCACACAATTGAAAACAGGTCTCGGGGAATTACCTTTCACAAACAAGACTGAACATTTTTTTCTGGTTGTATTTGGTCATTATATCATTAGTAATAGTAACGTGCACCACGTACAAACCACTGAAATCGGTTGATAAATGTAAACAATATTATTGTTTTTATCCAGGAAAACCACAGCTCACCCGTTTACTTGCATTTGTTTACAGCGCAGTCTTGCCCTCTTACAGCTCAGTCTTGCAAAATGGCGGACGCGTTGATGTATCGCAGCAACATTCCAAAGCGGCCAATAGGGAGTCTATGTATTTATTATGTCTATGATCTGACCAATCAGTGCAGAGTAGACCAATCACAACAGACTTGGCCATCTGACCAATCAGAGCAGAGTAGACCAATCACAACAGACTGGGCCATCTGGGGCCTGTTTCAATAAGGAGGTTCAACCAACCTTCTTGGTTACAGAACAGCTGAAATGAGTTGGTTCAATCAACTCTAAGTTGACTGACTCTGAGTTAAGCGCGTTCACCACAACTATAAAAAGCCATTATCAATGGAGCGCAGATATTATGAGTCACCATGGCAACAGCGCAAGACAAAAAGAGGTGTTGGGTGTAATTAATTACCAAGTAATCTAAATATTGTAATTTAATTAAAGGGATTACTCTTAATTCTTCTGTAATTTAAAATAAAATATGATTTAATTACATTAAATAGGCTACTGCATAGAAGACCAATTCAGTATTAAACAATAGTGGATTTAACATACATTTTTAAAAGGTATATTTTTTATGTCTCCCATGTAGGGTTATGGGGGGGGGGGAGGGACTCTCCCATGTAGGGGTGGGGGGGGACTCTCCCATGTAGGGTTGGGGGGGGGGGGGACTCTCCCATGTAGGGTTGGGGGGGGGACTCTCCCATGTAGGGTTGGGGGGGTGGGACTATATATTCCTTAAAGAATGTTTAAATACATTTTAGTATTATTGTTGGTGTTTAAACACCGCTTCCTCTTTAAAAAAGGGGAGGAGACCACAAGAAACTCTGGGTTTATTGAAGAAAACCTGCTCTCGACCAGGTTAGGTTCACAGAGTAACTTACCATGGTAACTGACTCTGAGTATAAGTTACCTCTCTTTCAGAAACGGGCTTGACTTACCCTGCTTTCTCAGGTTTGACTTACCTCCCTTTCTGAAACCGAAAACCCAGAGTTTCCCTCATTTCAGGGTTAACATACTCAGAGTTTTCACTTAACCTCCTTTCTGAAACAGGCCCCTGACCAATCAGAGCAGAGTAGACCAATCACAACAGACTGGGCCATCTGACCAATCAGAGCAGAGTAGACCAATCACAACAGCCTGTGCCATCTGGCCAATCAGTGCGAGTAGACCAATCACAACAGACTGGGCCATCTGACCAATCAGAGCAGAGTAGACCAATCACAACAGCCTGTGCCATCTGGCCAATCAGTGCGAGTAGACCAATCACAACAGACTGGGCCATCTGACCAATCAGAGCAGAGTAGACCAATCACAACAGACTGGGCCATCAGACCAATCAGAGGCGAGTAGACCAATCACAACAGACTGGGCCATCTGACCAATCAGAGCAGAGTAGACCAATCACAACAGCCTGTGCCATTTGGCCAATCAGTGCGAGTAGACCAATCACAACAGCCTGTGCCATCTGACCAATCAGAACAGATTACATGCTACAACCAATATTAAAAAGTGTTATATTGAATAATAAAATATTAAAGTGTTTTTTAACCTTGGATGCATGTAAACCTGTTGTTGGAGACCTCCAAAATAAGATTAAAAGGCTTTAAAAAGTATAAGATTGACTTTAATTGGAATGTTGTAATAAAGGAAAACTAACAAATATGATTTCCATTCTTAAATTTAAATATTGTATGTAATATATAATATATAAGACATATACACTCACCGGCCACTTTATTAGGTACCCCATGCTAGTAACGGGTTGGACCCCTTTTGCCTTCAGAACTGCCTCAATTCTTCGTGGCATAGATTCAACAAGGTGCTGGAAGCATTCCTCAGGGAGTTTGGTCCATATTGACATGATGGCATCACACAGTTGCCGCAGATTTGTCGGCTGCACATCCATGATGCGAATCTCCCGTTCCACCACATCCCAAAGATGCTCTATTGGGTTGAGATCTGGTGACTGTGGAGGCCATTTGAGTACAGCGAACTCATTGTCATGTTCAAGAAACCAGTCTGAGATGATTCCAGCTTTATGACATGGCGCATTATCCTGCTGAAAGTAGCCATCAGAAGTTGGGTACATTGTGGTCATAAAGGGATGGACATGGTCAGCAACAATGCTCAGGTAGGCTGTGGCGTTGCAACGATGCTCAATTGGTACCAAGGGGCCCAAAGAGTGCCAAGAAAATATTCCCCACACCATAACACCACCACCACCACCAGCCTGAACCGTTGATACAAGGCAGGATGGATCCATGCTTTCATGTTGTAGACGCCAAATTCTGACCCTACCATCCGAATGTCGCAGCAGAAATCGAGACTCATCAGACCAGGCAACGTTTTTCCAATCTTCTATTGTCCAATTTCGATGAGCTTGTGCAAATTGTAGCCTCAGTTTCCTGTTCTTAGCTGAAAGGAGTGGCACCCGGTGGGGTCTTCTGCTGCTGTAGCCCATCTGCCTCAAAGTTCGACGTACTGTGCGTTCAGAGATGCTCTTCTGCCCATCTTGGTTGTAACGGGTGGTTATTTGAGTCACTGTTGCCCTTCTATCAGCTCGAACCAGTCTGGCCATTCTCCTCTGACCTCTGGCATCAACAAGGCATTTCCGCACACAGAACTGCCACTCACTGGATGTTTTTTCTTTTTCGGACCATTCTCTGTAAACCCTAGAGATGGTTGTGCGTGAAAATCCCAGTAGATTAGCAGTTTCTGAAATACTCAGACCAGCCCTTCTGGCACCAACAATCATGCCACGTTCAAGTCACTCAAATCACCTTTCTTCCCCATACTGATGCTCGGTTTGAACTGCTGGAGATTGTCTTGACCATGTCTACATGCCTAAATGCACTGAGTTGCCGCCATGTGATTGGCTGCTTAGAAATTAAGTGTTAACGAGCAGTTGGACAGGTGTACCTAATAAAGTGGCCGGTGAGTGTATAAAGATGTGAAAATGTATTTGAAAAGCATAACTGGAATGAGAGTAAATTTAAATCTTCTCATACAGTGAAATCTAAGCATAGGAGTAATGGAATGTGCCTGTGTAAGAATAATTTTATTCAATTTTTATCCCACAAAAGATTTTCATTTCAATCATTTAGTCTTTGTTTAAATTTCAAAACACTGTCCATCATCTGGATCTGCATCAAACCCTGAGAAAAAGATCATTGTCTGTACACAAATGGTTTTTAATACAAATATAAATGGATAAATGTGATTTTTGATGTGTTTTTGTGTTTTGTCTCTTACTCTGCCCTGTAGAGGACACAAAGGTGGATGAGTTTGTGAAGGAGGTTCACGCACTGAAGAACCTGCACCATCCGAAGCTCATTCAGCTGTTGGCTCTCTGCACACGAGGAGAGCCCGTCTACATCGTCACTGAGCTCATGACTAAAGGAAGTCTCAAGTCATACCTTTCTTGTAAGTGTCACTACACCCTATTTCCCGTTCGCCACATTTACTGCACCTGCATGCTTATCTATGAATTATGTTTTATAAATTGCACAAGATTACTCTATATAAAGTCTTGGTATTTTGTGCATTGCATTTTCTTTTCTCTTATCGGACAATCACGTCTGTACTCATTAAACTTTATGGCATTATCTGACCACATTGTTTTATAGTTAGTTCAAAAGTACAGTACATGAAGTCATTAAACACAAAAGTATATCATTGACTCTAAACCTTTATTCTGTGTACCAAGTTCCTAAAATAAAACGAAATAAAATGTTTAAAATGAATGCATCATTCCTTGAACTGAAATCATATTTTAAGCCTACCGATTTGACTGAAAGTTGAATTGAAAATTCAGATTGGCTTTCAATTTGTTACCTTCCCCTTTTGCTTTAATGACTCGAGCTGCATGAAATCCACAAAATTAAATCCAAAGCAGGGTTACTGTCGTTAACTAAAACTAAAATAAAAACATGTCAAATTAAAAACATTTCTGCTAATTGAAATAAATCTGAAATCAAATAAATTACAAATATTTATTGAAAAACTTAAACTAAATAAAAGTTAGAAATGCTGCCTTTGCAAAAAAACGTAAGTTTTAGTTTGATTTGTAACTGGAAATAAAGAAAAACTAAAACTGAAATAAAAATTAATTTAACAGAAATAGCAATATTTTAAAAGCTATTTCAAAGCACATAACGAAATTGCAAAAAAATAAACTAAAATTAACATAACTAAACATATTCAATTAATAAAACTAAAATAACAGTGATGCATCTTGACTTTGTCTGTACATATTTGATTAGTGGCCTAGAAAAACTAAACCTTCAAACATTTATTATTTATTTTAAATCAATAAAAAATGTCCAGTTATTTCCAGATATAAAAATATATTTAGAATCCCTTTTGTTTCTCTGATGTTCCCCTGGCCATTTCTTCCTGTAGCACCGGAGGGTCAGGTGTTGACCTCCGCTCACCTGATCTACATGGCTAGTCAGATAGCAGAAGGAATGGCATACCTGGAAGATCGACACATTGTCCACAGAGACTTAGCAGCTCGAAACATCCTGGTTGGAGAAGACCTGGTGTGTAAAGTAGCTGACTTTGGTCTGGCCCGCATCATCAAGGTAACGGTTGGATGTCAAAGACGCTGCTGGAAATATGCATATATAATAGTTTCTGCTTAGCATGTAATTCTGTGTTTGTGTGCAGGATAGTGTGTATACAGCTAGTAGAAACACCAAGATTCCTGTGAGGTGGACGGCTCCAGAAGCTGCACTCTACCAGCGTTTCTCCGTCAAATCTGATGTCTGGTCCTTTGGAGTGCTGCTGTACGAGATGATGTCACGTGGAAAGATGCCGTATGATGGTATGGGTCTCTGTTTCTGATCTCTATTACAGAAACACTAAATATGTTTTACACTACTGGTCAATAGCTTGAGGTCTCTTATGCTCACCATGGCTCTTCACCAGGATTCTTTGATGAATAGAAAGTTTTGCGACATTATAAACCTCTTTACTGTCACTTTTGATCAATTTAATGTAACGTACGGACCCCACATTTTTGAACAGTAGTGTATATATCTTCTATAAATTTTCCACTCTCTGGTTCCCACAGGGAAGAATAATAAGGAGGTGTTGGAGATCCTGTCGTCGGGTTACAGGTTACCGTGTCCAAATCGCTGCCCCCCAAACATCTACCGCATTATGATGGAATGCTGGCACGCGGAGGCTTCCAAACGGCCCTCGTTCCACGCCCTTCACAGTCAGCTGGACAATATCTACTCCAGACTCTACTTCAAAACCATTGAGGTGTAGAACACGAGGAGAACAGGTGGACTCAAACAGAAGATCCTGTGGGACGGAAAGATTTGCATGGACAGAAGTGCACATAAGACTTTTTGATTGCTTATGTTAATGAAGTTATGTGCAATAATAAATGCTTGTTAAAGGACTTCTAAAAGATTACATGAGAGTTGGGAAATTGTAAAAGAGGAAACGTGCATCATCTTAATCTGACAGGGCCAGATTATCTGTAGCTTGTCATAGCGACTCTTGATCACCTGTGGATCAAGATGTCGAGCACTGTTATGCACCCTTATAATATGCATCACTTGCCCTGCACTTACGTTTATTTTGCGCTAGAGTTGATCTGGCCCATTCAGTTTCTGTATAGCAGTAGGAACAGGCGATTATTTAATCTGATGTATTCAGATCAGAGTTTATGTTTACAAAAGATTCACCTGCCAGTGTACGGACAGGTGCCGGGACGGTGAAAACTACAGCTGTTAAGTTATAACTGTTGAGTGTCTTTAGCCTATGTGAAAGGCAGGCTGCACAAATAACTGTTTTCTACCAGGTACACGATCGTGTAACTATACTGTGGTTAACACAGGAGCCATATGACAAAAACTACCTGGGTAGGTTTCCTCATGATCGGTTTCAAAGAAATCAAATCCATGCCATGTCTTCCAATGGATTATTCTTAAAATAACTCTTGTAAATAAAGTATTTTTTCAGTATACATGTTTCTGCAGTTTCTTGGTCTATTGTTTGCCTGGTCAATATGTAACCTGACATTGAGATTGACCAGAAATTTTCAAGCATGCTGGTAGCCTGTAAAGCACTTAACCTCAAACAATAAAGATTGCCTGTTTAGCCTACTGTGCTTGTGTTATTGTCGTCCACAGGCGTGGTTCAAATGCGGAAGATTTCACTCTAATGCCAGTTCCCTAAACTAATAGACACGTATGGGAATCCTCTAGAGGTGTCACTCGGGTCAGTTTTATCTCATGGGTGAATGTTTGCGTAAAACTTGCCCATGTCTTAAGACATGTTGGGACAGAATATGCGGATCCTCTGCGGGCGATGGAGAAAACAGCATGAAAACTGACCGTGACTGTACGCCCGGTAATACAAAGACTGATCGTTACATGCAGCCCCAGCAACATCCACCGCAGCCTCCGAGTCCGAAGAGTGCTGTGTATACTGCTCTATGGGACTTTGAGGCACGCGACGGACAGGAGTTGTCGTTCAAAGCTGGTGATATGTTCGATATTGTCGACAATTCCGGTGACTGGTGGAGTGCGAAGAAAATCGACTCATGCGGCAGCGAGACCACCGGCTTTGTTCCGTTCAATTATCTGGCGCGAGCGGAATCCATAGAGTATGAACCGTGAGTGTCAAAGCTTCTGAAAAGTAGCCTTTAAATAAACAGCGCGTTTTTATTTCAGTGCTGGTGTTAATGCTGTGGTTAATGCATCAAGTTGAATTTACTAAACTGTTTGCTGAAATAATTAAAAATTGTATTTATCATTCAACTGAACTGTGCTCATGCATTTTAGACACTTCCATGCGCACGTCCTTGAATATAGCTACTTCGGTTTTCGTTTCATGTGCGGCCAAAATTAGATTTGAAAACATCACATTTCGACTTTTTTTTGTTGCTCAAATTGTATCCGAAAATCTTTATCTCACAGCCCCCGCGGTCAATTATTGTGATTCACTTTATGAAGTAGGCTAGCCTATTAAAAATCGAGATCTCCGAGACCCGTTTCGTGATCGAATTTTTAATCGATTATTTTAATTAATTGGTTCACAATAAATAACATTGATTTGTGAATTCGACGGATTTAGAAGATTTAACTTGCAGTAGCTAAAAACTTAGTGATTCAATTATAGCAAGTTAACAGAAAACAACTGAAGTTGTCTCAGATTCTTAAACTAAATGTGCTCAGAGCTCTATCTTATTTATGTGGCATTAGACACCTCTCTTTTACACTTTTGTAACTTAATTGATGACATTCGCCCATCAATCCATGCCAGGTGTAGCCTACTTGCATACCTGTGCGATTTTCCCCCCTCCCCACCACTCCCGAATGCATGCTTAAAGGAGTAGTTCACTTTTTAAAAAACTTTTGCTGATAATTTACTCACCGCCATGTCATCCAAGATGTCCACGTCTTTCTTTCTTCAGTCGAAAAGAAATTAAGGTTTTTGATGAAAACATTCCAGGATTTTCTCCATATAATGGACTTCATTGGGAGCCAAACGGTTCAAGGTCCAAAAGACAGTTTCAGTGCAGCTTCAAAGGGCTTTAAACGACTCCAGACGATGAATAAGGGTCTTATCTAGGACCCTTCGAGTCATGACTCGAAAAAAGATTTGTTAATTTTGATGAACGAGTTCGAACAGGACAGTCACGAACACTCATCACAGAACAGAGCAAGGCGAGCATTTGTGCTTAAAAAAACTTAAACTTTGTTATTTATTTTTTAAATGAGCGATGGATTCTCTAGATAAGACCCTTATTTATCGTCGGATATCGTTTAAAGCCATTTGAAGCTGCACTGAAACCGTTTGGCTCCCATTGAAGTCCATTATATGGAGAAAATCCTGGAATGTTTTCATCAAAAACCTTAATTTTTTTCGACTGAAGAAAGATAGACGTGGACATCTTGGATGACATGGGGGTGAGTAAATTATCAGCAAAAGTTTTTTTAAAAGTGAACTACTCCTTTAAGCTTTGGTTGAGGAAATGACAGAAATTAAGTTTTTATTCACTGATGAAATAGTTTTCCTCCAGTGAGATAACAGCTGTGAAAGACTAAGGCCTGTTCACACTAGTCTCAGCCTCAGCCGTCAGTCTGAAGGTTTGGCTACGCGAGACTAGTTCACACCAATAACATTAAATACACCACTGGATGATATTTTTCTGTTTATTTTAAGCATGCAGTTATATCTGCCTGTTTAAAAGGTCATGAAACCCCCCTCTTTCAGCTCAAGTCTAGCTCACAATCTTTTTGAAAAATGCAACTTAAATGGGCGTGGATGGCTGTGAGAAGAAGAGGGGAGTGTGGTATGGCCATCACTGTCATCGCCAGTGTCCCATGCTGCATATCGACTGTCTGTCACTAAAAAGCAGTGGTAAAACGTGAGGAAATGCTAGATTTTTTTTATAGCTGGCAAATAAAGTCTTATGAAATACACTGACACTTTATTATTGTCCTTTCAAAAGTAACTAAATGCCCTGCTATAGCTATAGCCTACAGTAATCATAATTCTATTTAAAACATATTAATGTAGGCTACATGTATAATTATAATGTCATTATAAAATATATAGTTGTTTATATAGACACTATAAATGCATATATTTGAAAATTATTAATTTTCCGCTAAAAAAAAACGTTCAATAATAAAGATGGCTCTGTGGAGGTGGATGACTTCTCGTTTTAGACACACACATAGGCTACCTCTGAAGGGATAGAAAAGTCCTCGGGACTTGGTACCGCATCTCTCGCAAGACGCAACCTGCATTGGTTGTCAACAAGGCGACAAGTCCACCAAGTCCAATTCTCGCTGTGTGTGTGTTTGCGGCACCACTATAGTTTTGTGTCCGTGGTTGTCTAGCCCTGCCATGACAGCATCGCGGGGAAACATATTCAACCCACTTGGACTTTTGCACGACGAAAATAAACATTTGCGTCCCATGATTGCCTCTCTGATCTATAGGCGATATCACAGTTTGACATATGTCTGTCATTGGAAAGATCCACGTGGTGTCATGAATAATCAAGAGACAGTGTCTTCTCATCGGATATGAAAACTCAGTCTCATTAATAATTATGAGACACCGATGAGTCCTCAACGCACTCGCAGAACACTGCCACGTCACAGCCTGTGACGTGGACACGATGAAGACTTTAAACCGGAAGACGAAAAAAGTGGGGGGAAAAACAAAAATTTTACCATTTTAACCCTACTATTAAATCTAACAGATGCTAACATTGTCTTCAATGGTGTTCAACACACATACCTCTGTTAAAATCTCAGAAAATTTGGTTTGGGGTTTCATGACCCTTTAAATAGGCTACTCAAGCTTATTAAAGCAGGATGCATTCTGAATGTCTGTCAATGTTTATATTATTCATCAACTGGAAATATTGCTTTGAAAGTGATTTCAACAATATAATTATCTGTGTCAATATCCCCGTAGCTGTGATGTGGAGTTCCCTATTCTCATAGAACTACAACGATTATTAAAACTATAGTTCTAGTCCTTGGTGAATGGCCCTTTAGTGAACTGAAACGCAGTTGAACGGAAGAAACTGATTAGTCTGTTTCGTGAATGAATCGTTCAAAGGAATGTGAATTAAATAGTGGAGGATCACAAATTATTAATACATTAATAAACACTTGTGCTATCAATTTTACCCTTAAGGAAATGATACTGTACAACCCATGTGTTTTCTGTATCTTTAGGTGGTTTTTTGGAAAGATGACCCGTTTTGAAGCATTGAGTCACCTCATGTTTGCAGGAAATGATAATGGATCCTTCCTTGTACGAATCAGTGAGACTGACAGCACGGGCTTTGTGATCTCAGGTGTGTGTGTTGTTTTCTGACAGTCATTACTGAGTTTCTTACCACATATCCTAAAAGCTGCTTTTAGAGACTGAAGTTCTGAATCTTCTCTCTTAGTGAAGACACAGGACAAAGCAAAGCACTTCAAGATCTACCAGTCTGGTGGAAAGTACTTTGTGGATCCATCTCCTAAGTTCGCCAGTGTGTTAGAGGTGGTTGAATATTATCAAACTCACCCATTCTCCACTTCAGACCAACTGAAGCGACCCTGTATTCGGGTGAGACTCTTTCTCTTCCCATTTTTCCACATTCTTCTCTTATGCTTGTTTTTTTATCTCCCTTATTCTCGCACTCTCTTTCAATTTTGTCATTTGAGGAAGTGATTGAACGAGTTTCTTCATTTTTCTGAGAACACCAGCTTCTGTCCTTTTGCATTAGATGCAATATATATTTGCAACATCAAGAAAAAACGTTTTAGTCCTCCAGCAAACACATGCTGATGTCTAAATGTAAAGCACCAAACCCAGTAAATATGCACATGTATTTATACAGTAACAGTAATAAAATGAATTGTATTTGTAAACTAACTTCCTGACACCACTGACTCATCTTCCTGTAGAAAAAGCCCCGGCCTGAGAATCTGCCACCCTCCACAGTCGATGAATGGGAGGTGCCTAAAGAACAAATTACCTTAGGGAAGCTGCTGGGCAGTGGCCATTTTGCTGAAGTTTTCAGTGGCACGTGGAAGAATCACACTAAAGTGGCCATCAAAATCCTCAAGAACAATGGTGAGCTCATGGTGCTACAGAGCAGATCTGAAAATAAGAATGTAAATGTTGCACAGCAAAATAATACATAAGGGCCCATGACACACCAATCCCAAGTTCTGCCATCGACCGACGTCGGGCTAGTTTTTGCGTGTGTTCCACACGTCAGCTGTTGTCAGGCTCACATCAGCAGGAGTTCAGCATATTGAATCGTCATCGGTCAGAGATCAACGGCTGTTCAGTTTAGCGCGCGAGTCAATGCACAAGAAAAAAAGCTAAAGTGATGAAAGCACTGAGCTTTCCAAATACAACAAAATTTTTCCATAACAACATGAGCCTGATTGGTATTCAATGATGAACATAGACATGTTCCTGCTGATATAGACAGTTCTTTCCCTACATGCAGGCGCAGAACGCACAAGCTAGTTGGCAGCCAGCTGTAGTCCTTTAAGTGTGTTCAAGTGCAGCTTTTCAGCCCAACGTGAGGCGACAACATAGTTAGCTTTCGTCTCCGCTAGTTCTTTGACGTCTGCTTGGTGTGTGTCACAGACCTTTACAAATACAACTTACAAGTCTTCTAGTTTCAACTATGTCTGTTCTTGTTATCCAAAATAAATTCTTGCGGTTTTAAATGTGAAAAGAATTAAATTGTGTCACCTGAAAGTCGGAACTTTTAAATGAAGAAATTCCACAAACTGCAATTAATTCATTACAAAATATGAGAGGACCGGCATCTTAATCTGTTTTTTTTTTTAAAGATAAAAACATTTTGAGATCGATATTACAATCTTTGATTCAGCATAGGCAGTGTTTGTTGGAAAAATGCTGGATATGACCTTTAGCTTTAACACATGAGTGTTTATGTATTCATGTATTTGACACTGACAGCACAAGTTAATGCAGTGGATCAAAAGAAGTTTTTGAGTGCCTTATAATAAGATACACCACTGGAATTAATCACTAATTAAACATAAACACATTCATAAATCTATATCAGGAAATAGAATAAACTCAAACCAGTGTTTGAACCACCTTTATCCGAGTAAAAACATTTCTAAGGTAAGATACACAATAGTCCAGACAGAACCCCAGGATCTGCTGGGAATACTTGCTTTTGCCAGTAATAGTGTTCCGGAATTACCTTTAGGGAAGGAACTGAAGGATGACATGGATAGGCACTTTTTGGATGTAAATGGATAATGTGACATTGGGCAAAAATCAACTGCATAATTCAAACAAAATAAATGTATCCTTATGAAGGCAACCACCTGCTTTGCAGCCTAAGGGCATGAATAGCGTACAGTCAATGGTTTCAGATTGTACACTGCACACATTACTGGTGAGGTAAATGTGAGCTGAGGCTGAACATAATGTAAGTCATGCAGAATGGCAGTGATCCTCAACATTACACTGGTAAATCTGCAACTGAATACCTCGAACAGAGAAAGAAATCATGTGGAATAATTGGACTATACGCTTTTGTCTTGTTAAATTAAAAACAAATCTAAACTTCAAAACAAGATACATTTGCTTTATGTAATGACTTCCATCTTACAACATTGTCAAAAAAATATTTTCTTGTTTTAAGCATACATCTTAACTAAATTTAATGAATATGTTTAAAACAAGAAATAAAAAAAAATACAAGAACATTTTCTGAAGGAGTTTGAAAAATTAAAGGTCAGCATCATGAAAAGTCTTAATATCTATGAGGTTATTGCATCTTGTTTTAAGCATTTTTATATATTTTGCTGGTAAACAAGGTAAAATGCTTATTGTCTAATAAATACTAAATATATTTTTACAAATAAAAAATTAAAAAATATCATAAGAAATAATATTTTTGTCTATTTTCTTTCTTTCTTTCTTTTTTTTTACCACAGATGCTCTGAAGCAGAAGGACTTTCAGTTGGAGGTGCAGATCATGAAGCGTCTGCGTCATAGGCACCTGATTTCTCTCTTTGCCGTCTGCTCTTCCTCCGCCCCGTTTTACATCATCACCGAACTAATAGAGAAGGGCGACCTGCTTAATTTCCTCAGAAGTCAGTCACTGTCCCCTTGATATGACTGATTGATGTCTTGCATTGATCATGCTGTGATTCTGCTGTCTCACGTTCTCAATCTTATACATCACTCCCCATCATTCAGGTCAAGAGGGTATGGCATTGGACATGGAGTCTCTGATCGACATGGCAGCTCAAGTAGCAGATGGGATGGTATATTTAGAGTCACATAACAGTATTCATAGAGACCTTGCTGCAAGAAATGTTCTAGTCGGGGAAGGTAACGTCTGCAAAATTGGTGATTTTGGCCTAGCTCGAGTCATTAAGGTGAGCAAACTCATTTTTATGTTGATTTTTTTTAGGTGTGTGTGTGTGTGTGTGTGTGTGTGTGTGTGTGTGTGTGTGTGTGTGTGTGTGTGTGTGTGTGTGTGTGTGTGTGTGTGTGTGTGTGTGTGTGTGTGTGTGTGTGTGTGTGTGTGTTGTGTGTGTGTGTGTGTGTGTCTGTGTGTGTGTGTCTGTGTGTGTGTGTGTGTGGTGTGCTGTGTGTGTGTGTGTGTGTCTGTGTGTGTGTGTCTGTGTGTGTGTGTCTGTGTGTGTGTGTACCGACATGCAAACAAAAGCGAGTATCGGCACCCTTATTTTGTCAACTGCAAGTACTGCATCCTGGAAATTACTCTTGAAATTGTTTAAAGGGACATTTGCTTCCTGCTTTGTTGAAAAATATCAGTAATAATGGTATATATAGACATTTGCTTCCTGCTTTGTTGAAATATCAGTAGTGGTTTTGTGATCCTGATCCTGTGAAATGAATTCATATTTCTTTGGTATATATTATGAAACAGAACAATCAAATTTAACCAATCCCAAGAGCGATTTTACAATAATTTTTTTAAATGTTCTTTAGCACATGCATTTGTTCTATGAAGTTGTCTTTTAACATGTCTAGGAGCATGTTTATATATCTGATGACAAGAAAATACCATATAAATGGACCGCACCTGAGGCTATCAGTCATGGCCGTTACTCAACTAAATCTGATGTCTGGTCATTTGGGATTCTCCTTTATGAGATTGTCACACATGGAGCCATACCTTACCCAGGTCAGTTTTAACATGCTAATTGTTGTATCATGTTTTTTTTAGTTTAAGACAGAATATTTCTCATTTATATTTCTCATTTTTAAATCAAGTTTTTTTATTATTGTATGTTTTATTATTGTATAAATTATTGTCAGACTAGTGAAAAGAAAACCTACAAATAGACTTTTAAGTGTTTATTTGATTGTACTTTATCTATTTGTGTATGTAGATTTAAGTTACAGTACAAATAAAGGGGCTTTTTTTTTTTTTCTCCATGCACTGAGCAAGAATGCCAGAAGCTGAGCCATTTTATTCCTAAAAACATGGGAGGCCTTACAGCCTTATGTCCTTAACATTTGAGTCTGTACATTCAAGCCATTATCTTCTTTTATAGGTGTTCCTAATGGTGAGGTGTATGATCTCGTCACAGAAAAACACTTCAGGATGCCTTCACCACCCAATTGTCCGAAGATCATTTATGACATCATGCGATCTTGCTGGAGAGCAGAGCCAGAGGACCGTCCCACTTTTCAGGTTCTGAAGCGTGAACTAAACAACTATCAAGACAGCTTCTGTAGCTATTCGGGTAAACCGCACAGTTAGATTCCACTCCTTGCAAAAATCCTGAGGCCCTAAAGTCTTAGAAACCAAAACAAGACTAGCCATGAACCATTGCAACAGACAGATGCAACGTAAAATCATCTTTGTCCTTTATTATCCTTCATGGATTACATGGACTGTAGATTAGTCCAACATATACATTTTAGTGTGGAAGATGTGCACATGAAGCACTTTTTGGGAACGCTAAGGGCAAATAATAATGCATTTGTTTTTAGACTTAGAGCAATAATTACTGACTGAGTTTAATGAGACCGATGCTGTAGGTTTTTTATTATAATAATAATAAACCTTGTTGTTCTCAGGTAGAGTAGACTGAACTGATCAGAAGACAATGAAACCATTTTAAATTTATCAACAATATGTTCAGGGGCATTAAAATACAAGTTAAAATGAATAATCTATTTTTTTATGTTTTGTATGTATTATTGTATTTAATGTTTTTTTCCTCTTCTCAAGCCTTTAATGCAAATGTGGAAAGCAATTGAGAGTGAATTTAATATAATATTATATATTAAGCTATGATTGCCAAAGAACATGTACAAAATGCTATAAAACAACAAAAAAGACATGCTGCTTTATGTTGATTTGTTCACTTTAAATTGTGCTGTATTTTCGTAATATACTTCATTGTATTTTATAATGTATTGCATTGTTAATGTTTATTGCAGTTCACCAAAACAAATTCCTCATTGCAATCTTACATTGCCGATAAACTCCAAAGAAAAAAAGCACAGACACACAATATGTTATAGCTCCTTTGATTAAAAAAAAAATTCTAAATGACCTCATGACAGGCACAATCCTGGTGTGTGTCTCAATTGAGATTAATTGCGGAAGAAAACAGATATGATGGGGAAGGATTGCGATCATATCATGCAAATATCTGCAAATTCAAAGTTCTATTAGATAACCATTTTTATTTGTTTTGGCAGATGTAATAGATTGTTCTATAGGGTCATTGTTAAAACTAGCGATACTTCAAGTTCCCACAACCAATGAATCAGGCCTGTGCAGTATGAAAGTTCACCAGCAGATGGAGACACACCATTATTTCACCAATGAGCTGTAGCTTGCAACCAATAAATCTGTATTTTAATTTAATTAAATGGCATGCATGTCATCATAATGCAGCTGTCAATAAAAAATGTTCAATCATGTATTGGTCTATCCATAAGCACTGCGACCTTCATGCTTTCACTACAACAACAAACACGATATACCCCTATGGAGGCTCTGACACTGTAAGTTTAAGTTGTTATGTGTTTGAACTACTGACAAGAGCTGCTGATGTATGGGATCATGTTAGTCATTGTCATTATCATCATCAGTGCCATTCCTGTTATTCCTCGAAGCACATTTTCAGCATTTCTTAATATAGGCTACCCGATTGTTTCAAAATTAAACTCACTATTTTAAAAAGATTACAATTTGTTAGTTTAAAAAAATATATAAATCTCAGTATCACAACGAGGTGGACATGGGGTGAACTTTAAATATTTTCACTTCTTTGGTTTTCCAGGATAGATACATTTTTTTTGGTGATGGGGAGAGCGAGGCACAACCTAACGCTTTTTGACTTTCTCAGTTTGTGTAAATACTTAGGGTTCAGAGTATTTATTTTTTCCCATATTCATTTCCCACATGTCTAGTCCTATTATGTGGTTTTGTTTTATTAATACAGTGTATACTTTTTTTTCTGGATATACCCTGAAAGAATGGAGGTGAAATGTGACAACATGCCCCATGTGCGGTAGCCTACATTGTAACATGACCGCTCTGATCTAATCAAAAAAATATACAAGACATACTCAAATATTTTCTCAATAAATCACAATGCCATTTTTTAATAATTAAAAATAAAATAATTTTTCAGTGGAAAACACAACTATAGCCTACAACATAATTCAAAACATAATAATTAATAATTTCTGAACATTGACTCTCAGTCTTTATTCACCTTTTCTCATGTTTTCTCAATAGAATTCATAAAGTATATAGATTAGCATAGTTCTGCTATGACACCTAGTGTATTCTGCTAGTTAGCGTATAGCATTAAAGAACCATATCAACTATTAAATAACATATTGGAGATTAAAATAATATCAGATCGGTCTAATTTAAAATACACCTCAAAAATAGAGATGAAAAATGAACATAAGAAATTTACTTTAACTGTTCAGTGATATCTTCCAAAGATTTCTGAATTTTGGCGCGTTTTTTTGTCTAGGCCTATATAGTGTTGATATGGCAACTAGTAAATACACAAAGTTTCATCATGCTAGCATGTGTGGTAGTATTTAAAACAAGGGTGTTACTTACAACTAACCCCGTGTTAGTTTGTGCCCCACTCTCCTCTATCCCATAAAGACAGTCACCATGACATCTAAATAAACTATTCTTATTTTTTATGGAATATTGCAGTGTTCTAAATGATTTATGCACATCATAATTATTATTTCTAATTCATGTGCCCTCGTAGTCAAATAAGTTCCCCTCTGCAGCAACATCTCTTCTCTTCTCTGATGACGTGTATACAGACGCCAGGGCGGAACAACCTGTCACTCACATCAACCATCCAATCAATTTCCCATGGACAAAATCAAGCCCCGCCCTATATTTGTTGGAGAAGTTGTATCCATTTAATTTTATTTTTTAACTTTATTTTTAAATGCTTTAAACAACAAAACAATACAACATACATTTTGGAGCAAAGAAAACGCATACACATAAGAATAGAATAAATAAAATAAAAAACATTCACAAAAACATAAGACCATCAATCAAATATTTTGAAGACAGTTTATGAACAGTCTTAATAGCTTTTCCATTAGTACTAGATTGAATAGTAGAAAAGTAATTTTGACATTCTTTAAGGAATATTGAGAAAGGGGCTTTTTGTTAGAAAACTTACTCTTATGAATGAAATTTGACTAATAAAATTAACAAATTATTTACAAAAGCCTCCTTATTCAAACTGTTATCATACTTTAAATGTCGAAAAATGACATTTTCAAAATGCAGACAAAATGAAAGAGTATATTTTCCTTAATAAGCATAGACACCTCATACCATAACTTTTGACTACAATGCCAGAAAATGCGGGGTACTGTTTCCAAGTGTAAAGAGCAAAAAGAGCAGCTTACGTCAACGTCTTTTTAAAACTTACTAAAGAAATGTTCGACAGGGTAGAATTTGTGCAATATCTTGATAGAGATTTATTTGACCTTGTTTGTAACAAAAACCCATGAGGTAATAACCAAACATTTTCCCAATCAAGGTCAGTAACACATTTAGTCCAATAAGCAGTAGATAAATGTTTGTTAACAACCTCCTTTAAAAATCGAGAACAAATAATTTGTAAAAAAAAAAATGGCCACGTCATTTAGGTTAATCATGGGCATATCAACTGATGACGATGGTTATTCCATATAAAATAAAGCTGCGGAGAGAAGTTGTGCTTGTAGATCAGTGTCCAAGCATATGAAGCTTGAGGATGTATCCTTTAACAAAATCCAGTTATCATGACATCATCCTCCAGCCATGAAGTGATTTATTTTGGTGTTAAAAAAGAAAAAGAAAAAAAACAGCACTAGTTAAAGTATTACAGCTATATTTTATTAATTTGTATGGTGTTCTTAAGAAATCAGTTTGATGTTTTGTACTTTTTCTTACCAGTCAAAAATGTACAAATAAATAAATAAAGTGAAGAAATGATAGGCCTATGTCTACATGGGCATACATATCGAATTATATAAAAGGTTTTGTTGTGCTTAAACACATTCAACTTAGCTTGAGGTAGACTATAGGACTGTGCTGATGGTTTAACGGTGACATGATCTGTTCCAGGGAAAGCTGTGTGAGTGATTCCTGAGCGGCTCATGCTGTCAGAGCGTGATCTTCAGAGTCAGTCTCTGACCATCGACCGGCTCCCCTGTAAACCAGCTGCGTTCACTTCACTGGAAAATCAATCATTCTGACTTCTCGTTTGTCTTAAGTTTGAGCTTGCAAACCTTAAAACAAACAAACTTTTTTGGCTAAAGTAATTGCATTTCGTTCTCTTCGGAAGTCATGTGATTGCACTACTAACCATTAAAGTAGTTGCAAGTAGGCAATTCCATGTGATTAATATGGTTTGCACTTAATTATTTAAACGGATTAGTTATTGTAGCTATATGTATTAGGGAAATTACGACTGGATTCTGGGTCAGGCACTTTTGAATAACTTTTACATACGTTCTTCACCCGAGGTAACTTTAAATAAATAATACAACAAAAAAACAACAATAGTCACAAAAAATTCAAACCTAGATTAAATAAGTTAATAAAATAAAATAAGATAAAATAAAAGTGTATTTTTCACTTATTTAATTCATTCTTTATTTATTTTTAAACTTAAAATATACAAATTGATTTTGAAATAAAAGAAGTAAGGAGTGGATATTTGAGTTATTTATTTATTAAAGGGTCACTTCACCCATTTGCATTAAGGTTTGTATTGTTAGAAACCCAGTCATATATTATAATGATGGTGGAATTTTGCTTGTTTTTTTTATGAGATGGGAGAAAAAAGGATTCAAGTGTTTTACTTCCGTCCTATCGTGACGTAAATATCGTCATTTTGCGTCACGATAGGACGGAAGATAAATTTCATTGAAAAGTGTATAGACTAAAAACATTAGCTCATTATTATTCAAGGGTGTGGGACCCACTCACCCTACACTATATGGGGAGGCTGCAGACCTGGAGCCGGCAGATATACGCCCCTGGCAGTTTTACGCCCCGACAGTTTTGCGCCCCTGTTGTTCCTGATGCGTCCAGTAGGGGGATATATTGTGAAATAACATAATTAAATCGACTCTTACACATTGATAACAAGACCATAGACAATTTTTTCGTTTTTTGTTCATTTAAATAAACGTTACAGTGTAGATCTGCACGGATTAAAATATCTGTAGCTATTCACATGGGCTTCACTCTCTTCACTCAGCCTACAGAAGACTGTGTTTTTGTGAATCGAAAAATTAAAAATACACAGTTGGATCAACTGTTATGACACGTATATGACCTACTGCAGTTATAGGCCTTTTCACCGTAGGATTTTATATGGAAGACTGAGTGAAATATGTTGTTGTGAATTTATAGTTGCATTTAGATACTAACCAAATTTAGCACATTAGACATACAGCATACCGTGTAATCATATGGATCCTTGATTAGCTGTAGTACTATTCTTTATTGGTCATCATACAGCTACAAAACAGTGTCCTACACAGCATTTTATGAAGACAAACACAATTTATCCCTTTTCTAAAATTCCAAGGGCCATTTAAAAGAAAGACACAATATTGTTGTTCATAATTTTTTTTATTAACAACATTTATGAATTATGATGACTCCCCTATGGTTTGCCCCTCTTCTTTAACTATTTTTTAAAAGGACATCTATGGTGATATTGTGTGTGTGTGTGTGTGTGTGTGTGTGTGTGGTGTGTGTGTGTGTGTGTGTGTGTGTGTGTGTGTGTGTGTGTGTGTGTGTGTGTGTGTGTGTGTGTGTGTGTGTGTGTGTGTGTGTGTGTGTGTGTGTGTGTGTGTGTGTGTGGGATTGCATCAATTTGCTCCTGATCTTCAAAGTACAACGGCACACGCACTTGTTGGTGGAACAATAGTGGAAAAAGTGTCAACTTCAAGCCACTTTGATTTCTTTTGGCCACCAATGATGGACTGTGCAGAGAAAATTGAAAATGACATTAAAACCATGTCCATTTATGTCTCCGTAAGTTGTTAATTTTGTAAGTCGTAAAAAAAAGATGGGTGTTTATAAGTTTAGAGAGAGATTTTCATTTTCTTATAGCTAAAGCAAACACACACCTTTATGAAATGTACGTTAAGAAGAATTTGGTAAAGACAGAGTATGATAAAACCCACATTAAGTGCACATACCCTAGTCCAGACCAGTAAGCTATTTTAAGAAATGTTGGAAATAATAAAAATATTTGAGTGAGTGTGCAGTTCAACTCTTTACTTCGAGAGATTTACATACATGTATACATATATGCCTGTAAATGTGTCTTTTGTGTTTTCACATCATAAAAAAACAAGTTCATATTTCCAATATCTACTGTAATGTTGCCCCAGAAACCATGTGGAGTATGTTTTAATGCAAGGAGTAAACAGGGTCTTACCAGAAGAGGCCATCTCATACACGATAAAGACAGGCAACAAAAGAAAATGAATTTTAAAGTGAGTAGAGAAGAGTAGGGGCAGCTAAACATACACGTGTTAGCTAAGTTTAAGCCAGATAGAACATAAACCTGACCGTCAAGAACTTTTTGTCTCTCGAAAAATAAATTATAGACCCATCCATTTCTATAGAAATGAATTGATATCTACCTACCAAGCTAATATAAATTTATAAATTTATAAAAAATTTATAAAAAATTTAAATTTATAAAAAAGCGTTTATAAATAATAAATGTTGCATCATTGCTAAACAACAATAACTTTAGCAGATTATATAACATACAAATGACAAAATCTATTATTTTTTGTCAGATTTTCATTCTAACGATAAAAATCTTGATTATACGGTATTATTACTTTGTCTTCAAAATTCATCTTCATAAAGACCGAATCATTCAACTGATTTAAGAATATTCTCCTCTGATATAAAGTCCCTTTTTCCTTCATTTAAGAAAATGTCAAAACCTTTAAACTCAAAGGTTTCTAAAATAAATAATATCATAGAGTCTGTTGTAAAGAACCTTTATTTTTTTTATATTGACAAAATGTAAAATTGTATTGATTTGTGTACCAATTCAATCTCTTTTGATGTCCCCCTTGTTATTTTTTATTTATTTTTCTCCCTGTTAATGTCTTGTATCCTTTCTTTTGCAATACAACATAAATAAATGTATTAATATAATAATAAAAAAGAAGATTATTTACTATCATACCGTAACTCAATCCGTGTCGCTGTACAGCCTCCCCCTACTGGACGCATCAGGAACAACAGGGGCGTAAAACTGTCGGGGCGTAAAACTGCCAGGGGCGTATATCTGCCGGCTCCAGGTCTGCAGCCTCCCCTTACTCACCCTACAGGCCTATTACAGATCAGTGGGTGGGACTTCACTTGCAGAAACCGAAATCAATATCCGCCATCTTGTTTTTGGAAGCTAAGCTAACGAGCGCTGTGGAGATAGGAAGTATGACAATGACTGAAGAAACTATACATGATATGGAAGAAGAGGATTTTGAAAGTCTGCTGCTCGAATCCGATGTTCGTGGCTATCTTTACGAGCCGCAATATAGTGAAGAGCAGCTGAGGCTGATGGAGGAACAGGAGGCGGCTGCCTGTCGCGGTCGAGGAGCCCGGACTGCAGTAGGGGTAAAATCTTTGCGTGGCAGGGGGAGCTGCCACTAGACCAGTCACGGATATATGCGCCTGCCACTGCGTTATATGCGCCTGCCACTGCGTTATATGCGCCTGCCACTAAACCAGTCACAGATATTCGCGCCTGCCACTAAACCAGTCACAGATATTCGCGCCTGCCACTGCATTATATGCGCCTGTCACTCGAACTTACACAATATGTAAGATATGTTTTTAAACAAAATGCAGCGCATATCCCCTGAAGCCAGCGGGAGCCAGAACGGTACGCACAATAGGTCAATATTCACCATTAACCAAACGCTTTTCGCCTGCCTTTGAACTACTGTACCCATTTTTTTAAAATCCTGAGCACCAGTCTCGTCTCTCGTGACATAAGCTTGCGCCTGCCTCAAAACCTCTCACTGTTTTAATATACCAGACGAACCCACAGCCAGTGCAATGCTGATCTTATTTTTTTTATTCGCTCTTTTTGCCCATATGGGACGTCTCTTGGCTCCCGCCTGCCACAAGATCTCTCACTGTTTACACCTACTAGACACTGCTAATGATACACGAGAGCACACATACAGTGCAATACAGATCTTATTTACCTTTTTCTCATCTGATCTTATATTTTATTCGCTATTTTTATCCATATATGGGAGTGTCCTCGTTGCGTAGGGTACGTCGCACTATCAGCAAAACCTGCCACAAGATCTCTCACTGTTTACACCTACCAGACACTCCTAACGAAACACGAGAGCACACAGACAGTGCAATACAGATCTTATTTACCTTTTTCTCATCTGATCTTATATTTTATTCGCTCTTTTTATCCGTATGGGAGCGCGCTCGTGGCTCTATTAAGCGTTGCGCTATCAGCAAAACCTGCCACAAGATCTCTCACTGTTTACACCTACCAGACACTGCTGATACACGAGAGCACACAGACAGTGCAATACAGATCTTATTTACCTTTTCTCATCTGATCTTATATTTTATTCGCTCTTTTTATCCGTATGGGAGTGTCCTCGTTGCTCTATTAAGCGTCGCGCCAGCACTAACTCATCGAGTTGAGTAAAGTGGTAATAAATTCACAGATTCGAACTTCCCGGGTCAATAACTCCTCTGCTAAACATTGTTACTACACAAATTACACCTCTTTTTAATCGTAGTAATGTAGACAAGCAGCTACAACCTATTTTTCCTCAAAACGAGCTTTCCTTCACAGTGGATAAAATACATTGATCTATAGGCTGAAGTGCAAATCCCGAAAAGCGACACTGGTGTCCCCAAATTCAGTTCACACACCACTGCTGTCCTGTTGGTTATACTACAACACTTATTTTGGGGAAAAAATATTTTCGCATAAATTTTATGATTTATATTTATGGAAAGTATTCAATAACTTCACTGTAATTCACTGTATTGTTGCCAAATTCAGTTTACACATCACTGCTGTCCTGATGATTATACTACAACACTTATTTTGGGAAAAAATATTTTTGCATATTTTTTATGATTTATATTTATGAAAAATATTCAAAAACTGCATTAATGCCTTATTCAAATACATCACTGATGGACAGTAACTTAAAGTTATTGCTTTAGCAAGAAACACATTTTTTTTTATATATATAGGCCTATATATATATATATATATATATATATATATATATATATATATATATATAATATATATATATATATTATTTTTTTTTTTTAATCTAAATCATAAGGAATATGCGAAAATATTTTTTTTCAAAATAAGTGTTGGCTATAACCATCAGGACAGCAGTTATGTGTAAACTGGATTTAGCAACAATACAGTTAAGTTATTAGATTTTTTCGTAATGAAAATCATCACAATTATAAATTTACATTTGTATATAGCCTACAATTAAAAATATTTCCCCCCCAAAATAAGTGTTGTAGTATAACCAGCAGGACAGCAGTGATGTGTAAACTGAGTTTGGCAACAATACAGTGAATTACAGTGAAGTTATTGAATACTTTCCATAAATATAAATCATAAAATTTATGCGAAAATATTTTTTCCCCAAAATAAGTTTTGTAGTATAACCAACAGGACAGCAGTGGTGTGTGAACTGAATTTGGGGACACTATAGTGTCGCTTTTCGGGATTTGCACTTCAGCCTATAGATCAATGTATTTTATCCACTGTGAAGGAAAGCTCGTTTTGAGGAAAAATAGGTTGTAGCTGCTTGTCTACATTACTACGATTAAAAAGAGGTGTAATTTGTGTAGTAACAATGTTTAGCAGAGGAGTTATTGACCCGGGAAGTTCGAATCTGTGAATTTATTACCACTTTACTCAACTCGATGAGTTAGTGCTGGCGCGACGCTTAATAGAGCAACGAGCGCGCTCCCATACGGATAAAAAGAGCGAATAAAATATAAGATCAGGTGAGAAAAAGGTAAATAAGATCTGTATTGCACTGTCTGTGTGCTCTCGTGTATCATTAGTAGTGTCTGGTAGGTGTAAACAGTGAGAGATCTTGTGGCAGGTTTTGCTGATAGCGCAACGCTTAATAGAGCCACGAGGACACTCCCATACGGATAAAAAGAGCGAATAAAATATAAGATCAGGTGAGAAATAGGTAAATAAGATCAGTATTTCACTGTCTGTGTGCTCTCCTGTATCATTAGCAGTGTCTGGTAGGTGTAAACAGTGAGAGATCTTGTGGCAGGTTTTGCTGATAGCGCAACGCTTAATAGAGCAACATGGACACTCCCATATATGGATAAAAAGAGCGAATAAAATATAAGATCAGGTGAGAAAAAGGTAAATAAGATCTGTATTGCACTGTCTGTGTGCTCTCGTGTATCATTAGCAGTGTCTGGTAGGTGTAAACAGTGAGAGATCTTGTGGCAGGTTTTGCTGATAGCGCAACGCTTAATAGAGCCACGAGCGCGCTCCCATACGGATAAAAAGAGCGAATAAAATATAAGATCAGATGAGAAAAAGGTAAATAAGATCAGTATTGCACTGTCTGTGTGCTCTCGTGTATCATTAGTAGTGTCTGGTAGGTGTAAACAGTGAGAGATCTTGTGGCAGGTTTTGCTGATAGCGCAACGCTTAATAGAGCCACGAGCGCGCTCCCATACGGATAAAAAGAGCGAATAAAATATAAGATCAGGTGAGAAATAGGTAAATAAGATCTGTATTGCACTGTCTGTGTGCTCTCGTGTATCATTAGCAGTGTCTGGTATGTGTAAACAGTGAGAGATCTTGTGGCAGGTTTTGCTGATAGCGCAACGCTTAATAGAGCCAAGAGCGCGCTGCCATACGGATAAAAAGAGCGAATAAAATATAAGATCAGATGAAAAAAGGTAAATAAGATCAGTATTGCACTGTCTGTGTGCTCTCGTGTATCATTAGTAGTGTCTGGTAGGTGTAAACAGTGAGAGATCTTGTGGCAGGTTTTGCTGATAGTGCGACGTACGCAACGAGGACACTCAAAAAGAGCGAATAAAATATAAGATCAGATGAGAAAAAGGTCAATAAGATCTGTATTGCACTGTCTGTGTGCTCTCGTGTATCATTAGCAGTGTCTGGTAGGTGTAAACAGTGAGAGATCTTGTGGCAGGTGTGACGCTTTAGTAGCCCAGGCGGGAGAGCGAATAAAAAAAATAAGATCAGCATTGCACTGGCTGTGGGTTCGTCTGGTATATTAAAACAGTGAGAGGTTTTGAGGCAGGCGCAAGCTTATGTCACGAGAGACGAGACTGGTGCTCAGGATTTTAAAAAAATGGGTACAGTAGTTCAAAGGCAGGCGAAAAGCGTTTGGTTAATGGTGAATATTGACCTATTGTGCGTACCGTTCTGGCTCCCGCTGGCTTCAGGGGATATGCGCTGCATTTTGTTTAAAAACATATCTTACATATTGTGTAAGTTCGAGTGACAGGCGCATATAATGCAGTGGCAGGCGCGAATATCTGTGACTGGTTTAGTGGCAGGCGCATATAACGCAGTGGCAGGCGCATATATCCGTGACTGGTCTAGTGGCAGCTCCCCCTGCCACGCAAAGATTTTACCCCCTCTCCCGGACTGGCTCGAGCTGAGGCGGACTGCTGTGCCTGTGCTCTCGCTGTGCGCTACGGACACAGATAGAGTCCGTCTGCTGCAGAGAATTTCAACGAAGGGACGTTTGTGTTGTGATGTGAACCACCATAGTTTCGCCTGACTGAACATCCAGGTATCATGCAGTAATACACCATATTCAGAAAGAAATACAAACGAGGAGTAATTCATTAATGAATTTGCCAATGTAACTTAACGTTAACGGGGTTTGTTGTTGTGGGAAGAAGGAGGCTGGAATCGGCGAACATTTAAACATTTTAATAGTAAAATGAACAAATACACAACGAAAGTATAAGCCAACAGCCCCTCATTGAAGACTGAAGTCCACACACAACATAAAATCAGGCCTGTTCCTCTCTCGATCTGCCGTTTATGCTTCCGCTCCTCTGTGAGAGATACGGTGCGTCTCTTTACTTTCATTATCACTTACTAGAAATTTTGCGTGAAATGAATTTCAAACTCTGGTGGCAGCTAACGTTAGCCTTGTTGACGAAAGAATGATTTCTTTGATGTGCGCGCAGTTCCGGATTAGTGGGTGTGGCTTGCGGAGCTGTGCAATGTGGTGCATTGTGGGTGTTGTAGTCTTTCATACAAATGCACCCTTCGGTTATTTTCTGTCTTTTCTCGGTCAAGAGGGCAACAAATTCAAAAATTATTTTACATTTCGACTACATATATGATCCACTTTCAATAAAGATTCATGTTGAAATGGGTGAAATGCTTTTTTATGACAAGATATGCTTCACGGTGTGGCAGTAACTTGAATAAAACCAGCAAAAATAGCGCATAAGTCAACATATTTGAAATACAGTTTTGGAGTGCCTGAAGGAATTTCTTTTTACTTGTTTAATATAAGTTTATAAAAATAACTATTTTATATTTTGCATATGCCTCGCGCTGTAATGGCTATATTGCTTAAATCTATCACTTTTGTGACTCAACAGTTCAACAACCTTTAGTGGTTTGTTTTATATAAATGAAAATAGGTCATGTGGCCTGCATGCTTCCCCGAGAAGCATCCGCTACTGTGTGCTAGCATAATGCTAACCACATGAGTGATGATATGATAATAATGAGGACAACACCTCGCAACTAACTACGGAGTTTATATGACCTTATGCTGCCAAAATTCAGTGGATGGAGATAATATTAACAGTGTTGGAAATGTCTGTATTTATGAATATAGCAGCAGGTTTCATGTTGCTCTTTTGCAAAATTATACAGTCAAATGAGGCCAACCACAAATAGACATGCACCCACTAACCTTTTTAATGGCATCAAGCCAAAGTTTTTACAGTGTTGTGGGTGCAGTGTGGGTAACTGCCGTGGCCATGTACTGTTTCGGTGGTGCTAT
This sequence comes from Chrosomus eos, assembly GCA_036326025.1. Classification (NCBI taxonomy): domain Eukaryota; kingdom Metazoa; phylum Chordata; class Actinopteri; order Cypriniformes; family Leuciscidae; genus Chrosomus; species Chrosomus eos. The sequence continues at coordinate 23,936,844 of CM070837.1, read as the reverse complement.
TATGTGGGTGTACTTTTCAGGTTTAAACCTGTCTAACTTAAAGGGATACTCCACTTTTTTTTTGGAAATAGGCTCATTTTACAACCCCCCCAGAGTTAAACAGTTGAGTTTTTACCGTTTTCGAATCCTTTCAGTCGATTTTCTGATATTTAGAAGAATATCAGTTACCAGACAGTTTCTGGTCTCATTGACTTCCATAGTAGGAAAAAAAATATACTATGGAAGTCAATGAGACCAGAAACTGTCTGGTAACTGATATTTTTCTAAATATCAGAAAATCGGCTGAAAGGATTCGAAAACGGTAAAACTCAACTGTTTAACTCTGGGGGAGTTTTAAAATGAGCCTATTTCCAAAAAAAGTGGAGTATCCCTTTAAGGCCTTAATATTTAATTAATCTTCTTGTTCCTTTAAATGCAAGTGTGATTGAGGAATAAGTAATATATATATAAAGGGCATTTCTGCACCTATTAGGTGGTTTGGGAAAGGAGTTGTAGCAGCTGTACCTTAGGCTAGTAGTAACAGGAATTTATAACTGGGGGGAAACATGTAATTTAATACTAATAGTTCTGTAGAAATAGTACCATAGGAAAAAAAAATATTTTAGTGTATTAATGTTAAAGGGATAGTTTCTCCCGAATCATTTACTGTCCCTCACTCCTAAATTGATTGACTTTCTTTATTCTGTGGAGCACAAAAGAAAATATTGAGAATATATGATGACTCATAATTTATTTTGTTTGGTTAATATTGACCCCCCTAATAATGATTCAATGCTTTTGCGTTCCTCTGAATAACTTCATATTTGCACACAAAACTTTATCTCTCACAAAAAAATTGCGTTTCCCTGAGGAAGTTTGTTCACTTGTAAAAAGCATTGAAATGTCATTTTGCCTCCCTCTTCGATATTATTTCCGTCACAATTTTAGGGAGCGGACAAATGGACTATTGGTTACCCATATTCATAAAAATATACTCTTCTATGTTCTGCTGAAGAAAGCAATGATACAGATTTGTAATAGCATGAGGATGAGTAAATGATGACAGAATTTTCATTTGTGTGAGAACTATTCCAGTGTATATTTTCAAATATATACTGCATATTTCAGCTTTATGCTTAAAATATTAATAATAATTTGCCATTTTGTAATTCCTGGAAACATTGTGGATGCAAAAAAATAATTAAGATTAATTTTAGAGATTTGAAAACTAAGGTAATCTCATCACAAAATGCCATAATAACAAAACAATCCT